>JAFBJS010001889.1:0-24487 GCA_016785265.1 Paraplagusia blochii
TACAACAGTTAAGAATCAAACAACGTTTAGGAGCAGTGTACCACCCACAAAGCCATGGGATGGTTGAGAGAACAAATGGAACCTTGAAGGCTAAGCTAAACAAAATCTGTGCTACTACTAAACTGAACTGGGTAGATGCTTTGCCACTAGCACTTATGAGCTATCGCATGCAAACGCATAGAATGACGCATTTAACACCGCATGAAATGCTAATGGGTCGACCCATGCCAGCACCACACATAAGAGGTCCTTTTAAAGGACCTCCGCTTGAGCAATTGCAAAATGAATTAAAAGCATATATGAAATATCTAACGATGATTGATATCCATATGATCCATAGAACTATTTACGTGCAGGAAAAAGCCCGAGAGGAGAAGCAGGAGCGGAAGGATGTGGAACAACCAGTGAAACCAGGAGATCTGGTGTTCATCAAAGTTTTTCGGAGGAAGTGGCACCAACCCCGGTGGGAGGGACCATATCAGGTGGTTAGAGCCACACCAACGGCGGTTCAGGTTGAAGGGAGTACAACGTGGTACCACTTGAACCATTGTTCAAAGAATCAACTTAAAGAGGAAGAGAGTACAGGACCAAAGGAGGAAAATGAAAGTGATGTCAAACCTGAAAATAATGACAATGACCTTCCTGTGCATTCAAATGTGGATGATTGCAGAGAACAAAGCCAGGTCAAATCTGGAGGAAGCGACCAGGACTCCGGAGATGACAAAAGTTGGAGAGAAGGGAGAAGTGATTCAAAGCCGGACAAAGATTCATTGGGTTGAAGAAGATGAGTATGATGCAACTACAGCCACACTAAGCACTCTGTCAGCATTTTTAGATAAAAACAAAGGTGCGAATCCAGTCTCTAAATTTAAACGAAGCAAAGATAAATCACGAATGAAAAGACACGCAGACACAAAATTGGATGGGCAAGGCCAGATAAACCCTACAGCAGTAATTACTGATCCAGACAAGAAATATGTATCACGAAAAAGGTTGAAAAAGAGAAGCTTATGTTGCGTGAGTGGAGATGGTGGGAGAAAGAGGTTGAACAAAGACCTACAGTACAAACTAAAATTGGTGATTTGGCTAAAATTGAAAGTAAAGGGTATAGAACAGATAATGTGAATCAAAACAAAGATAATAATTTCCATCAGGATTGCAAAGATCCACACGGGGGATTAGAGATATTGACAGATATCATATGTAATGACAATTATCGGAAAATTGGTCCAAAAACTCTCCCTAAAATTCCAAAAAGATTATCGCCTGACAAGTACAATGTGTCTCAAGCCTCACGAAACTACTGGTACAGAAATCTGTGGGCAACTGTTAAAGAAATGACATCGGACAATTGTTTAGTATGTTCAAAAGCCCCAGGAACCCAACCAACAGTAATCCCTGAAAAGTACAATTCTAAAACAAAGATGCTCCAAAATTCTTTCGTGAACCTGTGTGTGGCCTTGGATGTAGGTTATTGTATGGTTCCCAGAAAAAACACAACTATATGAGTTTTGATGGTTATAATTATGACACACAATGTGCTGATTTCAAAATTCAGGCAACAGAAGAGGACGCCCCAACAGCTTACATAGTAGATCAGGAGATGGAATATGAATGTTTTGCTAGTGGTGCATTCAAGGATCAAGGTGAGAATGACGTAGGAAACACAACGGTAAAATGCAACGTTACATGGGTACTATCTTGGTTTCCACATGTTAATAGAACAACAATCACCAATTTGGTTTGAAAATCCATCCGAGGAGTAAGATCAGGACTGTAACAACATAAATATAACTATACCTACATTGTTCTTCTTTGCTGACCAAACATTCCCAGTAGCAGATAGTTATTGGATGTGTGGGGGAGACAAATTAAGGAACACGTTGCCGTTGAAGTGGGTTGGATTGTGCACCTTGGTAAGATTAAAAGTGCCCACAACTGTAGTGTTTTCAGGAATGGAGAAATTACTTACACAGACAGATCAGAGGAAGAGGAGGTTTTTAGATGATGAGGAAGTATATTTGGATGTTATTGGACAACCAAAGGGAATTCCAATTGAGTTCAAAGCTAGAGACGAGGTAGTAGCTGGACTTGAGTCCATCATACCATGGATCACGATTAACAAAAATGTAGAGTGGATAAACTATGTGTATTATAACCAACAGAGAATGTTCAATTACACAATTGAGGGATTTGAAGTATATGGAGAACAACTGCATTCTAATACAAAAATGACAATTCAAAACAGATATGGTTTAGACTGGGTGATGGCCGAAAAGGGAGGATTATATCACGTTTGGAGATAAATGTCGTACTGTACATATATCCCAGAAAATACTGCCCCCGATGGAACTTTTACTAGGGTCATGAGGAAATTACAAAAATTAAGAGCTGAAATGTCGGAAAATGCTGGCAGAGATGCATGTGTGTGGAGAGGGTTAGAAGAAATAGTCGGAAAATGGGGAGCTGTATGTATCCAGGCCGTTGTGATTCTGTTCATTGTGTTAATTGTTGTTGGCTCCATACATTGTTGCATCATACCCATCGTGAGAAGATGGATCAGAGGAATGTGGTACATGCGAGCAGTGGAAGACAAAAGAATTCAAATGTCCCAGTTGGAGGTTCAGAATTGACCATGAAGGTTGTAATTCCATGGAGTAGACTGTTTTAATCTTTTCTTTTCTTTCTTGGAGAAATATGGAGATTGGTTGCGATGAATCCAACCTGACCTAAAGGAAAAGAGTTCATCAGGACTATGCCATCTGTTTTCGTTACATTCTACATTACAGCATTACGAGTGGATGGGAAGTTGACAGCGGAGCGACATCAAGGACTGTTGTTGGACAAAGACGAAGGACAATACCACTGCACACACTCATATACAATCACACACCTACATGCATACATACACACTCATTTATACAATGTATACATGCTAATTTGTTTTTGTCATAACATTTGCAAATGTACCTGTTCTTATATTGATTTATTCTACTAGTTCATACCAACTGTGTGATATCATGTTATAGCGGTAGAAGATTTGTTGCATTTTAATCATCATAATCATTCAATCATAGAATGTTAATTTTGAATATGTTAAGTCTATGTGCAAATATCGCCAAGGGTGAGAAGATCTATGATTTGGTTGTGATGTGATTTCAACTTATTTACCTTTATCATATACATTTGTGTTTTCTTTTTAATTTTTTTTAATATTTTTAATGTCTAGTACCTTTTGATTGCATGGAGTCAGATAATTGAGACAAGCATAATCGATACTCAAGAAAATCAAGAAAAATGTCAAAGGGGGATATGGAAAGGAATGTTCTTGGTGTGACCTAGGAGGTCGGTCACCCTTAGTTTAGGACACGTCCATATAACGGGGGTGAGGGCCATAGGAGGATTTTTCTTCCTGCAAATGACAGCCAGCAGGTTTTTCACTCCTATACACCGGAGAACATTAAAGTGTTAGGTTTAAAAGATGATGTAAGAACCAGCAAATCACAAATAGTGATTTCAGGGTGGATATGTGGTGGAGAATTGTGTGTTATGAACAGACAAAGTGTTAGACGACATTCATGTGCAGGGTCATTGTAGAATTGCAGAACGTTTAGTATCCACGGTATGTGAGACAACAGAGATTGGCACCTGGGTAACAGACACAAGGCACATTCCCAAGACCGATTAAGACACAACAGAAACTGGGGCCTAGATAACAGTAACAAAATGTATCCATGTCAATGTCAAAGCACAGGAGCACAACATTCTACATTTCAGGGGTTTGACGAGTGTCTTGAGTGACGTGTGATATGACCTGTCTCTTATACACATCTTCTAAGGTGAAACTAATTTATTCACAATATTTGTATTAACAACTAACTAACATTTTGTTTTTCTCTTTGAAGGTGTTGGACCTGCCATGGTCAGAAACCTTTTGATACAATAAATCCCCCGAGACGGAGAAGTGTGTCCTGGCCTGCTTATTTGTAGACAACGCTTTCTACAATACTCTTCACCTGCAGGAAGGTACTGTAAGGTGCAATGAGATTTAGGTTGTCTGGTGGAGACTGCTGCCTGTGCGACCCGGAAACAAATAAGCAGATGAAAATACATGGATGGATGGATTGTCCAAGAATAACTGTTATAAAGGAATTTGTGTTGTGTTTAGCCAAGTCATGGAACCACATTTCCCTTAGCTTCTGCACATAAATTACGAAATACCAGTTCATACAAAGAGACACACTTTGTAAACTTTTCTTAAGACAAAATTATCTGTGATAAACAACTGCTGCTGGTTTTTTGGTTATAAAAAAGGTAAATATAGTACAATTGTAAACTAAAAATTTCACCAGGGACCCATCAAAAGTACAAAGATGGATACAGATACTGTTGAATATTGTCCCTTAAACAAAACAAAGTGCCAGGACTCAATAATGAAAAAAAAATCAAAAGATCAGCACAACTAATGTGCCAAACTCCCAATTTTAATATCGTTCATGCTCTCCCAAACCCTGGTGAATTGCGTATTGCAAAATCCATATTACATTTGAAATCAGTATACTCCAAATGTACTGGAATTCGAAGAATGTTTTCACAAGTATTTGCTTGTGGAAATCGTGAATGAGTAATGAACTCTAGGCTTGGCTTTGGAGAGAAGCCTAATGGTGGAATACTTTCACATCCTGTTAGGAAAATAAGAATATCCGGTAGAGAGACATTGCTTTCACCTGTAAGACATAAAAATGATTAACACAATTAAATGACTACATTTAACAGCATTTTCATAGTCATTATTTATTCTAGCAATGTGTCCAAAGTAATGTTGGAAACTTAAGAAGTTAGCCTAAACCAGTGTTAGACATAAGTTTGTTTTCTTTTTTAATTGCCCAATATTCTGAAAGGCCAGCTCTGAATGCAATAGACTACATGCACCCAGTTAAATATGTCGGCTTTAAACCAGATATGGTTCAAAAGAGTTAGGAAGCCACGTGACATAAACCCAGAGAACGACTGACCTTAGTGACATGGGTTGTCTTTCACATAGGATAAGAGGCTGCTTAATGCAGAGTCAATGACTACAATGACCCTGTTACCTCTCCAATTAGTCCTCTAGTTAATTATCCAAAAGTCCTCACTGAATATTTGGTCTGAGTTGGATTGAAACTATAGACAAACATTTTCCGAAATACCAAACTTACATTCAGCATCCTGAAGGTAGTCTTGCCAGAAAGCCAAGGTACGGCACTCTTCTTGGAAAGCATTACTCCCTCTTTCTGAGTGAATGATTTTAAAGAGATTTTCTATGTCATCTGCTCTTAGGCTGCTTTCACCCTTCACAAAAAAGGCCCTTAAGCCATCTCTAAACCTATTAAAAGGAAAACAATTGAAAATTGTTGTTCTATGTTTTTTGTTGTAACTGATATAGTAAGATTTTTTTTTTAGTTTTTTTTGACAGAAAGTTGTCCAAACTGTTTGCATACAGGTTTGTACACAGTTTCAATGCAAGAAACTATAAACATACCTTTCAAAGGGTGCACGGGTCCGCTGGAGAACATACCAGTGAGCCAAGTCGAAAGCAGTCTCTTGTCTGTTTTGCAGTGTTATTCTGACATTATGACCAGCAACACTAATCAAATTGAATGCCTGTGTAACTGTAATTTGCAACTCCGATTCAGTCTCAGCTTGTAGGATCTAAAGATTTTAAAATAATTATTTAAAGACAATGCAAAAGATTACAAAATACAAAAAAATACAAAATTCAATAAAATCAAGGAAATGTATGCTCACCGACTGTACTTGTGCCCTTGTTTCCTCATCACTAATATTTGCAGTTTTGACAATTACATTGTCTGGACCTTTATGAAGGCACTCATACAACAGGTCAGATAAGAAACAGGGACTTTGTGCCCCATGGGCAATTGTCATTGCCATTATCTGGCCAGCATTAAAATATCCATTTTCTTTCATGGCTGTAATGAAATAAAATTAAATATAACATGAAATAGTTGCACCATAAAAGTTCAGGTTATATCAAAATTTTCAAATGGTGTCAGAGAGTATCCTGACAGAGAAATCCTTATAATTACCTTTGGAATTGCATGCGAGCAACTTAGCATCAGGTGGACCCTCAAAGATACCAATTTTATCTTTAATTTCGTGAAGACAGAGCCAGAAAAACTCCCGAGTAGGTCCTCCATTGTCCACGGCTCCCTCAGATGTTCCATAGTCATCTGTAAATTTCACATCAACTCTCTTTTTAGGGGAGAAAGTGGATCTGCCCAATGCTCTGGATGCTCCATTCCATACATTCCTTCTTATAATGTTGAATCGAACAGTGCTGTCATTAGTAACTTGCGAGGAAATCTGGTCAATTATGGTCTCCAACGTCACCTTAAATCACTGGAACAAAAATTAACAATAAAATAAGTCAAGTTAGTGTCAAATTAAAAAACTCACTTACTTTACCATTAACCAACATCTACATGCTACAACACTTAGATTTAATATTATATTTGTACTGACCTGTCACTTGCACTGGATTCTAAAGACCTGGAAATTGCTTTCTGCAAGTCAGGGTCATCAGAGAGGTATTCTTCCTCAAATAGGTCAAGGTATGTACTACAAAATACAAATTGATGTTTGGTTGACAACTGTCTGTTGTAAACAAAAGAGGGTGTTGCTGCATGGATATAACATACAATACAAGCAGTAGACCATAATTCCATAATTTCACAATATCTTTATAAATCAATTAGCTCTCATTGACAATACTGTAAGAAAAAAAGAGTAAAAATGTAGAAATGGCAAACCTGTAAAATGTGCTGCATGAAGCAGATGCACTTGGTTTACTGGGACCATGGGACACACCGGAGCTCTCACGGTTTTCTCCTGCATCGACAGTGGAGCCAACTGACAACCCACAAGCGTTGCTAGTAGAGAGGGCAGGAGTTCCACCGGACATGGTAAATGTCTCACCAATAATAATTACATCAGAATTAGTGGATTTGGTGAAAATGTCATCTGGGACAGTAGGTGGGACCGGACCAATATTGTGGGTAGCAAAACAGCATGCTACATTATTACCACTGGACATAGAAGGTGCGTGACTGGACAGGGAATGGTCCTCAGAAGTGAAGATGTCTGGGACAATTTCTTCAGGCACACTAGCGGTTGCTGTAACATGGAAAATGAACATTTGACAAACATTTAATCTATATGAAACTGAGCACATTTATATCACACATTTAAGGCTTATGCATGTAGTGCATATTATGTGGTAGTTTAATTGACTGCTCTAATAACAATGTGCATGTGTAAAATTATTTACCACTTTTGACAGTGTCAAATATTCCTGACAAACTGGGATCATTTGAACAGTTCCTTTCTCCTTCGGATGACTATAAATAATAAATACAGTAACTTTTATGAATCCAATAGACAATACTAGAAAAAATATTGTAATAAACTTTCATCAGAGCACACACCAAGTACCACAAAACATGTCTTTAAGTTGCTATTATTACTTACGTATTCCTTTTCTTCACATAAAATAATCTTATCAGGCCTGACATAAATTGACTTCTGGTGAAATAGTTTTTTCAGCAGGTTTCCATTCAAACTTTGTGTGGGGCTGAGTGATGGCTCAACTAGCTTGTTGTAGCATGGCAGCAGGATTTGTAACCTGAGGAAAGAAAAAACATATATAAAACCCCGTACGTTGATGCTGAAAGAGCACAGTAAAAATGAAATTATTTGCATAATAAATATGAACTAACATATTTACATTCTTTCCTTATGCTTTCTATGTTCAGCCGTCTTCAGTTTACTTCAGTTATTTAAGTATAACTTTCTAAAATATATGTTCATTATTTACCTTTTTTGATAGCAAAAGGACTGGCAGGAGAGCGGGATCTGTGCTAATCTCTGGCTATTGTCTCAGTTTGGTGTAACTAAAATGGAATTGCCATAAGCTATTCCAGACCATAACATAATGACCAAATGTTTTCTTCTTGAACTATATCCCAGCAAGTTTGTAAGAATCAGCAGCAGCAAAATAAAATGTAAAATAATTTACAATATACAACAAAGAAATTCCAAAATTGACCTGCATCCCTCCACAGCTGGCTGAAAGGCTGTTGTTATTGTCTGCAGTACTTTTGCAGAATCCCAGTCAGAGCCAAATTCCAATGCAGACTTGATATGGCCATTTTCAAAAAGCCAAGCTTTTTGGTACATGAGTAGCTTTGTGGTCTGGGAGAAGAATGACCTCTTTGAAAAAGGACTGAGCAGGAGGGCATGAACTGCCTTGTGTCTGAAATCTGAGAAACATTAAAAATAATATTTTTTAGAAACATAGGCGGACAGTAAATATATTTTACAGTGCAAGTATATACAGTATGTGTTGGTTGATTGACAGGTAAAGTAAATAGCAAATAGTCTGTGTTGTGCCCACACAGCGGGGCGAAAAAGGTAAACAGCAAAATAACATCGATGTGACACAAACAGAAACACAAACATTTAGATTTATTCTCTCTTCGTTGTTTTTCGTCTCCTTTTTAAGTACTATGATAGACATTGCATATTTGCATTGCTGAGGTTCGATTCTTTCCTTTCTGTTTCCTTTCAGTACTCGATCTACAACGCAACGGACCTATAGCAATAATAAACGTATTAAAATAATAATAATCACTCTTATAATGTCATTGGGTTATTTGAATCCCTCACAGCAGTGAGCTGAGATCGTTCACCTTTTATAATTGTAATCTCTTCTTAATGATTGACTCTATAACTAATGATCGTCTCTGTTTCACCTGGAACTCTTGTGCAGCTGTAGCTCCAAATGGATTGGGGCAGTGTGGTCAAGAAGGCTTCAAATTGTGTATAAATATTCATACTATTTGTATATATATTCAGACTTTTAGTGTATATATATTCAGACTTTTCGTATATATATATTCAAACTTTTTGTATATATATTCCGACTTTTGTATATATATTCATACTTTTTGTGTATATATTCAGACTTTTAGTTTATATATTCAGACTTTTCGTATATGTATTCAGACTTTTTGTATATATATTCAGACTTTTCGTATATATATTCAAACTTTTTGTATATATATTCCGACTTTTCGTATATATATTCCGACTTTTTGTATAAATATTTTAGCTTTTCGTATATATTTTCAGACTTTTTGTATATATATTCCAAGTTTTCGAATATATATTGAAACGTTTATTTCCTGAACGGCATGCCATATATATATATATATATATATATATATATATATATATATTAAGACAAAGAGGGATAAAGTTGATGAGCCATACCATGAAGATTTGGGAAAGAGTAGTTGAGGCGAGGTTGAGAAAAGAGGTAGAGATTTGCAAACAAAAGTATGGTTTTATGCCAAGAAAGAGTACCACAGATGCAATATTTGCCTTGAGAGCTGCATTGTGTTTTTGTAGATTTGGAAAAGGCCTATGACAGAGTTCCAAGGGACGAACTGGGGTTTTGTATGAGGAAGTCAGGAGTGGCTGAGAAGTATGTTCGACTGGTGCAGGATATGTATGAGAACAGCACAACGGTGGTGAGGTGGGCTGTTGGAAAGACAGAAGACTTTAAGGTGGAGGTGGGACTTCATAAAGGATCTGCCCTGAGCCCCTTTTTGTTTCCTCTGGGGTAAGACAGGAGTCTCCATGGACAATGATGTTTGCTGATGATATTGTGATCTGCAGTGAGAGCAGGCAACAGCTTGAAGAGAACCTAGAGAGGTGGAGGTTTGCACTGTTGAGAAGAGGAATAAAGGTCAGTCATAGCAAGACCAAGTACATGTGTGTGAATGAAAAGGGGGACAGTGGAGTGGTGAGGTGACAAGGAGCAGAGGTGGAGAAGGTGGAGGAGTTCAGATGCTTCGGCCAAACTTTTCAGAGCAGTGGAGACTGTGGAAGAGAGGTGAAGAATAGAGTACAGGCAAGATGAAACAACTGGAGAAAGGTCTCTGGAGTGATCTATGATAGAAGGGTGTCAGCTAAGGTGAAGGGAAAGGTTTACAGGACAGTTATGAGACCAGTCATGATGTATGGACTAGAGACACTAGGAATAGGTAGAAGACAAGAGGGAGAGCTGGAGGTGGCAGAGTTAAAGATGCTGAGATTCTCTTTGGGGGTGACAAGGATGGACAGGATTAGGAACGAGGTGATCAGGGGGACAACACAGACAGGAAGGTTTGGAGAAAAGAGGCTTCTTCAGTTCATAGAACAGTTCTTCAGAACTGAAGAAGCCTCTTGGATGAGAGGTGAAACATTTTCCAAAAAACTGAAAGTCCAGTTGCCTAACTAAACTCTTTTACCTTGACCATGACCTGGATGACTGAGAACCTGCATTGACATGGTGGATGTATTGTGTGTGCAAGAGCAATGAGCTGGATTTAGTTGTAGAGAGCATCCCTAGGGGAGAGAGAGTGGTGATTGGAGCAGATTTCAATGGCCATGTAGGAGAAGGGAACAGAGGGGATGAGGAAGTGATGGGTTGGTTTGGAGTTAGGGATAGAAAATTGGAAGGACAGGCAGTGGTGGATTTTGCAAAAAGAATGGAAATGGCCATGGTAAACACCTATTTCCAAAAGAGAGAGGAACTCAGGGTGACATACAAGAGTGGAGGCAGATTCACTCAGGTAGATTACATTCTCTGTAGAAGAGGTAATCTCCGGGAAATAAATGACTGTAGGGTGGTGGCAGGTGAGAGTGTGGCCGAACAGCATTGGATGGTAGTGTGCAAGCAGAAGATCAAGTAGTGGGTGTTAAGGAAAGAGGAATGTTGTGAAGACTTTGGAAAAAAGTAAGAGCAGTTCTGGGCTGCGGTGGGGGATTCCCAGAGGATTGGGCTACCACAACTAAAGTCATCAGGGAGACAGCTAGGAAGGTGCTATGGGTTTCCTCTGGACAGAGAGAGGAGGACAAATAGACCTGGTGTTGGAATGATGAGGTCCAGGAGAGTGTCCAGAGGAAGATTAGCAAAGAAGAGATGGGATAGTGACAGGACACAGAATATAGAGAATATACTGGAGTACAGAGAGAGGGCAAGGGAGGTGAAGAGGGAAAGTGGCCAAGGCCAAACAAAAGGCATACGAGGAGTGTTACGAGAGACACAAAGGAAGAAGGAAAACAGTTATACAGATTGGCAAAGCAGAGAAATCAATCTGGGGAGGATATGCAGCAGGTAAGATTAATTAAGGACAGAGATGGAAATGTCATCACCAGTGAGGATGGTGTGCTGGGAAGATGGAGGGAGTACTTTGAGGAGTTGTTAAATGAGGAAAATGATAGGGAGCGTAGGAATGAGGAGCCTGTTTCCAACAGGGAAAAGGTAGATTAGATTAGAAAGGATGAAGTTAGAAAAGCTCTTAAGAAGATGAGGCGTGGAAAGGCAGTCAGTGCCGATGACATACCAGTGGAGGTATGGACGTGCTTGGGGGAAGAAGCGGTAAGTTTTTTTCACTTGGCTCTTCAATAGAATTTTAGAGACGGACAAGATGCCTAATGAGTGGAGGAAAAGTGTTCTTGTGGCAAGAAGGGTGATGTGCAGAGCCATAGCAATTAGCAACCCGGTGCCCGCAACCCAGTGCCCGCGGGCGCCGTGTCGCCCACAGTGACCATGTCAGTTGCCCGCAAGCCAGTTCTAAAAATAGACCTAATCACGAAATATCTCTGTCTTGAATTGAATTAAGTTGTGGTGCCATTCTTTTAGAGCCGCATTTCGGTGATGTAATAAAAAGAAAAAGTATAAAAAACATAAAAACCTAACTATCCAACCGGCAGTGCAATACGGACAGAAAAGAGTTACCAGCTTGATTTTTGTCAAATCTTACAGAATTGATCATTCGTACAAACATGGTGCAAAGTTCAAGATTTTACGAAATTAATAGCGTTTTGAAAAATTGGACGTGGTTTCCTGCAAAATGTTGTGGAAGTTATTATTTGAAAATGAAATGAAAAGGTATATAGGAAATAAAATATTGCATGTTGAAGTTTATCTGTTTCCTACCTTGTTGAATCATTCTGAATCATTATTGTTAAAATATTACTCATTAACAATCAGTGTCTTCATGTGGAATGTCATTAATATAATATAATTTAATTAAAGATGAACTCTGCAACTTTCTTCTTTCAGAATTGTGTGATCAAAGTGATCACACAATCACACAAGCAATGAAAGTAGCCCTTTCATTGCTCAGTGCCCTTGAAGTAGCTCTCAGTGTCAAAAAGGTTGGCGACCCCTGGATTAGAGACACTAGGAATAGGTAGAAGACAAGAGGAGAAAAAGCTAGAGTGGCCAAATTAAGATGGTTTGGACATGTTTAGAGGAGGGACAGTGATTATATTGGGAGAAGGATGCTAGACATGGAGCTACCAGGTAAGAGATGAAGAGGAAGGCCAAAGAGGAGATTTTTGAATGTGGTGAGGGAGGACATGGAGGTGGTTGGAGTTGGAGTTGAGGATGCGAAGGACAGGGTGAGATGGAAATTGTTGACTCACTATGGCAACACCTGAAAAATGGGATAAGCTGGAAGAAGAAGTGTTAGGGTGGTTATCCGTCGAAGGGTGATGCATTCCACTAGCGCTAGTGTTGCCACTGCTAATGGCTAATGCTAACGCACATGTTCTGATGGAGCGTTTACCAAAGAGGTGTCCAAATTGTTCCACAAAGGGCCACTGTGGCTGCAGGTTTTTGTTCCAACCAAGCAGTAGCACACCTGAGTTTACAGGTGTGCTACTGATCACAGTCATCAGACACCTGATTTGTCAAGCTATGTGCTCTTGGTTGCTTGGACAAAAACCAGCAGCCACACCGGCCCTGGAACAGTATGGACACCCCTGATTTAGCACTTTAGCAGCCAGCTAAAATACTGAAGGGAATGTCTTGTTATATTGTTGATGTCGATAAATAAAATAGTATTGCAAAGTAATTGTGTGAATGATGAAAAAGTGTACCTTTAAATGTACCTTTACTGATTCTGAGCAGTGAGGGATATATATGTAGCGTGTTTTGTGATTTTATTTTGTGAAGTGGCAGTGGATTGGCATAACATCCATAACATTGGCATAATATCATCCTGTGCCAAGTTAAATGTAAATGATGTCAAGGATATGTACGTACAGATTTAATTTGCATGTTTAAACTTAAATTTAAAGAATTTGGTGTACTGTTCATCAGAGCTCTATATGTTATAAACCACAATATTTGAGTTCTTTATTGATATGCTCCACCGGCTCTGGTCGACTTTGGAGTTTTCTGATCTGGCCCATTGAAAATCTATTGATAACTAAATTGTTTCTCACTTCAACCGATAAATAGGGTTACATAATTGGCAAGCTAGCCAGGAGCCAGTTGTGCACATGAATTTTGAACCTATACTAAATATGGATTTTGTACAGAAGTCTGGAGTTAAAATCCCAATGCAGTTATTAGTAGTGGTGTAACACAGATAGCAGATACAGATGAACAGGTCATTGATTTCCTTAAAAAATATGGCTCCATTGAGAGGACCTTAATTGTTGATGACGACTCATATGAATTTTATAAAAATGTCATCATTCACTACTCGCACGGTGCCGCTGTAGAATACTTAAAGGGTATCTTGCCTCATAAATACACTGCTGATGTTGGCTGGGGTATCACCCAGACCTATTTAACAGAGCTAAAGGAGTTGGCTAAATTGAGTGGCAGGGATTACGGTGAGGTACTCAAGGAGATGATGTTTTTATATCAGTGAGGATGTTGAGGCATTGAACCCCGTGGTTAAAGAAAGTTCCCCAGCACAGGTGGAGACAACTGTTGTGACACCACATCTTGGCTCTCCAACTGAACAAGAGTCCCCTATTTCATTCCCAATAACCCCTAATGCAGCATATACTGTTCCATGTGATGACATTAGACCGACCCCACTTTCAGTAAATGCAGTTAATCCACCAGAAGTACAAAAGGTTGTCGTTGAGCACATTGTAAGGACAGAAAATGGGCATTCAAACTTGCCACCTCCAGTGAGACTTTGTTTCTTCTCTGGGAGGACTCCTAGACCAGGCAATGAGATAGAGTATGAGCCATGGAGGTCACATATTGAACTGCTAATGAGGAATCCAAGTCTGTCCCCTCTTCAGATATCCAGGAGAATTCTAGAGTTTTTGCTTTCACCTGCACCTGATACACTCCCTGTGAGCTATTTGCAGGTGACTCAGTTGAAGATAGAGAGGAGCTCTATGCTCAGTTTATGAACACCTCCAAAATCCAGGTGAGAAGCCCTCAGCTTATCTCCATCGGCTGCAGGGAGCATTGGATTTAGCTGTTAGAAGGGGAGGTGTAGTGCCAGAGGAAGTAGACAGGCAACGTCTAAGTCAGTTTGCAGAGGGTGCTGGGGCAGTTTACTCCTTTCTATTAACCAACTTGAACAGAGAAAAGTAAACCCACCCTTGTTTTCGAAACAATTGTTGATGCTGCGTACTGAGGAAGACAGGCAGCAGGCCAAGGCCGATCGACTGAGGAAGCACGTTGGAGCAAAGCAGCGAGTTCATGCTCAGTACCAGGGTACATGTGTCTGTTTTGAATCCAGAGAAGAAAAACCAGCTCGTAGTGCAGAAGATTTCGCGAAGCAGGTTGCTAATTTGCCAAAGTCAGTTGGCTTCTTTTAAGGAAGGAAAAAGAGGGTGTTTCAGAGTGTGATACTACGAAACGACGGAGCAAACTGTCACAAGACCAAGTAGTTACGGGCCGACGGCAGGCAAAGGGGAAGTATGTGATTAAACCAAAGCTTTTGGTATTGCTTTAGTTGTGGAAAAGACGGCCATATCTCCCCATCATGCACTGAGGCTGCTAACCTTGATTTAGTTGCTGAAAAGAAAAAAACAGTGGAGAAGCAGAAACTAACACCCTTGATGTGCTCTATGACATCTGCTCCCAAGTGGGAGAGACGCATCAGCCTGTCTCCCATGGTTACAGAGCTGTTCTTAAGATTCTTGATGTGAGACACAGGCAGAAGAAAAACGCTGCATTTTGTGGTGTTGTGAGGTTACTGGGAAATGACTCCCACATGGTTCCAGCTGGTGAGACGGTTGTGCTTGAAGGGGTCACCTCGTTGCACGGGCCAACCGACGAAGGATCTGTGCTCATTGAGCAGCCTTCATCGTTCAACCTACCTGGTGGCTTATTGATTAAATCTGGTTTGATTGACTATCCACAACGACAACCTTACAAAGTGCCGGTAGTGATGTGTAATGTGTCATACCATGATATTGTCATTCCAGGGAAGTGCACAATAGCGGCAGTCAGTGCTTATCAATCTGTTCTTTTGAAGGAGCATAATGTGGCCATGTCTTTAAGAGTCATCAGAAAATATTAAGTCTGCTCCAACCTTCAATTTTGGTGAGTCTCCAATTCTCCCTGAGTGGAAGGAGCACATTACACAAAAACTTTGCAGCATGGGCAAAGTTTAAATTGGTCAAGTCTGATTGTGTATTGATTACAGACCGTTGAATTTGCAGCCACTGAAGACGCCTACTCTCTTCCAAAGCTGGAGGACACCTTCAGTGCTCTTAATAAGTGGAGACTGACCCTGAGAAAATCACTGCCCTCAAAACTTACGAGAACACAGATCTTTTCTTGGGTTTGCTGGGTATTACAGGAGGTTTGTAAAAGGCTATTGTAGTATTGTGAAGCCCCTCCATGATCGCACATCTGGTAACCCACCATCCCAGAAGTAGGCGAGAGTAAAATTGAAACCAGGATGCTACAGGAATCCAAAGGAAGCCTTTGGAGACCGTTGGACTCCTGCTTGTCAACAAGCATTTGAACAGGTCATCCAGTATCCGCTGCCCCTGTGCTGGGTTTTGCAGATCCTCACAAGCCATTTATACTTCACACTGATGCCAGCACCACTAGGCTCGGTGCTGTGTTGTACCAAGAACAAGAGGGCTCATTCAGAATAATTGCCTATGCAAGCCGTGGTCTGTCTCAGAGTGAGAGCCGTTATCCAGCACACAAATTTGAGTTTTTGGCATTGAAGTGGTCGGTTACTGAAAAGTTCAGTGACTTCACTTGACTATGGAAATCATTTCACTGTTGTCACTGACAGCAATCCGATGACCTATATATTGACTTCGGCAAGGCTTGATGTGACAAGTTACATGTGGCTTTCTGCACTGTCCACTTTTTATTTTAACCTTGTTTATCGCCCCGGGAAGCAGAATGGCGATACCGATGGGCTGTCCCGCAGGCCACGTGGAGAGCTTGTGGACGTTCCCCAAAAGAGAGGGAACACATCTTACAATTCACCCAAAACCATTTCCTTGGCCCAGAAAGTGCAGAGTCAGTACATGAAGCAGTCCTGCAAGCCAAATGCAAAAGGCAGCTTGTCTACAGTGACAGCGAGTTTGATCACTTCTGTGAAGATACCATTACTCTTGTTGAGTGTCTCGCTGCTTCTGCCGGCGCTGTGCCTTTTGGTGAAATGCCTGGTATCCCTCACTTGTCTCAGTCAGAGCTGAAGACCAAACAAAGAGCTGACCAATGCATTAAACATGTAATTTCCCAAATTGAAGATGGTGTTAAACCATCTCCCACCTTACGTGATGAACTTCCTGATCGCCCACTCTTTCTAAAGGAGCTGAACTGCTTTGAGCTCCTTAGTGACATTTTGTACACGTCAACTTGGTTTTGAGAAGACTTACCAGCTTGTACTCCAAGCTGAGCTTCAGGATGTTGTCCTTGCTAGTCTGCATGACCAAATGGGTCACATGGGGGTGGAGCGCACGACGGACCTTGTCAGAACCAGATTTTTCTGGCCGAGAATGACTGCAGATGTTGAAAGTAAGGTGAAGACCTGTGGCAGGTGTGTGCGAAGGAAAGCATTGCTTGAGAGAGCCGCTCCTTTGGTCAACATTAAGTCCACTAGACCTCTTGCATGGATTTTCTCACACTTGAGCCTGACAGAGGCGGGACCAAAGACATCCTTGTGATCACAGATCACTTCAGCAAGTTTGCGGTTGCAGTCCCTTTACCAAATCAGAAGGCTTGCACCGTTGCAAAGTGTCCAGATTTTGAATCTCGTCTGATAGAGGAGCTTTGCCAGGTGGCGGGTGTACACAAGGTGAGAACAAATCTCATTGACGTGATTTTGTGAAGCCCTTGCTCCATGCCTATAATTGTACCAGGAACAATATAACAGTTTTCACACAATACGAACTGTTCGGGCACCAATCTCGCCTGCCAGTTGACTTGTCGTTTGGATTGCCTGTGAATAGTCTTGAGAAGAGCTATCAGGTAAGCATGGAAAACACTGCACAGCATTGAAAAACAAAACGGTGTTTGAAAGGCAAGTGTCTGCCTCAGACTTAGAACCCAGTGACAGGGTGTTAATCAGAAATGCCCACATTCGTGGGAAGCACAAAATTGCAGACAAATGGGAAGCAACTGTGGTTTGACATACTTCAAGTAAAGCAAAGCCGAACTGCTCCGCCACGGGAAGGTGCACTGGTCACAACAACACCAGGCCTCATAGGACTTTTTGGACATACCACCCGTAATTAAACACCAACACCCAGAGGGAGAGAGACTAACACATGCTTTTTTTATTCCACCTCGACGTCACAGGCGGCGTAGAGAACGGAGGCAGAAAAGAGGTAAGAGAGGCGGCTCCTCCTGACAACATTCTCCAATATTGTTCCTGTACTCTATTCTTCACCTCTTTTCCGCAGTCTCCATTGCTCTAAAAAGTTTATCCTGGGTTTTCTTCGAGTCTGCTCTATTCTCACTGCAGATCCCAATGTCGTCTGCAAACATCTTCATTTTTTGTCCATTTGTCCATTACTAATGCAAACAAGTCGGGGCTAATGGCCAACTCTTGATGCAGTCCCATCTCCACCAAGTCCAAATAAATAAATAAAAGAAGTTTTTTTTTTTTTTTTTTTTTTAGAAATTTTTTTTTTTTTCAGAATCATGAAAACACTCATTTGTTGAACTTTGGTATTTACTAATAATCAAAATAATGATTACAACGAGGCCTACTTCCTGTCGCAAGATCTCTATCTATGGGGGGTGGCGTGGAAGGAGTTTAGGACCCAGATGCAGGACTGGCAGGGTTCAGGGTTTAATAACAAAATAAACAGAACGGAAAATCACTGGCAAAAGGCCAGGCAGAAACGAAGCACGGCAAAAATAACGCAAAGACAGAACATGGACAGAGCATGGAAAAAAAACTACAAAACTCAAAGTAATCACAACGGGAAAAAGCTATGAACTGAACAGAAACATGAAACACCAGAAAAAGGCATGACCAGAAACAACGAACCAACATGAACCGATACAACAGGACACCAAGTGACACGACTGGGACTAATGACAGAGACACAGGTGAGCCCGATCACAGTAACGACCAGACAGTGGGAAGGGGAGACAGACAGACCTAGCAGAAAAAAATGACCAGACAGCAGGAAGGGAAGACAGACAGACTTGACACTTCCATGCACAAAACTAGGTCAGTCAGAACATGGAACATAGAGAATAAGATGAATGGGAATACACTTTGAAACATATTATGCAATTATCTTAAGAGGGTGTCAATATGTCACTAATACACAGTATGGGAATCTTTTACTTGTACAAAAATACCTGGTTGGCTGAGAGTTGGCTAAGACAATTGTTAAACTGAAATACTCCACTTGACTTGACTGCACCAACCATTGATGCAGCCACTGAAGGCCCTGTAAGTGTTTTTTCTTGAGGAAGTCGCTATTTTACTTGATACCCATGGAGGAAAATTTGTGATTGGTCCTTTTCAATCAATTTATTTGTATAGCCCACATTTACAAAATAAATTTTGTAAATATTTTGTAAATAAATTTACAAAATATTTTCTTGGGCCTTAACCCTGAAGGCCCTGAGACAACTTCAGTAAAAAATGTCTTTATCATATAGCAAGAAATCTGGTGATAACCTGTCAAACGGTTTACCTTATAACATTGACATGGAGGAAAACAGCCAATACAAATGTTGGGAGTTCGATACATAGTTGTGTTTGTTGCACTTTTTTTTTGTTTATGTTTTCCATTAAGGAGCCTACTTCTGTTCCCAATGTATTTCCTAAATATATTTATTTAATACCATGTGGGTAGAGGCCTGATGCAGAGCAATAACTCCAATAATTCTTTTATTCTTGACTCAATAATACTTTTTTGATTTAAAGTAGCTATTAAACCAGGCCTGAACAAAAACTATTTTATTAATTTCTGCATTTTTTAGACAGTGGAGAAGGAGGTTGTAAAGCTAAGGCTCTGTTATATTGTGTGGTGATTATGTAATATAAATTAACACATAGTAAAAGTATATTTTTATCACTGAATGGAAACTAAAAGAAACATTTCTTGTCAACGTGTCATAGAAATAGGCAGAACAGGCATCAGTATGTTGCCTTCAGCTTGAAAGAATGTCTATAGGTTGCCATGATACAATCTCTTCCGAGCTTTTATCTCATAAGGACAGTCGTGGCAATGGAAATAGCTTTTGGAAAAGTCTTTATTAAAAAAATAGTTTTTCTGCAATATACAAAAAAGTCAGTGAAAATGTATTAAAAAGTTTCAAAATTCTCTAAATGATATGGTAATGCCCCGGTGACAGACCAGTCGGACACTTCCGTGAACTGAAGATCTTTATTAAGATTATAGCAACTTTTAACTTGTTTCCAGAGTCTCTTATCACAGCGCCGCTCCCTGCAGCTCCTCTCACTTTCTCACATTCACACAGCTTCAACCACGCCCACCCCCACATGTGGAAATATAAACCCTTTAACTGCTGCAATAAACTACATAACCCTTACATTATCCTCCTTTATGAAGTCCTTCGCCCTCGAGGGGTCAAACAAAAATCTCTGAACCGCAGGGGTCTCCTTCTTAGTCTCTGCGCCCTACGTGGACTCGGCCCAACCCCATTTTCAGACAACTGTGGTTCAGTAGGGGGGTGAATCAGGAGAGACTGACCGTTGTGAATGTCCTGCAATCTCCGTGCATATTCTGGGCCAGGAGGGTCCCCAGCAATGTCTGGGGGCCGACCAAAAGCCAGTTGGTGACCCTGGTGTCCTAGCATCAGCAGGGCTGGGGAGCAGTTTGTAGAGCTCTGAACAGCTGACCGATATGCCATCAAAACCAGGGGAATGTGACTGAATGTTGCAGCAGCAGTGAGAATAGCTAACTGCTGCTGCAAGGCAGCAAAAACTCTGGACTCAAAGTTTCTGCCCTGGTCGCTGTGGATAACTTCCCGTGTCCCAAACCGGCTGAACATGCCTTCCAAGAGCGCATCTGCCACTGTTTCTGCTTCTTGGTCTGGGAAGGCATAGGCCTCAAGCCACTTTGTAAAGTACAAAGTCCATGGCACAAAAGGACTTACTTACCGCTCTGTTATAGGAAAGGGCCCTAAGATGTCCACTGCAACCCTTTCCATGGGTGCACCAACTCCCTGCTGCTGCAGTGGATCATGTGACTGGTCAGGGGGCCCGTTGTGTGCAGCACACTCGTCACACCGCCGGCAGAAATCCTCCGTATCATGACGGTGCTGACCCCTATAGAACCCCTGCCTCAACCTGCGAAGAGTTTTAGAGCTACCAAAATGACCTGAACCTGAACTACCATGACAAACACCAAGAACAGTGTCCCTGAAAGTCTTTGGTACCACCATTTGCCAAGTCACCTCTCCTGTGGCAGGTCCTTTCCAGGCTCTGTAGCACACCATCTAACATGCGGAGTGTGTGGAACTTACTCCACAAGCCTTTTGTTGCCACTGACAGACCTGATACCCTCTACCAGGGTGTTTTTTCACCTGCCCGCACCCATTGGCGCACCGGCTTCAGCTCCTCATCAGCCTCCTGGTTTGTGGCCCAGTCTAAATTGCCGACCACCTCCAGTGAGCAGCACATTTGCTCAGTGTCACTCTCTTCTCCCCGTAGCTCATTTTCTTTGGCCTCCCTGCGGTCACAGTAGCTACAACCACCTGCTGCGCATGGCCGCCGCGACAAAGTATCCGCATTGCCATGTTGGGCCCCTGAATTACGCACAACACTAAATTGAAATGACTGCAACTCCTCCAACCATCTTGCAACCTGGCCTTCTGGTTCCCTGAATGACATAAGCCACTGAAGTGCTGCATGGTCTGTTCTGACGCAGATGGCACACCACAGAGATGGACAGCTAGAACAGCTAAAAGCTCCCGTCTTGTCACACAGTAGGTTGTCACACAACCTTTCACTCTTAATAAAGACACGACTAAAATAAGCAACCACTCACTCACTATCCGGCTCCGTCTGGGCCAATACCACTCCCATTCCAACATCACTGGCATCTGTGTCCAGTGTGAATGGTAAAACAGGATCTGGGGGCTGAGAACAGGGGCGTTTGTGAGAAATCGCTTAATTGTGGTGAATGCCTCTTGGCAATCTGCTGTCCACAAAATGGAATGGTTGCTTTGTAATGTAATGTAAGGTGGAAAAGCGTTGCACAAACACAAGAAAACTCCCTTACAAACGTACGATACTACGAGGCTAGCCCTAAAAACAACTTTTAAGCTGTTGCTGGTTACTAGGTACAGGCCTGATGCCCTCATCTGTTGGCCCAGAAATTCTACCTCCCTGCGCATGAAGTGACATTTTTCTGGGTGCAGCTTCAACCCAGCAGCAGCAATTCGACCTAGCACCAGCCTCAAGGAGTCCAATGCTGACTGGAAAGAGCTGCCATGGACCAAAACATCATCTAAGTACACCAAACACTGTCTAGAACATTGGCTAGAACATTTTCCATTAGTCTCTCAAATGTTGCTGGTGCATTGCACAGTCCAAAACTGAGCCCTTAGAACTGCCAATGTCCCCTACCAGTACTGGATGCAGTTTTCGGCCTCAATTCAGGTGTGAGGGGGACCTGCCAGTACCCACTGCGCAGGTCTAGAGATGAAAATTCAGATGAACCTGCCACTAAATCCAAAGGCTCATCAACACGGGGAAGGGGGTAGCAATCCTTCCTTGTCACCTTATTCAGTGGTCTAGTCCACACAGAACCTTCACTTTTGGGTGTTCTTCTTCAGGACCAGAACCACAGCTGAGGGTCATGGGCTGTTAGAAGGTTCTATTACCCCTGCTTCTAGCATGGTGTGTACCTCCTTCTCAGCCACCTCCTGCCTTACCATGGGTAGACGGCGGGGGCACACTCTGATAGGCTGCGCATCTCCAGATGTGTGAGGCCTACCTCATGGTCATTGAGGGCAAATGTGTCCTTATATTCCCATAAAACATGCCAACATTTGTATAGTTAGTTAGTTAGAATAGTTCACTGAAAGACCCCCCACCAGAAAGTTAAATGTCCTACTACCCCTCATTGGGCTGTTTGACCAGTTACAGTTCCCAGTTTCACAGAAGTTGGCTCTATTACAATCCCATCTGGAATAACATCATGTCTCACAAAGGTGGCTGTCGATCCCGTATCCACTAGTGCGGGGCAGGACACATTTCCGACCAGGACAGGGATCTGGCATGTGTAACCGACTTCTGTCCAGCCCACTGTCTCTACAGCGTCAGCATGTGGCCCCTGGTGGATTGTTGTGGGTGTTCATGCCTCCCTTGGTTACACAGCCCCCCTTCACGTTTCCCTGCTGCCCCTTTGGACATTTTCGTAGGGTGTGACCAGGTTGGTTGGATAACCAGAAGACGGCAGGTAGAGGGCGCTGGACACTACCTATGCTGTTCCTGATAGACCACCCTTTTACAGCCAGAACCAGCTCCTCTGCCCATGCAGGCCTCTGCTCTGGTGGTTGTACTCCAGCAGCCATCAATGTGGACGTTGCTTGTCTCATGGTGCTGGTGGCTTTTTCTCTCTCTAGAGCCAATCCTAGCGCGTCACTTAGTGTTGCAGGGTGGGCAAGCTGTACATACAACCGCAGCTCTTCAGGAGTCAGGGCATGTATAAACTGGTCACAGACTAACTCACTCCGGATCTTGTTTGGTATGCCACCATAGGCACGTCTGCCCAGGCTCTCCAGCTCATACGCCAGGGAATGAAGAGACTCGCCCGTCATCCGTATACGGCACTTGAATTCACACCGAAGGGAGTCTTTGGACAAATTAAATTGTCCATAGCGTCTTTGCAGGGCACCAACAAGCATGTAGTACCCCTCCCTCTCTTGAGCACTCAGGAGAAGAAGACAATCTGCTGCATCCTCTGTCAATGAAAGCGCAAGCTGTACCACCTTGGTCTTCACCGACCAGCCTGACAGCAGTTCAAACTGCGCCTGGTAAGATTCCCAGCTCCCTCTAACGGAAAACTTTGTTGGAGTAACGGGCATGGCATGTTGCTGGGGGCCACAATCTTTCATTGCTGAACGTCTAGCACATTCATTATGTAGCAGGGACACACTGCACGCAGTATCCGAATGGCGGGAATCAAAGCATTCTGCTCGCTCTGTATTAAAGTTTTCTGAAGCAAAGTCAGCACCAACTGGCAGCACCAAGTCCTTGTTTTCTGCCTTTACCTTCGTACGAATGCTTGCTTTTGGGAGCATTTTGACTTCCTTTCTCCCCCGACGAACAGCGGCTCTTGCAGTGGGACGATTTTCGCTTCTGACACCAATGTAATGCCCCAGTGACAGACCATCAGACGCTTCTGTGAAGTTATTAAGATTACAGCAACTATTAACTAGTTTCCAGAGTCTCTTATCACAGCACTGCTCCCTGCAGCTCCTCTCACACTCTCACTTTCTCACATTCACACAGCTTCAACCACGCCCACCCCCACATGTGGAAACATTAACCCTATAACTGCTGCAATAAACTACATAACCTTTACATTATTATTCAATGACCCTTACAAAACACAATTTTACTGTGGATTTAGGGTTGGGATGGAAAGACAGTTTATAACAAAACAAAAATAAAATGTCAACAAAGCCCATCTTCATGTCCAGGCAGAAGATAGTGAAGTGTCTACATTTCCTAAGTGCTTGTTTCCAACAGGAACTAAAACATAGGTTGGATCAGTATTGTCATAAATCTAAAGGCACTCACTTTGTTATTATGCAGTCAAGTCACATTACATTTTGAATGGCACGTTATTTTAAGTACTTTTTTTTCAAGAACAAATGATGTTCCAAACAAATTTTAAATAAGCAGCGTTTACAGCCACACGCACGTGCTTTCTGTTCTCTGCTGGTCAGATTCAATATTAGCTTTGGTCTCGATTTTTCCATTGGTTTCTTTTCTGCTGCTTGTTTACTGTTTTTGCATATGTACTTGTGAGGGCGGGGCAGTGGTTAGCGATCAGCTGCAGCCGAGAGAGCAGGTGAGTGGCGAGACTGATGCTGCACTGTGCACAGGTGGTGACGGTTCCACTAATTGTTTCTCTCCTGTGATAAGTAGGAGCCGGGTTCACAGGAGGGGAGAGACTGAGAGACTGAGACGCCAAGCCC
>JAFBJS010001889.1:24820-40819 GCA_016785265.1 Paraplagusia blochii
AGAGACTGATAGACTGAGACGCCAAGCCCGCTGAACCAGACCGTGCTGTGTGTGTGTGTGTGTGTGTATATGTGTGTCCGACCGCCGGGCCACTATTGCATTGTTGCAAATAAACCTGTGTTTGGAACCTCTAATCTGAGTGATTGGTGTTCAGAGGACTCACAGACTACCACAGTACTGTACTTAAAGACTTCTTTATGATTCCATATTAATAATTGTAATAATGGAATAAATAAAATATAATTGTGCATGTTTTCTAGTATTGTGCGTAGTTCTGGGCCATATATAAAATATTATATATCACAACATGATTTTTTTAATATCACAATAATGATATGAACTGTATATCATAATATACCACAATAAAAAGTATGCCATAGTTTTCAGTGTTTTCCCCAACTTTATTTTCAGGTGATATTTAATTGAACTGTCACAAACCAGCCGCGAGGGAGCACAAGCTATTGTTTTTTTAGTGCCTGATCCAAGCCCGGATAATGGTGAGGGTTGGAGGCAGGGCATCCAGCAGGTGAGAGCGTAGCCAAAATGCATAGGATTGTAGTGTGCAACTTGGCAATGGAGGTGTGAAGGAAGAAGGAAGAGGGTGAAGACAGAGCTGAAGATAAAGTGGTGGAATGATATGAAGACTTTAGAAAGGAAGTGAGGGCAGTTCTGGGCTGTGTTGGGGAATTTCGAGATGATTGGGATACCGCAGATAGAGTCATTAGGGAGATAGCTAGGAGGGTGCTTGGTGTGTCCTCTGGACAGAGAAAGAAGGACAAAGAGACTTGGTGGTTGAATGACAAGATTCAGGTCAGGGTTCAGAGAAAGAGATTAGCAAAGAAGAGATGGGACAGTGACAGAACAAAGAGGGGTAGACTGGATTACAGAAAGAAGACAAGGGAGGTAAAGAGGCAAGTGGCCAGGGCCAAATGAAAGGCATATGAGGAGTTGTGTGAGGGGTTAGACATAAATTGGGGGAGAAAATTAGTTACACAGATTGGCAAGACCAAGAAACTAATCTGGGAACGGTGTGCAGTAGGTGAGGTTAATTAAGACAGAGATGGACAGGGAGAAGGTGAATCAGATTTTAAAGGATTAAGTAAAAAAATTCCTGAAGAGGATGAGGTGTGGAAAGGCAGTTGGTCTCGATGACAAACAAGTGGATAAGTTCATTCCACTTGTACATCGTATGGATAAGTTCATTATCCATACGATGATTTGGGAAAGGATAGTTGAGGCTAGGTCAAGGAAAGGGGTAGAGATTTGCAAACAACAGTATGGTTTTATGCCAAGAAAGAGCAACACAGATGCAATATTTGCTTGTAGAATTTGATGGAAAAATACTCCGAGGGAGAGAAGAAGCTGCATTGTGTTTTTGTAGATTTACAAAAAGCCTATGATAGGGTGCCAAGGACGGGATTATAGCTTTGTTTGAGACCGTCAAGACTGGCAGAGAAGTATGTTAGATTGGTGCAGGTTATGTATGAGAACAGTATCAACAGTGGTAAGGTGTGCTGTTGGAAGGACAGAAGACTTTAAGGTGGAGGTGTGACTTCATCAAGAATCAGCCCTGAGCTTTTTCTTGTTTGCTTTAGTGATGGCCAGATTGACAGATTGAGTCAGACAGGAGTCTCCATGGACGATGGGCAGTTGGTGGCCTAATGGTTAAGGAAAAGGTTTTGGGGTCGCAAGGCCCTCGGGTCGAATCCCCCTGCCGCCAAGTTACCGCACACTGCTCCCCCACACTGCTCACAGGCTCAGCCAGCAGCCCCCTGCTCACTGCGGTGATGGGTTATAAAAGGTTGGCTTAAGGTCGGATACTTTATGTTCCACAACATATGGGTCACAAAATCAAGCTTGCAATGCTGATCCAAGAATGGGAACTAATACCAACTTTAAAAGTGGCGATCTACAGCCTTACGATTATACTATTTCTTCATTTTAACCTGAGCATGCGAGATTAAAATGTTTTTCGCACGCTGGCCCTGAGGTGCAAAAAAAAAAATTTGTTTCCTTTCAGGAAACAAATTTACAATCTCTGAAACAAAATTACATTTCAGAAAGCAAATTTACATTTTAAGAAAACATCTTTACAAACCGGGAAACTGTGTAGGGGTTTTCTTTTTGACTGCGCCCATGGTGGTGTACAGGTCCCATTGTTGCCCTCTATCTCTTTCACCCTTCTATTCCTTATTCAATTTTTCTATTCTACTATTTATTGTTTGTGGTAGACTCAACGAGTCTCTATTCTTTCCCTAGAGTCCAATTCCCCTGGGCTTGACACAGGACTCTGCCTGTACATCTTTGGCCCAACTCCCTTAGCACCCTGTTGTCTGAATTGGACCCTGGACTTCGCCTTATGGAGCTATATAAAACCAATTTATTATTATTATTATTATTTTATGAACTTGACTGGACCATGAATGGACTTAAAAGTGCCGTTCTTTAATTTGTAGACTTAAAATAAATTTTTATTTTTACTTGCTAATGTGTAGTTAGCCCGCCTGTCCGTCCTGGATCCCCTCCACCATCAATCACCCTGAGCTTTCTTCACTCCTTGTCTGTGAATTTATCCATAAAAGTCCATGCTCATTCACTTTATTAATATTTACAACTGTATTTAATGAAACTGTGACAAATAAAGACACATTTATTTGAGAAACAGAAAGAAAATAAACAGGTTAACAATCTACTACCAAATATCACCTGTGTGGTAAGTATTAGAGCTCACTGGCCACTCCTCCTGAACATCATGCTGTAGGATCCTGTGACTGTTTCACAATCCAGCAAAGTCATCCATGTCATTTTGATTAACCCCTAATTCCTGTGGAAGTATCTGGCATCACTATGGTCAAATAGTACCATCCAGAACTGACTCTTACATGAATTTATAAAATAAGTGATGGTTTGAAGCATATACTGTACATATGTTTGAGTGAATGGATGAAGGATAATAACTATTACAAAATGGACACACAATGAGTTTGTAAATTTGTTTTCTGAAATGTAATTTTGTTGCAGAGTTTGTAAAAATGTTATTTTTAAATGTAATTTTGTTTCCGATTTTGTTCATTTGTTTTCATGAATGCATTTTTGTTTCAGCGTTTGTAAATTTGTTTTTTTCTGAAATGTAAATTTGTTTCCTGAAATGTTATTTGTTTTTGTATTTGTAAAAAATGTTTTGCACGTCAGGGCCAAAGGGCCTTAGGATGACCTAAAAGTTGATCTTTCAGCTAAAACCAAGGGTATCCTGTGTCATCTCTCAGCAAGCAAAAAGCTACCAAGGAACCACATCAGCCCAGTCTTTACCAGACTCCAAAAAAAAAAAAAAATAGGCACGCAACACATTCTTCAGGGTCTGATGATAACGTTCCAAGTGCCCCTTGACTCTCCGGATGATAAGCACGCTGAGCGAGTGACAGCAGAGCGACAGCAGCAACATCTACCGAAATAAAACAATAGATAAGTAGATAAAAAAAGTACTGGTACCCTGTTCGATTTACAAACCATAACAATCAACAATTGCATGTTTGTCTCTTAACAACAACTTAACACTGAAAACAAACTGCTTGAGCCAAAAAAAAAACAAAACTTTTTGCTAACTCTTTGCAGCTAACGTTAGCATGGCTAAACAGCTGCAAACCTCCATGGCCCAGGAAGTCCCCCAGCTAAGCCACGCCCAACAAACAATCACCCGCCTGATGGAAGAAAACCGCCGGCTCTCCGAGGAAGAGGAAAGACGACTTTTAACTGGATACATCGACGTCGCCCATGGACAGTCTCAACAGATCCTTTCACTGTCAGCAGCCCTCAGTGACACTGTCCCTTGGGAACCCTCCGGCCCCCGGCCCTCATCCTGCTCCACTCCCCACCACCTTCAGCGCTCCTGGGCCGAAGTAGTTGCCTTTGGCAAAAAACAGCCCATTACCCCATCTAAAACCGGCTCACCTCCTCTCTGGTTGCCCAATCGGTTCGACACCTTATCACAGGCTGTTGATACACCGGCAGATGCCCGCCCTGCGGATGCATTAAAGCCAGTCGAAGTTTCTCCCAGCACGTCTCAAAACCATAAACACCAGCAGTCCTCCCTCTCTACAACTTCAAACTCTCGCCGGAAGCTCCTGAAGGTTGCATCCCCGGTGCAACCGCCCGCGTAATAACAGACATGCGCCCCGGTTTGCTGCGCACACTTCCATCCTCTGTCACCCGGCTCGTGATTCATGTGGGCCAAAACGACACAAAGCGCCAACAATCTGAATTGCTAAAAAATTACTTTATCTGTCTCTTTAATCTTTTAAAGACATAAGACAGAGACATTTTTATCAGGGGACCGTTCGTGGCTCCTACACAGAGATCCGAGCGTTTCAGCAGAATCCTCGCTCTCAGCACTTGGCTCCAAACTTCTTGCAGGATACAAATCCTGAACTTTATCGACAATGTCAATACCTTCTGGAATCGCCAAACTATATTCTAGACAGGCAGTAAACTCAGGCAGTAAACTGGCAGTAAACTGCTCGTAAACTGCTCAGGCAGTAAACTGCTCGTGGCAAACATACAATATAATATTCACACAACCAAACCTGCGTGACTGTTCAGCTACCCCCCAACCCCACCCCCGCGCTCCCCTCCTCCCATGCTCCATGTTGCTATAGCTCCATTTCAATCAGCCAAACCTGCGTAGACCTCCACTTCTCTCCACACGTGAACTGTGCCATTCCCCCCTAATCTCGAATAGACCCCACCGGTTTCGAACTTCTGGGAGAAGATTAAAAAACATTATTCATATTAAGCAACACCGATCTGTCCCACTTCCACCCGGTAAAGACCAACCGCCAAAAACTCTAAACATGGCTCTCTTTGACGTACGGTCGCTTATGAACAAGACTTTTTTGTAAATGACTTAATTGTGGACAATAACATTGACTGTATGTTTTTAACAGAGACCTGGCTGGGCACTGATGCACCCATGTTTCTCTCTGAGGCCTCTCCCCCTGACTTAAATTTTCTATACTCAATTAGACCAGACAAAAAAGGCGGTGGTACAGCGTCAAAAACCCCAAACACAATTACATGTAAAGAAGTTAAGCTCCAAACATATCCCTCATTTGAACACCACGCCTTTATTTGTTGCAGCCACTCAATATTATGCCTCACGGTCTACAGCCCACCCAGGCATGCCCCCTCTTTATCCAAGATTTTGCAGAGCTATTGACAATGGTATACCCTAAATACACCAGGATTATCATAACTGGTGATTTTAATTTACACATTGATAATAAGTCAGATAAAATATCCGCTGTGTTTTAATCAGCATGTGACACAGCCAACCCATGGTGGGGGCCACACCTTGGATCTTGTCATAACACATGGCTTGTCTGTGGGTGTGTCCTCCGTCATGGACATGGCTGTGTCAGGTCACTGCTGTATTTTCTTCTCTATCACAACCCAAAGTCAGCAGGAGGCCCCCGGTGAGAACAGTACAAAGGCGACAGCTTACCCCTGAAGTGGTCAAAGACTTTACTGAGACGCTGCAAGTTTCCCATGATTTAGTATTACCTGCCCCTCCCGATTACATTGTCGAGAACTTCAACAGCAGACTGAGATCAGCTCTCGACTTTGTTGCCCCAGAAAGCACTAAAGCAATTAAAAGTAACCCTCCAGCTCCATGGAGAAATGAAATAAAACTGCTAAAAAGAAATTGCAGATCAGCTGAAAGAAGATGGCGACGTTCAAAACTGACAGTCCATCTTGAAATATTTAAAGAAAAACATAAATTTACAACAAGGCACTTAGACACGCCAGAATGACCTATCTAATGAAGGTCATCACAGAAAATAAAAATAATCCCAAAGTCTTATTTGCAACAATTGACTTAACTAATAATGACACTAAGCAGCAATTTGAAACCCCCACTGTCTCAATCTGTGAGGACTTTGCAAACCATTTCAGGGATTAACCTAATCCGAGCCAGTGTCCTCTCAAACCGAAATGTATCCTTAACTAACAATGTCCTCCCTTCCCCACCCAAGGAGACACTGGGGCGTTTTGTCTTGGTTGACGCAGGGATGCTAGCTAGAGCTTTCTCCCAAGTAAAAGCAACAACCTGCCTTCTAGACCCCATACCTACACCCTTATTAAAATCATGTTACTCAATATTTCAAAATTCAACAATAAACATTATAAATTACTCCCTGCAAATGGGCATCTTCCCTGGCGCTTTTAAAAAAGCAATGGTAAGGCCCCTCTTGAAAAAGAGTAACCTTGACCCTGACCATCTCAACAGTTTCCGGCCAATATCAAATTTACCCTTTCTTAGTAAAATACTAGAGAAATTAGTCCTTCACCAACTTGGTGAGTTCTTAGAAACAAATAAAATCTCAGAAAAATTCCAGTCTGGATTTAGAGCAAACCATAGTACAGAGACGGCACTGCTAAAAATTGTAAACGACATCAGGTGCAATTTAGACAGCAAAGACTCTCAGTGTTGGTTCTACTGGATCTGACTGCAGCTTTTGATACAGTTGACCACCACACACTAATAGATAGATTAAAACACCTGGTGGGCCTCTCTGATACAGTACTAAAATGGTTGAAATCATATCTTGATAACAGAGAATATTTTGTTCAGCTATACACTTACTCCTCTGGCCTTTACAAAATAAACTGTGGGGTTCCGCAAGGGTCGATTCTAGGTCCAATACTTTTCAGTTTATATATGCTCCCTTTAGGCGACATAATCAGGAGGCACGGCGTAGACTTTCACAGCTACGCCGATGACACTCAGCTATATATTGCTGTATCTCCTGAGGACACAAGCCCATTAGACAGATTAAATAATTGCATTTTAGATATAAAAACCCGGATGGCAGAAAATTTCCTACAGCTCAACCAAGACAAAATGGAAGTCCTGACAGAGAGAAACTTTCTGTAAAACTAAATAGCTAAAAACCGTCCAAACTTGTGAAAAACCTGGGTGTCATTTTCGACCCAGAATTAAACTTCTCAACGCACATAAAAAACATGACAAAAATTGGTTATTATCACCTTAAAAAAATCGCAAGAGTTTGTTTCTCTCTCGACCAAACACAGAGGTGCTAATGCATGGTTTTATTTCGAATCGCATCAACTATTGTAATGCTCTGCTTTCTGGTCTTCCAACAAAAAGCACTCTTCCTCTCCAAGTGCTTCAAAACTCAGCTCAACTCATGCTGACAAAGACTGGAAAGCAGGAGCACATTACTCCGGTGTTAAAATCACTGCATTGGCTCCCTGTGCACTTTAGGATCGATTTCAAGATTCTTCTAACAGTTTACAAGTGCTTAAACGGTCTGGGACCTTCATATCTATCAGACCTCATTGAGCCGTATAACACTGCTGTTGTTTGCTTTGTCCTACATGTTATGTCTTGCTATTATATGTTTTATATGTTTGCTACTATATGTTTACTATCTCAATATTTGCACGCCTGCCCGTCCTGGGTGAGGATCCCCTCCTTTGTCTTTCACCCTGAGGTTTCTCCCCCATTACAATTTTAGCAGTGATGTTTCTCAGAGGAACATCTTCTGGGAAACGTGTAGCCCAGGGGTCGCCAACCTTTTTGAAACTGAGAGCTACTTCAATGGCTGAGTAATGAAAGGGCTACTACTTTGATCACACAATTCTGAAAGAAGAAAGTTGCAGAGTTCATCTTTAATTAAATTAAATTATATTAATGACATTCTACATGAAGACACTGATTGTTAATGAATAATAATTTAGCAATAAGGATTCAGAATGATTCAACAAGGTAGGAAACAGATAAACTTCAACATGCAATATTTTATTTATCTACCTTTTCATTTCATTTTCAAATGGTAACTTCCACAACATTTTGCAGGAAACCACGTCCAATTTTTCAAGACGCAATCAGTTTTCATGAAATCATGAACTCTGCACCATGTTTGTATGAATATATTACAATTATGTAAGATTTAACAAAAATCAAGCTGCCTTTAACTCGCAGATCTTTTCTGTCCATAGTGCGCTGCCAGGTGGGAATTTAGCATGGTAACTTTTGTGACAAGTGCTGAAGTGCCTCTCCACGTTGTGCTGCTTTGCCGTCGCCACAGTCACACCGCAAATGAGACACGCACGTTTTTCTTTCACATTAGTAATAAAAAATTCTTCCTACCATTCACTGTAAAAATAATGTTTTTTTCCGCCATGTTAATGTGGGTAAAAATCGCTTTCGTCTCCTTATTTTCACAATGCTCAAGACCAAGGCTAGTTTGTCATGCAAACTAGACTGAACTCTGCCCCATTCTACGTCATAATTCTCATACTGTATAAGCGAACTCTGCTACTTTATGATCTTTTTTAAGGTTTTTATATATTTTTTATACTTTTTGTTTTTTATTTACGTCAATGTAAATGCAAATCAGAAAGAATGGCAACACAATTTAATAAAATTTAATACAGTGATAGTTTGTGATTAGGTCTATTTATAGAACTGGCTCGCGGGCGACTGACATGGTCACTGCGGGTGACACAATGCCCACAGGTACCGGGTTGGCGACCCCTGGTGTAGCCACACACATCATTGTTAACAGGCACTGACAGCCTTTTCTTGATTTCACAAGTGGACCTACAATGTCAACAAAGCCATGATCAAATGGCTGGCCTATAACTGGTATTGGTACAGAGTAGCTAGAGGAATTGTCTGGTTAGGTTTACCAACCAACTGACAGATCCTACAAGTTTTACAGAACCGGACTACATCCCGTTTTACTTTGGACCAATAAAAATGCTGTCAAATCAAAAAAAATTCATCGCTGTATAAGGATAGTATCACAATCTGAAGGACCAGATTCCACTGATTAGGAACATTGTAAGGTCTCTATTTCCTCATCAACAACCCATCATGAAAGAAAACACTGCGGCTCTTTTTCCAGATCAACATCAGTTGAGGCAAGACAGGCAAGAGAGTCATCTGCCTTTTGAGCGGCACTGGTTCTGACTTCTTACAAGACCTAATCACAGAATAAGTGGATGACTCATTAAGATTATATGAAGGAATCTGATAAATTAAAGTCAAGAGGAAGAGTTCCTTAACCTTCGAGGAAGCTGAAGCTTCTTTCGCCATAGCACTAGTAATGGCACAGGCTGAAAACACATCGAAAACACAAGTGTTTACACACACACTCATGATTGTCAGACTTGTCAGGAATTAATACAACTTGAGGCAGAACCTCTGAACTGCGTTTATCCCAGACAGAACCTCCTCCAATGTAATTTCCAAGCATAAAGGAAACACCTGGAATGGGCAAAGACTCAAATGAATGTGATGCAGTGATACTACAGTTGATCCCATTTCAAAACCCTGGACTAATACACTGGTGCCAGTTTTGGTGACATCAGCCTAGATATTCTGTAAATTAAAGGACTGCGCAGCACCAATGTCTCGCAAAATCCAAACATGAGTTATGCTTCTCTCAAAGACACAAAACCATCAATGATAAAAGGTTCATAATCTGTCTTCATATCAGAGGCCTTGGTTTTAGGTATAGCAGATTTCATTAAACCAAAGCCTTTGGCAACATGTTTCTTTTTCAACACTGGACACTCTGCCACCAAGTTTCCTTGCCTTTTACAATAGAAACAGGCCTGCCGAGATTGACGAGAAGGCTGAATACACTTATAAGGATTAGACTGAGAATCCTGAAACACAGACCCATGTATAAAATAACACCATGGGTCAGCCATGACAGTAGCCTCATGCAAATTCTCCACTTGTCGTCCATTAAGATAAGTAGAAACAGCAGTGGGCAAACAGTCTTTAAAGTCCTCCAGTATAATTAAGTCACGCAGCTTATTCAGGCTATCTGCTTCTTTAGCAGAACACCAAGGATCAAAAAGTGTTTCCTTTTCTCGCGCAAACTCAAGATAAGTTTGATTGTTGACTTTTTTTGTACCGCCTAAAATGTTGTCTGTAGGCTTCATGACGTAACAAAGTGGGATGGATGCTTTGACCTCATCATAGTTGGAACTTTGTTCAAGAGACAATGAAGCATACATCTCCTGAGCATGGCCTGGAGTAAGAGTGTCCAAACTGTTATGGGCCACTTTAGGGTTAAAGCAACTTTTTTCAAAATGTGGAAGATATTTTTACACGTCCTTCTCAACAAATGGTGGTACAACTCTAATATGTTTACTTACATCAAAGGAGGTAAAATGAGTAAGTTCCATATTTTCTTCCATCGCCTTTACTTCAAGTCCTCTCATTTCCAGTTCATTCAAAGAAGCTTTATAATGTAACTCATCCCTCTCATTATCTAATTCTTTTTCATGGATTGAAAGTTCGAATTGCAAAGAAATTGAGTCCTTAAACTCAGCTGGTAGCAAAATTCCTTTTTCCATTAGATAGGTTAGAACAACTGACTTAATAGTATGTTTTAAACATTGTTCTACAGTTAATTCAATTTCAAAGTAAACTGCAGTTTCCAGGAGTTGCTCCTTGGTGAGGCGATGGAAGACCTTGGAGGGATTCTCGATAAACTCCTGCAACAGAGAAGACATACTGCCCTGATCAGATTAGAATTTAACACACACACAAGCTGGAATACAAACAGACCACAACAGAAACTAAATTCCACTAAAATGTGACCACTATTACCATTAAAACTATTAGAATAGGCCAAACTAAACCACTTTTTTCACAACTCTCAACTAAAAGGCGATAGGAGATTAGACATACGAATGCAGCCCACTAAGTCTGATCTGACCTTTAAAGCATTATTCTCAGTGCAAACAACAACAACAATCTACTACTGCTGTCTTAGCTGATGCTAAAACTGCAGTCTCAGCACTTAAACTAGGTATTTTGCTGCTGCACCTCAAAACCTAACCAAACGAAATAACTCACCTCTGTAGTCTTCAGTGGAATCCCCTACCAGGCATCCATTACCCGTTGAGCTTGAGAGTATGTAGCTCACCAATGGTGCAGTCTACTACAGCCTCCGAAACAGACCAAGTAAGGATGACCACAATAAACAATAAATAAAAAGTGGTAGACTCTTTGTCAACCCGTTGGCTAACTTAATGAGGTACCAGCTACTTCACCCAGAAAACAGTACTCACCAAAAGTTGTCTCAACAAAACACGCTGTTTGTTACATAAGATTCAAATATGAGCCCCCATTATGTTACATCCTGTTACTTTAGAGGAGGTAACACAAAGACTCAAAGTCCATAAAGCAGGTGTCAAGGGTAGTTTATTTATATAAATGATATTATTTATAATAAGCTTGAATCATTAAACAAAGTAGCGCAACCAAGACAGTGTACATTAGGCAAGCCATCCTGCGTCCTTCAAAAGAGAGCAAGCTGTTTGCCCCCCCCCAGCTGGATGGCAACACCTGAAGTTAATAAGGAAGACAGAACAAAAGAAACAGGAGGGGAACTATGCCACCAACAGGAAACACAGGGACATAACACAGAATCAAAAGTATTTTCCTCAAAAAAAGTATATATCGCTCTTTATCAAGTTTGGAGAGTAAAATTTGGAGTGAAAGTAAGAGCAAATTTCCAGAGTACCGTAATTTAGCCGAGAGTGATTTACAGAGTTGTGGGCTGAGGTTAAGTTAAGTTTCCTTTCTCACTGGTGTTGTTCTTGGTTGGTTGCCATTGGCAATGGAGTTACGACACGAAGAAGATGCGATTCTGCTGGACGTAGAAAGGTGATTATTAGTGATGGGTTGATGAGGCTTCGTGAAGAGTTTCGACACATTGCAAAACTGTATCGATACTGTGTCGAAACTGTCTCACTTAATACTGACACCTGCTGGAAATTATAAATCACGACAGGCAACTTTGTTGACAGACTCAACAGACACTTCTATGATGTCCTAGTATATACAATAGTTTGTTTTGTCCTTTTGTCCACATTTAAAATACTTATTTCTTTAATATTTTCAGATACAATCAATGGATAACATGAACATATATCATAACGTGAAAATGAAAGTGAAAGTGTTCTGAACAAGGATGCTTGTGAACTGTTTTTTTTTATTATTAAAAAAAAAGTTTCCCCATACGTCTTGATGCTAGTTAATTATTATTATTATTATTATTATTATTATTATTATTATTATTATTACTTCGCCCATTGCAGAAAACACCAGCTCACACAGGGCACAGTTGAAGCTGGGGTACAGAGAAATTGGAAGGACAACTGGTAAAGCGTCAGTGTTGCCGGACCCAACACTAGTGAATAGTACTCTTCAAACCTTTCTTTTTTCACCTACAATGATGCGTATTATAATTATACAAAATTCTGCGCCCTTTCTATGTTAACTTGAATACTTTACGTGTTTATGAAGTTTCTGCAGTTTATTTGAGATTACATGCCTAAAAATGCTCTTTTGTTTGTCATTGATGGTGTTTCAGGTTAGCAAACCGTAGCAAAATAGCCATAGCAGTAAACTTAGCCACGCATTACGTAGTCAGTGACAAGTATATTTGATAAGGTAACTAACCGTAATCTCTAGTTGTGGGTAAGTTTGAATGGTACATAATTGTCGAACAACCATGGGTGTGGGTGCTAGCTAGATCCACACAGTCTAAAAAAAAAAAAAATATCAATGTAGAATTAATGATTAATAGCTATAAAGAGTAGTGGTTCTTGTTAGTTAATTGAATGTAAAGTGTGTGGACTTTTAAGGTGTGCATGTTGAACAGAGCACATGTACATCTCTGAATATAGTCAATTAAGCTGATGCTAATCCTGTAACCCACACACTGCATCTCGGTGAGCAAAGCATTTAAAATAAGGCACATTCATGTAAAAAGATCAAATCTTAGTGGAGTGTCATTTTTTTGTAAATGTTTATTTGCCAGAATGGAAAACATCAATGTGGTTAAAGTGAAACATAGAAACCACGAGAATTTTTTTTTTTCTCCTACAATATTTACCTTTGAAACTTTTTTGGATTGTGTTAAGAACCTAAATATTTATTACATCGATATTTACAGAATACGTAAGGATCATCAGTTTTGAATTGCTTCTAGAAGTGTATTTTAACATCATTTGTCAGTTTCCCATATTCACATAACATTGAACATCATAAATAGATGGTTAAAGACATCTTAAAAGAAAGCACAGGAGGAGAAAAGATCTTGGGCGAATATGGTTTTAAGTTTGATTTGTAAATGGCTGTCGATGATGCTTTGGGTGCTAGTTTGTGTCTGTTTGACTGTGTGTAGAACAAGCCCACCTGGAGGCTGTCAATGGCAGCTCGATACGCACCAATGGCACTCGGCATATCGAACTTTGTTTCAGTGGCCAGAGGCTTACCTGGGACTTTATTACAGCAAAAATAAGAGTTCCCCTGCTGGGTACTAATTTTTTATTATATTTTTTATGTGCTTACGGGCTACTGATTGATGTCAAGAACTGCCACTTGATCGACGCCACCAACTTTTGTTTATACCCATGTGCTCTCAGTGGTCTAGACTCAGCCAGACTTTCTAGTGTGCTCTCCCCAACGGAAGACTTCCTTTAGCTGCTGGCAGATTTTCCGACCCTAACACAGCCCACATTCTCCTCTGCTGACACAAAGCAAGTGGATTATCACATTACTGGCCCGCCTGTATATGCCAGGGTAAGACACTACCCAGCAAAGCTTGCTATTGCCAAAACCGAATTTTACATCATGGAACGACTGGGCATCTTCTGCCACTCCAACAGCCAATGGGCTTCACCTCTCCACATGGTCCCAAAGCCTCGCGGGCCTGCCGTCCTTGCAGGAATTACAGGTGGCTCAATGATGCTCCAGGACTTTCTGCCCACCTTGCAAACCAGGTAATTTTTTATCAAAGGTGGACCTTGTTCGTGTATAACACCTTTTGGCCTTTTTGAATTCCTCCGGATGCCATTTGGCCTTAAGAATGCGGCCCAGTCCTTTCAGTGCCTTATGTACTCAGTGTGCGACCTGCCTTTCCTTTTTATTTACCTGGATGACATCCTTGTGGCTAGCACCTCCAGACATGAGCACTTGTCCCAGCTGTGGATTCTTTTTTAGTGCCTCAGGTCGCACGGACTTATCTTCAATCCTGCAAAGTGCCACTTTGGGTTGAGCGCCATTGACTTTTTGGGACACAGGGTCGACAAGTTGGGTGCAGTGCCACTCCCTCCTAAGGTAGAGGCAGTTTTGAATTTTCCACAGCCAACCATAGTTAGGTCTCTGCGGGAATTTCTAGGTGTGATGAACTTTTACCACCGGATCATACCTCGAGCGGCTGCACTTACTGCACTTTTAAGGACTACACGAGACTCTGAAAGGGGGAAGGGCACCTTAACGGACTGTACAGTCCATCACAAAAAGGCAAACTCCCTTTACAGATACTAAAACTGCTTTGGCCAAGGCGACACTACTGGCTGACCCAGCTCCGAATGCCATAATTTCCATCACTATGAATGCTTCAAATTATGCTGTGGGTGCAGTGCATGAGCAATGGGTGGATGGAGCATGGCAGCCACTTGCCTTTTTTCAGCCGTCAGTTTGGGGGACCCCTGCCTTCATTTCATGGTTTCATCGACCTCCTCACTATGGTGGATCGTACCACTCCGTGGCCGGAGGCTGTCCCACTAACAGTGTCAATAACCATTGAGATGGCCAGAGCCTTCATTGGGACCTGGATTGCAGCTTGTTTTCCTTCGACACAATGCACATCGCGGGCCCCTGCAGCCTCCCTACAACGGCCCCTTCCGTGTGCTGCAGACAGGTTATCACCTGCAGCGTGTCTGTGAATCATATCAAGTCAGCTAATCTGGACGTGGATTGGCCTGTCCAGCTCGCCCAACATCTGCTTCGAGGGTGCCCTCCCACACAGCCACCTCCAATTTGGGGTGTCCTCCCATACAGCCAAGAGCCCCTAAGAGGAGTCATTGTGGCAGGGCCATTCGACCCTCTCTTCGATAACCTTTTTGTTCTTTGGTTTTGCTTGTTACGGCTGGGGGGACGTATGTAGTGGACACTGACAGAGATGGACATATTATGTCATAATTCACCATAGTGTTATTGCCATGTGTCTTTACTCAATATGTTTGCATCGGTGGTAAGTTAGTTCTGTAATGGTATATTTATAAGTTTATACATTTATAACAAATAGTGCACAATTATAATGGGAACTAACAAGCACGAGAAAGGATATGACCCGAAACCGTTTACAAGAACATCCTCTATTCTGCTGATGTTGCACCCAGACTTAGCACATATCCTATGAACACATATCCTGTTTTTATCGAAACGTATAAACTTGTGAACTTATGAGCAGGTGACTTCTATCTCTGGGCAGATTAGCCTTGTTGCTGGGCAGATGGTTGCATACGAGGACCACACAGAAGAACAAAGCCCTTATATGGTAAACACGAGAGTAGCAAAAGATGGGCGGATCAACAGTATAAAAGATGTAAACTCTTAGGTTCGGGAGGGACTTTTTTGTAAAACTTCGCGGGATCTTCTCATCAGCGCTGCACCTGCATCTCCTCTGCTGAATAAAGATTGTAACAATGCCAACTCTACGACTCAAGAAGCTTTATTACAGATAAGATTTTCCTTCAAAGTGATATGTAGTTAAAGAACCAGTGGAAACAAGAAACATTTCCACGACAGTTCTATCATACAACTGATAATATTGTTACTGTTATTAGGACGTTATCCCTTTAGGAGTCGCGGGTATTGTGGGTATGTTTTCATTTAGCAGGTTGTTGTTGTTGTTTTTATGAGTTGAATAAACGACACGCTGATCGACTTTGTAGTCGTGTCATCTGATCTCCGGCCATATGTTTTGGACACTCGGGTGAAGAGAGGGGCTGAGCTGTCAACTGACTGTCTCTTATACACATCTAGATGTGTATAAGAGACAGCCTCCTCCTTTTTCCCACTCCGCCCCCTACTCTCTCTCCGTCCCTCCTGCAGGAACACCAACGTCAACCTGTTAAATAACACAGCCCTTTCCACCT
>JAFBJS010001889.1:42695-88624 GCA_016785265.1 Paraplagusia blochii
AAAAGGCGAAGCTCTCAATTTACCGGTCAATCTACGTTCCTACTCTCACCTATGGTCATGAACTTTGGGTCATGACCGAAAGAACGCGATCCCGGATACAAGCGGCGGGAATGAGCTTTCTTCACAGGGTGGTAGGGCGCTCCCTTAGAGATAAGGTGAGGAGCTCTGTCACACGGGAGGAGCTCAGAGTAGAGCCATTGCTTCTCCACATCAAAAGGAGTCAGCTGAGGTGGCTTGGGCATCTACATCGGATGCCCCCTGGACGCCTCCGACGGGAGGTGTTTGGGTCATGTCCCACTGGGAGGAGACCCAGAGGAAGACCTAGGACACGCTGGAGCGACTATTGCCCGGCTGGCCTGGGAACGCCTTGGGATCCCCCAGACGAGCTTGAGGAAGTGTCTAGGGAGAGGGAAGTTTGGGCGTCCCTCCTCCGAATGTTGCCCCAGCGACCCGGCTCCGGACAAGCGGATGAAAATGAATGAATGAAAAAACCCTTTTATCAGGGGAAAAAAAGAGAAGAGTAGAAAGGGAGAACTCCCCCCTCAGGGAGAACCATAGGTGACGGATCCACTCCCTGGATGAACAGACGTGCAGTGGATGTTACTCAGAACATGCATTTTACAATTTCAATACACAAAAAAACAATTAAAAGTAAGAGTTCAAGTCGTACTTGGTCTTGGTCTCGTAGATGACCAAGTGCCAAATCTAATTTAGGCTATAGGCTATACGACAGAGGTGGGATTTAATTCTCACTTTGAAAGAGGAGACAGAATCTGACTCTCTTACTGAGAGTGGCAGCTGGTTCCACAGGAGAGGAGCCTGGTAACTAAAAGTTCTACCACCCGTTCTATTTTTATTTATTTAAAGGATGACAAGTACACTCGAATTTTGGGAACGGAGAGATATATTTGGTTGGTATGGGGTAAATAAATCACATATGTACTGTGGGGCTTGATTATTTAGGGCCTTAAATGTAATTAGAAGTATTTTAAATTAGATTCTACTTTTTACTGGTAGCCAGTGTAACGAGGCCAAGACAGGTGTTATATGTTCCCGTCTTCTGGTTCCTGTCAATACGCATACTGCCGCATTCTGGACCAGTTTAAGGCTTCTTATGGATTTATTGGGGCATCCTGACAGAAGGGAATTACAATAGTCCAGCCTACAGGTTATAAAGGCATGGACTAACTTTTCAAAGTCTGGTCCTGAAATTTTTTTTTCTAATTGTTTTAATGTTATGTTGGTGGTAGAAGGCTGTTCTACAGGTTTGATTTATTTGTTCCTCTAAGGATAAATCCTGATAAAACAGGACACCAAGGTTCCTTGATTTACCACAGGAGACTGCGGTAGCACTACCTTTCAAAGATTCAAGATTCAAAGTGTTTATTGTCATGTTCACATTAAAGAAAGCAGGTTTCCCTGTACAATGAAAAGCTTCCTTTGCTGTCCACACTGAATGCCAAAAGTAAAGATATATATATATAAGGCAATCAACAAATGAAAAATGAAATCAAGAAATAAAATATCAGAATAACATAACACAGCAAAGTATATGCATCAAATTAGCTGTATATACATGTGCAAATGTAGCATGTGCAAAAAATGATACAGTTATTGTCCATTCAGGAGTCTGATGGCAGAAGGAAAGAAAGAGATCTTCAGCTGTTATGTTTTGCATTTCAGACTCCTGTATCTCCGTCCTGAAGGGAGGAGAGTGAACAGCCCATGATGGGGGTGGGTAGGGTTGTTTCGGATGGACGCAGTCCTCCTGCAAGTTCTGCGCTGGTAAATGGACTGTGTTGAGGGCAGGGGAGTCCCAATGATCTTGGATGCAGTCCTGACCACTCTCTGCAGGCGTTTGCGGTCCGTGATGGTGGTACTGTTGTACCACACTGTGATGCAGCCGGTGAGGATGGACTCAATGCAGCTGTAGAAGTTGCAGAGGATTTTTGGGACATCCCAAACCTCCTCAGGAAGAAGAGTCTCTGCTGAGCCTTTTTTTTAGCATTTTTGTGGTGTTCATTGTCCAAGTGAGGTCCTCATTGATGTGGACCCCCAGGTATTTAAAGTTGCCTACCCTCTCCACTTCCTGGCCTCGGATCAGCAGCGACTGATGGGGCTGCTTCACCCTCCTCATGTCCACTATCATCTCCTTTGTCTTGTCTGTGTTGAGGGTGAGGTTGTTGTCCTCGCACCATGTTGCCAGTGTGTCCACCTCCCTCCTGTAAGCTGCTTCATCACTGCCAGTGATGCAACCAATCACTGCAGTGTCGTCCACAAATTTCAGGATGATGTTGTCCTTGTGGGAGGTTACACAGTCGTGGGTGAACAGGGTGTATAGGATGGGACTGAGGACCCCTGAGGTGTGCCCATGTTAGTGATAATGCTGGCTGAAGTCCTGTTCCCTATCATGACAGACTGAGGCCTGCCAGTCAGGAAGTCCAAGAGCCAGTCACAGGGGGTGAGGTGTAGTCCGAGGGAACATGATCACATGATCCAGTGTGTTTTTGTCCCGAGTTGGTATATCCACATGCTGGTAATATTTGGGGAGAACAGTCTGTAGAATACACCGGTTGAAGTCACCTGCAACAATGAATGCAGACTCTGAGTGAGCCGTCTCCAGTGCGTTGATTACGTCATGGAGTTTGCTGAGTGTGGCTGAAGAGTTGGCTCCGGGTGGGATGTAAATCGCAGCCAGAAGTACATATGTAAATTCCCTTAGTAGATAGTATGGACGGCACTTAAGTATTAAAAACTCTAAGTCCGGTGAGCAGTACTTGCGGACAGTCTGTACGTCTTCACACCACATGTTGTTCCTTTTGATTTACCAGAGGCTGCAGTCCGGTCTCCACAATGAATGGAATGCATCTGCAGCTGGATCGCAGATTCTGGAACGTTGTCTAAAAGCCAGGATTCAGTGAAAATAAGAACACAACATTCTCTCTTTTCCCTCTGTGTCGTTATCCTGGCTTGTAACTTGTCCAGTCTGTTCTCCAGGGACTGCAAATTGCAGTAGCGGTGGTCAGCTAGAGCAAGCTTTTAGCCTAGCATGGAGCCCTCCCCTTCTGCCTCGGCTGCGGCGCCGCCTCCGAAGCACTCTCCTCGGGTCAGCTTGTTCAATCAAGCTGCCCTCCTCCTCCACCTCCTGGTGGTGGTGGCGGTGATCTCGGGAGTGCAAAATAAGTTGTTGAGCCGATGGAATAAATCCACAAAACTCGACGGTGTGCTGTTTTGCAATGTTGAGAATTGTATGCCGATCATATGATAATATCGCATGGCAGTCTTGCAAGAAAATGTTAAACGAAAAAACACAAAATAAAATAATAAAAAGTCTGCATTCTAGAGTGGAGCGAGCAAACACGTCTGCCATGGGGGACGCCATGAATCACATCCATTGGTATAACCATACCATTAGGTAGGACAAGTAGGATTTAAACTTGGCAAGTACTGATCCTTTAATCCCAATATCTTTTTTCCAGTCTATGTAACAAGATCGCATGGTCAATTGTGTCGAATGCTGCGCTGAGATCCAGAAGGACCAGGATAGATGCCAGTCCTTTGTCAGAGGCCACGAGAACATCAATTTGTACTCGCAGTAGTGCAGTTTCTGTGCTGTGATGGGTTCTAAACCCGGATTGAAATTTTTCAAATAAATTATTGCTATGCAGATAATCACACAATTGGGAAGCAACAGCTTTTTCTAAGATTTTTGAAATAAAAGGTAAATTTGAAATGGGCCTATAGTTTGCTAGAGTGCTAGTGTCCAGAGAAGGCTTTTTATGTAGTGGTTTAATAACTGCTATTTTAAAGGCCTCTGGGACACAGCCACTCTATAGGGACATATTTATTTGTTGTAATATTATATAGCCTATTTGGGGGAGGTCTTTAACAAGTCTAGCTGGTATAGGATCCAGCTGACAAGTGGTTAATTTACCCGAGAAGACCAGTGACCTTAGTTCAGGGAGATTTAGATTTATTTGTGGCTATAAATTCGAAAGTGATGAGAAAATGGTCGGATAGTAGGGGATTTACATTTAATACTACAATATTATATGTCTCAATGCCATAAGTTTAGGTCTAAAGTGTGTTTATGTTGGTGAGTAGGTTTATTAACCTGTTGTTTGAAGCCAATTGAATCGAGCAGATCTTTAAAGTATGAGCCCAGACTGTCATCGGCATCTGACATCTATATGGATGTTAAAGTCACCAACTATGATCATTTTGTCAGAACAGAGAACTAGTTCTGACAAGAACTAGTTCTCTAAGATCAGCTAATTCAATTATAAAATCAGAATATGGGTTTGGTGGGCGATACAGGATAAATAATTGCAATCTGTTATTCTGCTTAAGGCTATGGTCTAACAGACATAAACTGAGATGCTGAAATGATTTATATTTACATGTAATTTGGGGGGTTGAACAAAAGTGTACGGTTAAATATTGCTGCAACCCCCCCACCTCTGCCATGTCCCCTGGGGGTATGGGCATTAGTGTGGGTGTGGGGTGTCGCTTCATTTATATATTTGTAGTCATCCACCTGAAGCCATGTTTCTGTCAACAGGGTAAATTAAAATTATTTTCACTAATTAAATCGTATATGATTAGTGCTTTTGAGCGGAAAGATCGAATATTAAGTAAACCGCACTTTATCCTCTTATCTGTTTTCGGCTCTAAGACTGTCCTAGTGTTTTTATTAGGTTGTAATTATTAATGACTCTGTGTCTCCGTGGCTGCGGAGGGTGGACCTAACATATCTAAGGGATGTAGGTTTCTGTATACTGACATCTTTGGGTGGCTCACTAAACTTATGCTTGTATGTTATATTAATAATGTTATTTTTGTTATTGTTAACGGTAATGCATGACTGACATGGTGTTGAGAAGCGTGTTAGACTGCAACTCTGTTTCTTGGCCCGGACTGCTAGTAGTCATGATTTGGATGTAATTAATTTCATCAGATTTCTGGAGTGGAGGGAAGCTCTATCCAGAGTGGGATGAACACCATCCCTTCTAATCAGACCAGGCTTTCACCAGAAACGTTGCCAATTTTGTGTGAAGCCCACATTATTGCTAGGGCACCAACCAGCGGTTGAATGATGACGTGCGACTACAAATGTCATCACTGGTAATGTCTGGTAGTGGTTCAGAGAAACATACGGAGTTCGACATGCTTTTAGCGAATGTACACACCGACTCAGCATTCATTTTAGTGACCTCCGACTGATGAAGCCAAATGCCATTGTTGCCGACGTGGATAATAATTTTATCGAACCTACAATTTGCCTTAGCCAGTGGCTTTAAATTTGATTCGATGCCGCCCACTCTGGCCCCAGGGGTACAACAGATTTTGGTCGCTGGAGTTGAAAACTTCACGTTTCGCAAAACAGAGTCACCAATAACTAAAGACATTTTCTCAGTCAGCGTGTCACTGAGTGGGGAGAAATTGTTGGAAACGGTGGCTAACCGGCGGCTTCGGCTTAGCGCTACTCTTCCTACCACAGACATTCAACCATTCACCCTGGTTTCCCAGCTGCATGGGAGCTGCTGGGGGTTCTGATACTAGCTGTGGCTGTGGGAAGTTCATCTCCACTGTGTTCAATTCAATTTCAATTTATTAGAATTTCTATAGCGCCAAATCACATCATACGTTGTCTCAAGGCGCTGTACAAGTTAACGACAAAATAAAGAAGTACAGAGGTCATAAATATAACAGAATTACAGAAAGAGAAAACCCCAACAATTCACACAATGAGCAAGCACTAGGCATCAGTGGAGAGAAAAAACTCCCCTTTAACAGGAAGAAATCTCTGACAGAACCAGACTCAAAGGTGTGCAGTCATCTGCCTCGACTGGTTGGAGGGAGGAGAATTGGGATTAGAAGAGAGATGGGGGAGAGACAGGGGGAGAGAAACAGGAAAGAGGAGATACAACAGAGACAAAGCAACAAGTGCAACATATATGAAGTGGTGGATCTGGATCCTGAGACCTGAGAGAGAGGACTGGAATAAAAAGTGCACACTAGGAGATGTGTATAAGAGACAGCAGCTCCACTGTAAAGAACCTTGGAGTTACTTTTGACCAGGACATTTTATCTGAGTTCAATAGTAAAAAGTTGCAGGTCATCCAGGACTTTATGTCTTTAAGACACTCCTGGAGTTGAACAACCTGCTCAGTTAGCTCTGGTTTCAATGATAAAGTGTTGTGTGTTGACAGTAAAAATCAGCTCAGGGGCCACTGTTAAAACTATTCATTATTTTTGATGTTTTAATGTCAACCCAAGCAAATATGATGTATATTGTATGATTCTTATTATTTCTTAGATAGGACATTGGTATCAGAAAAATCGGTTTTGGAAGGTCAGACCACCAAAAACCAGAAATCGGCATTTCCCAGCTGCATGGGAGCTGCTGGGGGTTCTGATACCAGCTGTGGCTGTGGGGCGGCAGCTTCAACGGTTAATGTTATAGGTTCTATTTTGTTGAGCTGTGCTTCAAGCTGGCTAATTCTCGCCTCCATGTTGGCAAACAAGCTACATTCGATACATATTCCGTTTTCTCTAAATGAAGAAGAGGAGTAACTAAACATCAGGCACTGGGTACACGACAAAACAGGAGAGGGAGAGAGAACAGAAGAGTCGGAAAGAGAAGTCATTTTCGATGCACGTGTGTTTAGACTTAGCTTCGTTTAGTGCAGGGGTCGGCAACCCTCGGCTCTTTAACACATCCCTAGTGGCTGACTGGAGATTTTTTCAAAAACATGTAAAAATAAAAAAAGGACTGAAAGGACATCACAATGGAACAAAAATGGTCCTAGTGTTGTTGTATTTTTTTTTTTTTTTTTCAATTTTTTTACCTACAGATGCACCGGTCAATCGGCCGCCAATCTAAAACGCTGGTTTAATCTCCAACCGACCCAATCGGTGATCCACCGGTCACTGTTGTAAATTCTCGGTTTCGGCTGTCATATTGACACACACGTGCGGTGACGGCAGCTCAGTGCGCTCAGATCAGGCTTTTTTACAGTGTGCCAGGACGATACCAAAACACAATGTTTGTAACGACTGCAAATCAAAAGTAAGCCATTGAGAGTCAACGTTGGGAACAACAAAGTTAATACTGTACTTAGAAAAGAAGCGCAGTTTTTTTAGCAAATATAAAGAGGTGACACCTGCTAAGAGGATTTGTGGAGTCTCGGCAACCACAACAATCCTCCAGCGTGGATTCTATGTTCGACATGTGTACCGAGAAGTACAAAACCACCAGTAGAAAAATTAAGCATGGTACAGGATTAATGCATTGTAAACCCGGTGAAACACTTGAATCCACGGTACAATTGTCCAAGTAGGTGGGACTTTTCTGATTCAGCGCTGCCGGTGATGTTTGAGAGCGTTTCAAGACATTTACGCAAACTACTTGACGCCACCAAGTAGTTTTACCATGGATATTTGGACTTTAAATGTGAGCTCAGTGTCAACGTTGAGCATGACAGTTCAATGACTGGATGATGATTTTGAGCTATATCAAGTTCATCTCCACTGTGTTGTGTGTTGACAGTAAAAATCAGCTCAGGGGCCACTGTTAAAACTATTCATTATTTTTGATGTTTAAATATGATGTATATTGTATGATTCTTATTATTTCTTAGATAGGACATTGGTATCAGAAAAATCGGTTTTGGAAGGTCAGACCACCAAAAACCAGAAATCGGCATTTCACCCTTTTTATGGTTTTCTTTTTTTAAAAAAAACCACAATATTTCCATCAAAAATATTATGCTGATTAAAATTAGTTTAACTTTTGTTATTTTACTAATTTAATCAATATGAATATTGATAAATGTTTTTGTTTTATTTTGATAAATGCAGGCTGTGTTTTAACTGCAGGCTGCAGGTTATTGCACCGGTGACAGAGTAGAACTCTGAGCGGCCAGAACAGCGTTGAACGCCAGCGTAAGGAGGGCCAAGACCTAGGGACATTTCATGTTCAATGATCCTCGCAGCATAGGGAGGCTAGTCAAGTGCAACACTGACTACAACACCCCACCTATCCCTCTCTGCCCAACTCTCTCAACAGGTCCTATGCCCGCTTTGAGGATCCAAACGCCCCCTGCAGCACAAGACTTACCCCGCCATCAGGAGAGGAGCCACCGAGTGTGACCACAGCGGAAGTGAGGAAAACCCTTCTGAGGATCAACCCACACAAAGCTGCTAGTCCCGACAACATACCCAGACGGCTACTGAAGGGCTGCGCAAACGAGCTGATGGAGGTTTTGACTGACATCTTCAACACCTCCCTGCGGCAGACGAGCTGCCTTGACACCGCCACCACCATTTCCATCCCCAAAATATCCACAGTGACAGGCCTGAATGACTACCAGCTGGTAGCCCTTTCCCCGATGGTCATGAAATGCTTCGAACAGCTGGTCATGACCCAGATCAAGGCCACCATCGACATTGCTGAGGATGCACACTAATATGCATACTGGAGTAACAGATCCACAGATGCCGCCATCTCTTCTGTGCTACACACAGCCCTCACCCACTTAGAGAGGAAGGATTCCTATATCAGTCTACTCTTTGTGGACTTGGTCCAGAAACTATTAACCCTCGGACTGAGCTCCATCCTCTGCAACTGAGTCTTGGATTTCCTGACCGACAGAATGCAGTCTGTAAAGATCAGTGGCATCTCCACTTCCTCCATTAAGCTCAGCACTGGTTCCCCCGAGGGATGTGTGCTGTGCACTAAAACCAGGCTGCCTAATCGTGAAGTTTGCGGATGACACAGCTGTGGTTGGACAAATCATCAACGATGACTCTGACTACAACGATGAGTCTGACTAGCTCAAGCTACAGGTACCTGGGCACCCACATCTCAGACGACCTCACCTGGAAGACCAACACCTCCTGTCTAATCAGGAAAGACCACCAACGTCTCTATTTCCTCAGGAGACTGAGTCATGCCGGACTGGGGAGCTCAGTCCTAACATCCTTTTACAGATGTGTAGTGGAGAGCGCCATTCTGCATCACTGTGTGGCACAGCAGCTGCTCAGCAACAGAGAAGTCTCTGCAAAGGGTAGTGAAGGCCTCACAGAGAACCGTTAGGACCCAGCCTCCCATCCACCACAGAAATCTACAACAGCAGATGCAGGAAACGGGCCTCCTGCATCATGAAAGACTCCACCCACCCAGACAGGAGGCTGCGTAGCATCAAAAGCAAGACCACCAGACTGAGGAACAGTTTCTTCCCTGAAGCTGTCAGACTGTGTTGAATTCTGGTGGAAACCTATAATTGTATTCACCATCTTGTTCTGTTCTCGTTGCCTCACTCACTCACTCCCCAACACATAATAATATGTAATTGTCGTCACTGCATTACTTTTCACTTCTCTTCTCTCTTTCTTCTCCCTCTCACCTCAAACTGGGATCCAAGTATCTTATATCGTTCATCATATGTCTAACATGTGTTGCAGTGACAATAAAACTTCCTTGAATCCTTGAACGTTTTCTATCTTGTACAATCCAGGTTGGGACAGTGGCATGTCTTCCATTCTATTGCTGGTCTACCTTTGTTAGAACCAGGCATTTGGGGTCCTTTTTGTATGTGTCTGTCTTTTTAAGGTGCTGATTTCCTGAATGGAGCAACCACCTGTCGCTGCTTAATTCATCAGCAGGACAGAGGATTTAAACCCCGTCTCTTCAGGAAGTCAGTGCCAGAGCGTTATTTCACTGGTCTATGGTAACCGCCACAAGTTCCTCAGTTTGGAGGACAGTTTCCTGCTTGAAGAATACTGTCTTTTGACTAATATCTCTTTTTCTGTTTTTGTCGTAGCTGGAACTCATGATTCATGAGATGGGTGAAGCTGCTTCGTGTGACGGACGCCCAGGAGGCAGGAGCTGCTGCGCCGTTTTTTTTCAGTCTGGCTCCAGCCACAGTCCACGTGAGCCTCATTTGCCGGTTCCAGAACGCTACTCGGGAGATTTGGGAACATGTGGCAGATTTTTAGTCCAATGTTCCCTCATATTTCATCAACAACCAAGCACCTATCCCTCTGATAAATCTAAGATTGTTTATATTATTAGCCTCCTCTCCGGTAGGGCAGCTAAGTGGGCGGCGACACTTTGGGAGCAAGATTCTCCTGTCTGTAATTCATACACTCTTTTTGTACAAGAGATGAAAAAGGTGTTCGACCACCCGGTAAGGGGGAGAAACACAGGTAAACGATTGTTAAATATTCGGCAGGGCAGTGTGTCAGTGGCAGAATTTTCTGTGGATTTCCGTATCCTTGCTGCAGAGAGCGGATGGGACGATCGGGCGCTGCAGGGAGTGTTTGCTCAAGCTTTTCCTACTCAGACAGTCACCTCAGTTACACCAAGGGACTGTTCAACCGCCAAGGAGGAGCCAATGCAGGTTGACAGAGTGGACTTTACACCACAGAAACGTCAGCGTCGGGCCAGCCAGGGTCGGTGTTTCTACTGCGGTCAACCAGGACACAGAGTTCAGAACTGTCTCCAGCGGCCAAAAGATCAGGCTCACTGGTAGTGCGGGGATTACTGGTGAGCCATCTATCTGTAAAGACATTGAATCCTTGTATTTTATTTCATGGTTCTTTGTTGTGGGGGAGGGAGTGTTTTCCTGTTTCTGTTTTTATTGATTCAGGGGCAGATGGAAATTTCGTGGACGCTGGCTTGGTACTACAGGCTGACATACCTGTTGAGCAGCTGTCTTCTCCTCAAAAAGTGTATGCGTTAGATGGTCGTAAGCTGACGACACTCACGCATCAAACCAGGTTCATTACCCTCCTTCTCTCTGGTAACCATAGGGAGGAGACTCAGTTCATGGTGATGTCATCACCACACGCTCCGGTAGTGCTGGGGAGGCCGTGTCTTCAGAAGCATAACCCCCACATAGACTGGTCCACAGGTGCAGTTTTGAGCTGGAGTTCGTACTGTCACTCTTCCTGTCTTCAATCGGCTGTTGCTCCTGTACATAGTCCTGAGTTCCTTCCTCCTCCTCCCGATTTGACCAGTGTTCCGCTACATTACCATGATTTATCTTTGGTATTTTCAAAAGAGAAAGCCTCCTCTCTCCCTCCACACTGTCCTTACAACTGTGCTATTGATTTACTTTCTGGTGCACCATTACCAACCAGTCGTCTATACAATCTGTCTCGTTCTGAGAGGGAGGCAATGGAACAATATATACAGGAATCATTGGCGACTGGACTCATCCGTTCATCCTCTTCACCACTGGGAGCGGGTTTTTTTTTGTGGCAAAGAAGGATAAGACGCTGCGTCCGTGTATCGATTATAGAGGATTAAATAACATAACAATTAAAAACAAATATCCATTGCCTTTAATTGAATCTACTTTCCAACCACTCCATCAAGCCAGTATTTTTTCTAAAAATGGAAGACTGCTTTTAAGACCCCTTTAGGCCATTATGAATACTTGGTAATGCCGTTTGGGTTGACTAATGCGCCAGCAACTTTTCAAGCATTGGTCAACGATGTGTTACGGGACATGATAAATCGTTTTGTCGTGGTTTATTTAGATGACATCCTTATTTTTTCACGTAATCTTGAGGAACACATACAGCATGTTAGATTAGTGCTTGGTCGTCTGTTGGAGAACAAACTCTTTGTTAAGGCGGAGAAATGTGAATTTCATGCAAACTCCATCTCTTTTTTGGGTTTTATTGTAGAGAAGGGTCAAGTGAAACCAGACCCCGCTAAGGTAGAAGCAGTGACGGATGACCCTGTTCCAAATAACCGCAAACAATTGCAGTGTTTTTTAGGTTTTGCTAATTTTTACAGACATTTTATTCGAAATTACAGCCAGATTGTATCCCCTTTAACGCGGTTAACTTCAACCAAAGTCTCTTACCTGTGGTCGCCAGAGGCGAACAATACATTTCGATTACTTAAAGACCGATTTACATCGGCACCGGTGCTGGTCCATCCCAATCCAGCTCGGCAGTTTATCGTGGAGGTAGACGCTTCAGACTCTGGTGTGGGAGCCGTGTTGTCCCAAAGGGGGGAGAGAGACCTCAAGATGCACCCCTGTGCTTTCTTTTCCAGGAAGCTTACCCCCGCTCAAAGAAATTATGACGTGGGTAACCGTGAACTGCTGGCAATAGTCCTTGCTCTAGAGGAATGGAGACACTGGCTGGAGGGAACAGAGCAGACGTTCATCATTTGGACTGATCATAAGAATCTTGAATACCTCAGTTCAGCCAAGAGGTTAAACCCCCGACAGGCCAGGTGGGCCCTTTTTCTGGAGAGATTTAACTTCACTCTTACTTATCGTCCTGGGTCTCGAGGGGGAAGATGCGGAGACAGAGAAAGACTCCAACATTCTTCCCTCAGGCTGTGTGGTGGCAGCCGTAATGTGGGACATTGAGCGTGTGGTTCTGGAGGCCCAGAGGCGCGATCCTGGTCCAGGTAATGGTCCATCCGGTCGTTTATATGTTCCAGAGGTCATCAGGTCTCAGGTTCTCCAGTGGGGGCATTCCTCAAAGTTTTCCTGTCATCCCGGAGCACACCGTACTTCAATCCTCCTCCAACAGCGGTTTTGGTGGCCATCTATGTCCAGGGATGTAAGTGACTTTGTGGCGGCATGCACAATATGTGCAAGAAATAAGTCTTCTCATTAGTCACATGCTGGTTTGTTACAGCCATTGACAGTTCCGGGTAGGCCATGGTCACACATCACGTTTGACTTTGTCACAGGGTTGCCATTGTCATCGGGTAATTCCGTTATCTTGACTATTGTAGACCGCTTTTCTAATTCTGTGCATTTTGTTCCTCTACATAAGCTTCCATCTGCTAAAGAGACTGCAGATCTGTTGGTGTATCATGTTCTTTGCCTACACGGGATTCCTCAGGATATAGTTTCTGATAGAGGATCGCAGTTTACATCTCAAGTGTGGAAGGCATTCTGCAAATCGTTGGGAGCTACAGCGTCTCTATCTTCTGGTTACCATCCCCAGTCCAACGGGCAAGCTGAGAGAGCCAATCGGGACCTTGGAACGGCGCTTCGTTGATCCTCTACAGGAATGTCGCCATTTATGGTGGCTATGGGGTATCAGCCACCCCTATTTCCTGAGCAAGAGGTGGAGGTTATGGTGCCTTCGGTGCAGGACAGTATGCAACGGATACGTCGAGTTTGGAGATTGGCAAGGGAGACGCTTCTACGTCAAGGTACCAGAATGAAGATTGCTGCAGACAACCATAGATCTAGTGCTCCTGTATACCAACCTGGGCAGAAAGTTTGGCTGTCTACTAGAGACATTCCTCTTCAGGTAGACAGTAGAAAATTGGCGCCAAGATTCATTGGTCCATATGAAGTGGACCAATGACAGTCGTCTCGGTCCCCCCTCCGACCTCCCACCGCCCACCCGTCCTCGGCGGAGTCGGGTTCGGAACACATCTCAGACACTGAGAGCATGTCGTCGGTGGACTCTGGGGGGGAGGGCATGGTTTGGGATGACGAGTTTGATTTTGGTGTTGTGTAATGTCTTCTTGTTTTTGTTTTTGTTGGAACGTCGGGAGACGTTCCTTGAGGGGGGGGTTCTGTCATGTCTTGCCGGTGGTCCCACTGTTTGTCCACCAGATGTGGCATTTCCCACCCTTGTCGGTCATGTGACCACACAGGTGCACCTCGTTGTCTGGCAGCTTCTCTAATCACCTGTGTATTTAAACCCCTCTGACGGGGTGAGAAGCTGCCAGACCGTTTTCCTTATCGTCCTGATCTTGCCTTAGTTTCCGATCTTGCCCTTGATCCCGATCCTGTCTTGGTTTCCTTGTTCCTCGGTCCTGTGCTCTGCTTAGTGTTTCTCTCCGGTTTGTACCTTGTTTTCGTCTCGTGATATTTTGTTTGATAGTCCAGCTTAGTTCAGTTTGTAGGTTCTTGGTGTTTTCCCTAAAGTAAAACCTTGTTTTTCCTTTTCTAGTTTTTGTTTCCCTGCGGTTACCTGTTAGTGGTTCCAGGTTGATATAGTTTAGTTTTATTCCTTCCATTATTTAGTTCATGTTTTGTTTGTTACTTTCCTTCGAGACTGAGTCCCAGGTTATTTGTGTTTTCGTTATCGTGTTCTCTCCTGCGGCGACCCAATTGGTCCCAGGATTTTTGTTTCTGTAATCTTTCTCTTTAATAAATTTTTGTATTTGACACCACTCACGAGTTTGGCTTTTGGGTCACCTGCTGGGAACCATAACATATATAAGCTGTATGTATAAAATGTGTTCTTGTGTTGAGTGGATAGAAACCCACTGCACAGAGCTGCAATGCGAGGCTCAGTCCTATTGCTTGTGACAGAAAAAACACCCTATCTGGTGATGATGAGATTCCGATGAACACATATAAATCTGATCTAATCCATCCATGTCCTCTACATATTGTGAGGTCTGTGTGTCTGTGTCTTTCCCTTTCCCTGCTGTTGTGTGGTGCTGGTTGATCACTGTGAGCACAGCCACCTGTGTCTTTGTAATTAGTCCTCACTCGTGTCACCTGGTGTCCTCACTATATATTCCCCTCTCCTTCACTGTGGCAGGAATAAAAGGAGATGGAGACGTGGATGAACTTAAGTTTAGAGACCGCCCCTTTAAGCGCCTGCCACACAGCACCCCCCCTGCCCACCCCGAATACCCAGTAGAAAACCTAAGGAGAAAAAAACAAAAATTAATATCTCTTAGGAGGCTTTAACGGTCTCCCATAATGGCTCCGCTACTTGGCGTCCACAGTGAGGCTGGAAGGAAAGGATCTACAGTCCAAATCTCCAACCAAATCTCCAGGCTCCAACCCTGTAACCCCAAATGGTGAAGACACATTAGGAACCTTGGACGGGGGCTGACCACGACGGGGAATCCAGGCCAGTGGAACACCCTCACCCACTAACAGGTGAGCCCGCTTAAGCCTGTCTATTGAAATTCTCTCACAACACCCACCCAGATCAACAACAACATTTTTATCGCCAGTCTTCAGCACCCTGAACGGACCGTCGTATGGGGGCTGCAGGGGAGACCGGTGAGCGTCATGGCGCACAAAAACAAATCAAGCCTTTACAAGCTTTGCAGGCACAAATGACTGAAGAAAAGAATGGTGAACTGGGGTTGGAGCGACCGTGTCCTGCAACTTAGAACCTGTGATCGGCAATGTGGCTGAGCTTTCAGGCAAAAATTCCGGCCACCTGGTGGTCCGATCCACCATTTTAAGCAAGTGCGTAAAGCCCTGGGATGGGGGCAGCGGCCCCACCAAGTCGACATGGACATGAATTGCCTAGCCGGGATCGGAAACAGCTCCAGGTGCCTTGGTGTGGTGGTGGACCTTAGCCCACTGACACGCCACACATGCAGCTGCCCATTCCCTAACGTCTTTCCTAAGACCAGGCCAAACTAACTTAGCCACAACCAACTTCACAGACGCACGTACTCCTGGATGCGACAGATCCAGATCTGTCGCATCCAGGATGCGACAGATCAAAAACCAGATACCAGATCAAAAATGCGGCGAAGCCACTCGTCTGGAGCCACTGGGTGGGCGGCCAGTGGAAACGTCACAAACCAGAGTCGGACCACCTTTTTGAAGCACTGTCTCCTCCAATCTCATACCGGTACCTGTTGACCTGAGTGTCAGGATATCCGGGTCACTTGGCTGATCATTAGCCATAGAAGTAAAATCAACTCCAAGGTGCACCGGACACACCAATACCCGCGACAACCAATCAGTCACCGCGTTCAACTTACCCGCAACATGCTGAATGTCTGTTGTAAACTCAGAAATGGCTGCTAGGTGACGCTGCTATCGAGCAGACCATGGCTCAGTCACCTTCGCCATAGCAAAGGTCAAAGGCTTATGTTCAACATAAGCTGGGAAGGGACACCCTTCCAGCAGAAAACGGAAATGATACAAAGCTAACAACTCCCTGTCAAAAAGACTGTATCTGCACTCACTATTACTGAGCCTTCGGCTAAAAAACGTGAGGCTGCCAAACTTCTGCTACACTTTGCTCACCACCGCCCCGACAACCAGGTCTGAGGCACCCGTTGTGAGAGCGATAGGTGCCTGCGACACAGGATGGGCTAAAAGCGCAGCATTGGCCAGAGCAGACTTAGCTCCATCGAAGGCCTGGATCCGCTGGACCGCATCACTGCCCTTCTTCAATTTCAGAGCCTCATAAAGTGACTGCAGGAGGTGTGCTGCACGAGGTAAGAACCTGTTGTAAAAGTACACCATGCCCAAAAATTCCTGCAGGGATCTCACTGTAACTGGGCGGGGGAAATCCACGACAGCGAAATCCACGAAATGCACTTTCGAAGGTAATGGAACGGCGCCCCGCGATGAAATACGATGCCCCAAGAAATCAATAATTGAGAGTCCAAACTGACTAACTTGACAGTGTTGACTATCAGTCCATTCTCATGGAGCTGCTGGAAAACCTGTTCCAGATGAAAAAGGTGTTCATCTACTTAAGGACTGGCCACCAAAATGTCGTCCAAATAGACGAACACAAACGCAAGGTCACATAATGAGTCCATCAGCCTCTCAAACGTCTGTGCCACACCCTTCAGACCGAATGGCATGCGCAGAAATTCGAAGAGCCCGAAATGTGTAATCACCGCAGTCTTGGGCACATCCTCAGCGCACACAGGAACTTGATGATATCCACACACTAGGTCAATCTTGGAAAAAAATTGTTATTCCGGCGAACTGAAAAATCCTGTATGTGTGGATATTGGTCATGAGTAGTAGCAATATTCAGGCGGCGGAAATCCCCACATGGCCGCCACGTTTACCTTAGGCACCATATGCAGGGGTAAAGACCACGGGCTGTTTAAACGGCTGACGATCCCTAAATGTTCCATGGTGGCAAACTCTTTAGCAATAGCCATTTTAGACGTGTCCAAACGACGTGCACGGGCTAAAACCGGCAGGCCAGCAGTAGGGATAAAATGTTCCACTCCATACGGCCCGACTGTGGGGACTACAGTACATTCTGTACATAGGTGTTCTTAGACGTCAGCAGGATCCGGTCGCCTCCTCAGCCAAACCAAGGAAATCGCTGTTCACAAGGCATGGTGAATTCACCAGAGCCGTGCGCACCGGCAGCGGGAGCTGGCACAGGAAAATATGTGGAAAAAGGAAACCACCATCCTCAGCTCCAAGCAGAGACAGCATAAAATCCATTTAGTCCACTGCAGATCCATCAAACCACGGGGCTGGGTCACTCTGCCAAAAAACTCGGGAGCTTCACGGAACCAGCAAAGTGAGCCGGCTGCAGTTGAGAGCGCGCCATAGTCGCAGCGGAGGCTTGTTCCACTGTTGTTGAACAAAAATAATGTTCTCCCAACTCCGAAGAGAAGACACTTTCCTCTGCTTCTCCAAACATGTTCCTGTCAAGGTCACCAATGTGGCAGGAATAGGATGGAGACGTGGATGAACTTAATAGTTTATTAACAGGCTTACAGGAAATAGCGCCAATGTGCCCCACACCACAACTTACCCATAAATCACCTGGGTGAGAGACCGCCCCTTTAAGTGCCCGCCACTATATATGTATATATATATATATATATATATATATATATATATATACACACACACATTCATAGACACTGGTGCCCCTATAAGGAAGAAAAGTATGTCCCGAAATAATCCGCCCCGTGGTATAGTGCCCAAACTCGCGCCTTAAAATTAAAAACACGATGGTTTGAAAGAGTGTGGCATTCCACACAAAACGACAGTCACTATGTCTTGTGGAGGAACAGCTTTGATTGATAGGTCGGGGTCCAAAGAGCGGTTACACAGAAAACAGTGACTAACAAAAAACAGTTTATTCCGCAGAAACAGCTCGGATCAAACTAAACAATTCAAAACAAAAAGTAAACTCTTGTCCGTGATCTTCAGTGTTCAAAAACTCTGTGGGTCCCTCGAATTCCCAACAACTCCTTTCTTCCGTGAAATAGTAAATCCAAACGCTGATCAGGGGCAAACAAACAAAGATAAACGTTAGAACAAACTAGTTGATTGAATACTTTACCACGATCAATCGGAGACGCTTAACCTTGACCATAGAGAGGTAACGCTCTGGCGCTGACTTCCTGGAGAGGCGGTGTTTAAAAAGAGTCCTCCCTCTGATGAGCAAATCAGCTGTAAGGGATGATCAATTCAGGGAATCCTTGCCTTAAAGAAATAGTACATACTACACAAACAGAAAAAAGGCACAACAAAAAACAAGTAAATCTCCCGGGTCTAAAATTGATACTTACAAAAGAGCTCTGAAAGATGCAAGAACAGTGTATTACTCTGAGTTAATAAATAAACTGTAAATAAGAACAATCCCAGGTTTTCAGCCCTGTAGCCAGGCTGACAGAGAGCCATAATGTAATCAACCCAATGACACCTCTATCTCTGCATAGCAATGACTTATAACATTTTTTAATGATAAAATAGATAAAATCAGAGATAGAATTAAACATCTTCTACCCCCACATATGACCAAAACGCAGTTTAACGCGACCAACCTAGATGCAATGGTGACTCCAATTCTGCAATTAAATGAATTCACCCCTCTACTGTAAATCTCCCTGAACTAAGGTCACTGGTCTCCTCAGCTAAATTAACTAGTATTGTAGAAAGCGTACAAATAAGCAGGCCAGGGCACACTTGTCCGTCTCGGGGATTTATTGTATAAAAGGTTCCTGTCCACGGCAGGTCCAACAAGAATCAACTCATCAGGAGTCTCACCAACAAATCCCAAATACTGATACAGGTGTGCTCTTCTTATACAGTTTTTTGGACATTCTCAGACAGTCATATCACATGACATTCAAGACATTCATCAAACCTCTGAAATGTAGAATGTTGTGCTCCTTCGCCTTGACATTGACAAGGGTACATCTTGTTATTAATAATAATAATAATACATTTAATTTATAAGCGCCTTTCAAAGCACTCAAGGTAACTTTACAAGACAGGGAAAAAGACAAAAACAAATAACAACACATAACAGGACATCGACAGGAGGAAGGTTAGGTGGAGTAAGCAGTACGGAACAGGTGTGTTTTGAGTTGGGCTTTAAACATTGTGAGAGAGTTGCAGTTGCGGAGATCAGGGGGTAGAGCGTTCCAGAGACGAGGAGCAGAGCAACTGAAAGCTCTGGCTCCCATGGTACTAAGACTAGTTACTGTTATCTAGGCCCCAGTTTATGTTGTGTCTTAATCGGTCTTGAGAATGTGCCTTGTATCTGTTACCCAGGTGCCAATCTCTGTTGTCTCACATACCGTGAACACTAAACTTTCTGCAATTCTACAGTGAATGTCATCCAACACTTTGTCTATTCATAATACACAATTCTCCACCACACCAGCTGGATCCTATACCAGCTAGACTTGTTAAAGAGGCCCTTCCCCAAATAGGCTATATACTATTACAACAAATAAAAATGTCCCGATTAAGTGGCTGTGTCCCAGAGGCTTTTAAAATAGCAGTAATTAAACCATTACTTAAAAAGCCTTCTCTGGACGCTACCACTCTAGCAAACTATAGGCCCATTTCAAATTTACCTTTTATTTAAAAAATCTTAGAAAAAGCTGTCGCTTCCCAATTGTGGGAAATGCGGCAGCGCGCATACTGACTGGAACCAGGCGACGGGAACATATAACCCCTGTCTTGGCCTCGTTACACTGGCTACCAGAAAAAAGTAAAATTGAATTTAAAATACTTCTAATTACATTTGAGGCCCTAAATAATCAAGCCCCACAGTACATATGTGATTTAATTACCCCATTCGAACCAAATAGATCTCTCCGTTCCCAAAGTTCGAGTCTACTGGTCACCCCTAAAATAAACAAAAATAGAACAGGTGGTAGAACTTTTAGTTACCAGGCTTCTCTCCTGTGAAACCAGCTGCCACTCTCAGTAAGAGTCAGATTCTGTCTCCTCTTTCAAAGTGAGACTTAAAACCCACCTCTATAGTATAGCCAATAGCTTAAATTAGATTAGGCACGCCCCGATTAGAACAGCTTAAAGAGATGCTGCTATAGGCCTAGACTGCTGGGGGGGATTCTTCATTTGATCTCACACATATAATAAGTACATTGATTCTATGGTCTTATATTTCTACCCTGTTCTAAATTCACATTACCACCATGTACTCACTTAAATAGTTTCTGCTGCCACAAATGCACAGGACGAGCACAAGACAAAAGCGAGGACTCAGTCATCAACAAGATCAAACAGAACTCTTACTTTTTTTGTTTTTTTGTATATTGAAATTGTAAAGTGCATGTTCTGAGTAACATCCACTGCACGTCTGTCCGTCCAGGGAGTGAATCCGTCACTCGAATTTGAGCCGTAGAGACAGCATCGACCTCAGGGACAAAGACGGGAGCTGAAGAGACAGCGTCGGCCTCAGGGACGAAGACAGGAGCTGAAAGGACAACTTTGGCCTCAGGGACGAAGACAGGAGCTGAGACCGCCGAGGGGACAAAGTCTTCGGCCACAGGAACACAAGTAGGAGCTTTTGGTGCCAACAGAGAAGTGAGCAGTGACAGCACTTGACTAATGTGACTAATATTAGAGGCTGGCTGGGTGAGGGATGCCTGATAGGGCTGCTGGTTGATCCTGAGTTGAGCAGTCTGGAGATTGTCAACCTCTGCCTTCAACTTCAGGATCGCTTCATCGCTCCTTTTCGTGGCCTGATGCAGCATAGCCCAGGCCTGGCAAAGGGCCTCCATGCTCCCGCCCTTTGGTTTCTCCAGCATATATGGAGCAGGATCCTGGGGGTTAACTGCAGCAACCCCCGGAAACTTCTGAGGAGGGTCTATATAGTGGTCCACTAATATGAGCATAATTTTTTTAGATCGGATTATTTCGGTATTGGTTTTTCCAAGATATTAATCCAATACTGCAAAGCCGTGGTCTCGGCAAATTCGCTGGACTTCCTCATAAGGAACTGAGTCAGCAGTACTGATACGCTGACCGGCACGTGATTAATAATGTAATTTAAAGAGACAGCTACAATGAACAATGCTACAGTAAACGTCTGCAAGAAGCTCCTAAAGATGTTTTACCAGTCTGTGGTGGCCAGCGTCATTTCTTACGCTGTGGTGTGCTGGGGGACCAGCACAACAAAGAAGTACCTAGCTAGACTGGAAAAGTTGATTAGGAAGTCTAGTTCTGTGGTGGGCACACACCTGGACTCACTGGCAACAGTTGCGGAAAAGAGAATTATTGGCAAACTGCTCACCATCATGGACAATGCCACTCACCCTCTGCACTCTGTCGTCATCAAACAGATGACAGAGCCTGTCACTGAACAGACTCCTCCTCCCGAAGAGCAGAACAAACAGACTCAAAAACTCCTTTGTGTACCGGGCAATCAAACTGTTTAACTCTTCTCTGAGGGGGAGAAGAGGGTACAAATGTCTGGTGGGCGGGGGACTCAAGCAATAACTCCATACTGTACAGTCTTGTTTAGACATACCGCAATCTTGACTGAACTGCTACTATATTTAATTATACTATTAAATATATATATATATATATATATGTATATAGATACACCACCTTATAATATAGCATATCCTATGTCCTTAGTGTGTGTTGTATTTGTACACCATATGTGCCGCACAATGCACAGATTATTTTAGCTGTATGTGTAGATATGCATGTGAGTATACTATGTATATTTATATATACATATACTGTATATACATATATATATATGTGTGTGTGTGTGTGTGGTTACACTCATGTAATGGATATGCATTGGCTTAGGTAACATGTGTATGTATTTGTGTGTATATGTATATGAATAACCAACATACTGTTTGGACATATATGGGCCTATACATGTGTATAGGTGTGGGTATATGTGCAGGCATATGTACATCTGGGTGTGTTTGTATGTAGATATATATGTACATGTGTGTGTGGGTATACACACACATACACAAAATAATGAAGTTAATAGAATTCTATAATAACGTTATATTGTCATAATGAAATATAATAACAACAACAATTGAGATTGTGACAGAATATGACAGCATTGACTACCACTTAAACTACTAACACTACTAGCATTAACCTTCCTACTTTCATGTGTATGTATACTACTAACATTACCTACCAACACCTACTGTTCACTGTTCTGGTTGTACATATCTTAACCCCACCCATATCGTTCCTATTGTAATGGTCTTTTTGTGCTTCTTGTATCTAACTCTTGTTCGTTGCTGTTCTGCTGCTGGAACCGTAATTTCCCGAGGGATACTCCTGAGGGATTAATAAAGTTCTATCTATCTATCTCTATCTATCTAAATGTCCGTAGTCTGGAGTTTTTTGTGGATAGAAAACTGTAATTCTTAATGACTGCAAGGAGCTGGTCATGTGAGGGTGGAGGTAAGATTTCAACATTATCACGATGCGTTTTTATGCAGCGAAGTAAAGAAAAACAATAAGGAATGGACTCAATGAAACGACAACGCAGCAGCAGATGAAGCTGTCTCTGTTGGGGTAGTGGTGGCCTAATGGTTAAAGAAGCGGACTTTGGTCTGCAAGGTCCCCGGTTTGAATCCCCCTACCGCCAAGTTACTGCTGAGGTGCTCTGAGCATGGTATCGTCACCACACACTGCTCCCCGGCCGCTCAAAAGCTGCCCACTGCTCACTTTGATGATGGGTTAAATGCAGAAGCCAAATTTCGTTGAGCGTTGCGGTGTGAATCAGAATGACAAAAAAGGAAGTTAATCTTAATCTCTCTTTCCTCAAAGAGTTATATATGGTAAAGGGAAGAACAAAAGAAATCACTCAAACTTCAGAGTTCAGCGTCCCTGAGAACCAGCCATTCTCTCTCATTCACGATGCTGTTTAAATGTGTGGAGTTTCTGTAGCTGTGCTATGTCATGACTAAGTGTATATTAAGCATTTCTCGCACATTGGCCAGTGAAACGCCGTTCGGTGTCTTCTCTCATGTCATCAAAGAGAAGTGTTGTTTACATTGTGACGATGCCGAAATGTTTTTTTTCTTTCTGTCATTAAAGAGGGCTTTTTACTCTTTTACTGGTGCTGTTTCTATCTGTGCCCATTTATATTGCCTGTTGATAGCTGAATGAGCCCGGTTTATAATGTTAATCTGTAATGATTCACAGCAGGAGACCCAGAAGCCAAACTCGTGAGTGGTGTTAAATGCAGGAAATTTATTAAAGTAATAGGCTAGGAGGTAACCGCAGGGAAAAGCTAGAAAAGGAAAAGCAAGGTTTTAACTCAGGAATACCTAGAACCTACAAACTGAACAAATCAGAACTAGCAGACAAGTAAAACTAAGACAAACGTGATCACTAACAGACTAAGCAGTAGTGATGGGACAAGCGACACTGGTGCGCCAGCACTGTGGCGAGAGCTCAAGAGTGAAACCCCATGTCGGTGCGTGTATTGCTTTAAGAAATAATCACGTGACCAAGTACAGGACCTGTAACGTTTGGCTGTGCTGCGCCGAAGTGTATTTAAAAGGAAACAAACTGTATCAACATGTCGTGGGTTTGTCGGATGGAGTTTTTCGCTATTATGGATCGTTAGGAAGTTTTCCCCAGTGTGGAATAATGTTGATGTTGTGACGCCAAACAAGGTAAATCTTTTTTTTTCCTTTGAGCATTGTTTATGTTACATACTATTTTTTACGGTGGCGCATTGCACTCACTTTATCAGTTTATCAAGTGAATGACCTGTGATCCACATGATAGTCAGTTAAAGAGCCTTACAGTTGCTTTATCCATTTTATCACGTAATTATCTGATCTCTGAAGTGAATGCAATGCTCTACCTTAGTTTTTCCTCTGTTCTGGTAAAAGGTTCGAATTGTTTTCAGATAAATTAACTTTTTATGTTTTTTTTAGGTGAAGTGCCAGCTCTGCTCCACAGAGCTATCTTACATCAATAGTTCATCAATGCTGAGGCATTATAGAGTCCGGCATGGCGATGAAGAATTGGCAGATACTCGTGAGAGTACCCCAGGTATGTTGAAATTCTCTCTAAAAGTTGTGCTTAAAAAACATGCATGCAAACAGACAGGCCCCAGGCCTGGTATCAAACCTCCAGACCTCTTGCTGTGAGGCGACAGTGCTAACCCACTGTGTTGTCTTATGCCAAACGATATTGTTTGTAAAAATTACAGTCCTTTTATTAACCTTTTGACAAAATGTTTCCTTTTGGCTTGTAGTTCCTAACAAGCAAGCAGTGGATGAGGCAGTGGTCAATATGATCAAAGACTGTCAGCCACTCAGCTTTGTTGAAAATTCAGGGAGCTCCTGAAGCTTATTATACCCTCCTATGCTCTACCAAGCAGGAAGGTATGTTTAAGAAATGTTATTATATGTTTGTACTTACTATATAACTATATTTTATTGGTGTAATATTATATGTATGATTATGTTCAGACCATCAAGAACTTGGTAAGCCAGAGATATGAGGAGGAAAAGGAGGGAACAAAAAAGGACCTCCAGAGTGCTGTTGCTGTTACTTTAACAGCTGATATGTAGACGTCTATGAATATGGAGGCATATCTAGCTGTTACTGACCACTATGTGGACAAAGAAAGCCATGAACTCCATTCATCAGTCCTGGCAGTGCAGCATTTTCCACAGAAACACACTGCAGAAATGTTGCCACGGTTAAAAGGAGCCTCATGGAGAAGTGGGGCATAGCAGGAAAGGTTAGGTGTCTTGTCACTAATGCAGCAGCAAACATGATTTCATGTGCTCGAATGCTGCAAATGCGGCATACCAAAAAATCCCAAATCAAATCCCAACAATAACAGAAATACGCAACAACACACGACACATTGTGACATACTTCCGATCAAGCGTGACTGCTAAAGAGAAGCTCACTCAAATACAGCAACAGCTGGGAGCACCGGTCCATAAATTAATAAACGAGGTGCCAACGCGATGGAACAGTACCTACAAAATGTTTGAAAGAATGAATGAGCAGAAGGAGGCACTCTGGGTGTCACTAGCCTCATTAAAAACTGACATCACTCCACTGACTCAAGGAGAATGTCAGATCATTGAAGAGATGCTCAGGGTTCTTGCTCCTTTTAACCAAGCCACAAGAGAACTGTCTGAGGTAAAAGGGTCTCTGGGTCAAAGGTCATTCCCTTGATGAGAATGCTCCACATTGAGCTTCAACGTCAGGCCACAACAGTGATTAAAAACAGCTGCTCAACGACTCGCTGAAAATCTGAGGAAGCGGCTAACTGACGCTATTTGCAGTATGGAATCTCTCAGTGTGATGACACTGTCAACACTCTTAGATCCCAGATTTAAGACAAATGGATTTGTTAGTCAACAAAAGGCAAGTGAAGCGGTGAAGAGACTGCAGTCAGAGTGTGCGGACGAAATGAGGAGCCAAGAGCCTGACCCAACAGAAGAAGAGCCTAGCTCTAGGTATGAAAACACATTTCTGTGACACATTGTAATGTGATAATATACTAATGATTAACTATTCTTTAGGGCACAGTCTCTGGAAACCACTGGATATGGAGGTTGCACAGACCCAGAAGACAGTGAACGCAACAGCTGACTCCATAATTGAAGTCCAACGCTACCTCGCAGAAGCAAACACACCGAGAAACCAAGAATCGTTACAATATTGGAAATGGAACCAGAAAACCTATCCACATCTGCATCAACTTGCACTTAAAAGTCTCTGCTCGCCATCGTCATCTGTACCATGTGAAAGAGTATTTTCTAAGGCTGGGGAGCTGGTGTGTAAGAGGAGAAATCGCCTTGGAGCAAAGACACTCCAAAAACTTTTGTTCCTCAATAAAAAGGGGGACGACTGTCTCCCCATCTTTCTCCGGTGAATGGAGGAGATCGACAAGTCCTCCTCAGCTTGTCTGCGACTAGGTCTCCTGGGAGAACTAGGAACAGGGACTGTTGACCGCCTCCGACGAGCCCGCCTGGGTGGATCAGGTGCTCTCTGGCCCAGAGGAGCAGCAGAGGAGGGGCCGGGTTGCTCAGGATTCTCAGCGTGAAAGTCCTCGATCAGAGTCAGGTCCAGGATATTGCAGGCGGGGATCCAGTAGCGTTCCTCCGGGCCATATCCCTCCCAGTCAACCATTGTAACGGAGGCCCCGGCCACGATGCCGGGACTCAAGGATGCGGTTGACTGTGTAGGTCTCACCGCCGTCAATCAATCTGGGGTTGGGGGGTGCAGCCGGGATCACAGGAGACAGGGAACTGGACTGGACCGGCTTGATCCTCGAAACGTCGAACACTGGGTGAATCCTCATGGTTGCCGGAAGGTGCAACCGTACTGCCAATGGGTTGATGATCCGGCGCCAGCTTCCCCCCTTGCCCTTGATGGGCAGATCTCGGGCGGAAAGCCACACCATTTGCCCCTTCTTGTAGGACGGGGCCGTTGATGAGGACATTGGCAGCTGATGAGTGGAGGGTCTGGCTCTTCAGGATCTTCAACGTCTCAGGAATAACCGTACTGAAGACGACTCAGCTGCCTCTTTCTAGGCCTCGAAGAGGGGCAGCTGGTACCCATATGCCCCCTGGAAAGGGGACACGCCGATGGTTGCTGAGTCTGCGAATTATGGGCGTATTCAGCCTAGTCCAGCATCTGCGACCAGGAAGTGGGGTTTACCGAGCACAGGCAGCGGAGCACTTTCTCGACCTCCTGGTTGGCCCGCTCCATCTGCCCTTTGGTCTGAGGATGACACCCTGAAGACAAACTGGCCGGAAGCTTGTCTTCAAGACCGGAAAGTAGTCTCGGTACACCTCCAGTACACAGCGAACGTCCTCCTCAGTGAATGATGCTGCCTTGGTGATGGTTCTGGAGCTACACTGTAACTTACAGCCCCCATCCCAAGCCTTGATTTGCCCCGAACTCCAGTCTACAACGGGATTGTGTTCCCAGAGCCGAAGAATCCGAGAATAACGGGATTCTGGGGGGAGGAGAGGACATGAAACCGTACCGATTCCCTATGGTCACCCCCAATGGTCATGGTCAATAAGTCTGTGATCCTGGCTACATTGGCTAATAAATGCCAGCAGGAACGGAGTCTGCTAACTGCTCACACTTCACGCCTAACTGCGTTAGTCCCTAGTCTATGAAATAGGCCTCAGCTCCAGAATCAACCAAAAAGGCTAACTCCAGCCTGGCTGCAGGGGTCTCTAAGACCCCATGTAGAGTCAGCCGGCTGGCGTAGGGGGAATTTAATGAACTCTGGCTCACCGGGTCCCCCTGTCCTGCCGGTCAGCCCTGGTTTTTAAGGGACAGCTAGCTGCATAATGTCCTGCCTCGCCACAGTACAGACAGAGACCAGCCCTGCACCTCCGTTCCTTCTCCTCTGGGCTAAGTGTGGATCTCCCTAACACCATGGGCTCTGGTTCGTCGACCGGATTGGCCATCCTCACCTCGGGAGTAAAGGAACTATCTTGGAAGGGCAATCCCTGGGCCCGAATCTTCATCAGCCACGATGATTGAAACATCAATTCGAAACAGGCACTTCAAATTTTTGACCAAAAGCCAATGAAATGGCATCACTGTAAAATTATCTCAAAACATAAGATGTTAACATTTGAAAACTTCCTAAATTTCTCATTTGCAAAAGCCGTTTTTAAGTGTCTAAATGGTCTTGCCCCTGAAGTCATGTGTAACAGCATTCAAAAGTACACCAACGAGGGAGTCAAGACAAGGGCTGGAGTAAATGGAAACTGCAGAGTTAAGAGATGTCGGACAACTCTGGGACAGTCAGCTTTTGCTGTAAAAGCTGTTCATCACTGGAACGCTGTCCCACTGTAACTGAAATCGCAAAAAAACATCACACTATTCTCCACAAAACTAAAAACCTGGTTAAAAGAAGATCAACACTGTAAACACTAAACTGCACAGGGGGTTCTAACATTGTAAATGTTTTTTTATTATGTGTGTACATTCTTCTATTTCCTCTCTCTCTTTTTATCTCTCCTATTTTTAACCTTCTTAAATGACAACCAGGGACGAGGGCTGCAAACTAGCCAATGGCTAAAAGCCCCATGTAAAATGACATTGGTGACCTCGGGTAACAATGTAACTGTACTGTCCCTGTTAAATAAACATTTAAATAAGTAAATAACTGTCAAGTCAATAATGGCGTCTAGAGAGGAAGGAACATGTGAAATGTGGTGGAGAATTGTGTATTATGAACAGACAAAGTGTTGGACAACATTCATGTGCAGTGTCACTGTAGAATTGCAGAAAGTTTAGTATCCACGGTTTGTGAGACAACAGAGATTGGCAACTGAGCAACAGATACAAGACGCCTTCTCAAGACAGATTAAGACACAACATAAACTGGCGCCTAGATAACAGTAACAAGATGTACCTTTGTCAATGTCAATGCTATAACATTCTACATTTCAGACGTCTGACACATGTCTTGTATGTCTCGTAATATGACTGTCTGAGAATGTCCAAAAAACTGTATAAGAAGAACACGCCTGTATCAGTATTTGAGATTTGTTGGTGAGACTGCTGATGAGTTGATTCGTGTTGGACCTGCCATAGTCAGAAACCTTTTTGATACAATAAATCCCCCGAGACGGAGAACTGTGTCCTGGCCTGCTCATTTGTAGACAACGCTTGCTACAATAGAAACTAACTAATCGAGCAAATAGTCCCTGAGACCGGCTCTGTACTGCTCCACCAGAGCGGGCATGTTCCACCCGAAGCAAGCATCACATGTCCGAAAGTCTATGGATTTGTCAGCCACAGTTCTCTCTCCCTGCCTAATCTGGGTTATCCCACTATCTCCACTAAAACCGCTGACCTCAAAACCGAAAACCTTTCTTAGTTCGACTGAAAAAAGTTTGTACGAATCGCAGCAAGGAGATCTACAATCCCATTCAGTGGTTCCCCCACAAACATGCTCGGCATGTAAGGTGGCTAAACACATAGGCTACTCAGGAATACCTAGAAAATCAACCTGGAACCTACAAACTGAACAAATCAGAACTAACAGACTAGTAAAACTAAGACAAAACTTGATCACTAACAGACTAAGCAGATCAGAACCAACCGACGCCAAAAACACAAGTGCAAAAACGAGAAAGCAAGGTACAAACCCGAGAGTATTAATGTTAGGTTTGAAGCAGGGCTTTGAACCACGCCCCACTACTTGGTAGTGATTTTTTTTGAAGCACTGCTCCGGAGCTTGCTTCAAATCACGTGGCTGATGACGTTTGAACCACTTTACTGCTTCATTCGGACTGAAGCATAAAGTGGTTTTGTTGGATGGAACAGCGTGCTGCGTTGTCTGTCTGGTCAATTCTGACTGGATTGATTTGATCAGTGTTCCTACTGATCTACAATGGAACCAAACATAAAGAGATCTGAAGTCTGGAAGCATTTTGAAATTAGGCCAAACAAAGTTATATTTTACAAACTATTTTCCATCTGTTATTAATCTAGTAATATAGAATAAACCCCACACATAGTTTTTTTTATAAATTGCACGTGAATTGTTGGCTTTGCCCCCGGGATCTCACCTGGATAATAACAATAATAAAAAACAATAATAATAACACGTCTTCAATGACAAAACATAAGACCAAGCAAAAGAGACATGGGTGCTGCTATGGTAGTGAAGTTCCATGTATTTATACAACACAGAACAATAGACAAAGATAAATATAGAAATGTCAGTATGACACTGTCAGAGGTATCCTTTGGCCCAGAGGTAATGTCACTAAAATCGGTTTATCTGTGCTATCACCAGCCTTAAACTTTTGGGTAGGATCGAATCCCGGCCAGGGCAGTTCGATTCATTCCTAGTAATCTAAAGTATAATTTTGGCAATTGTTTATTAAGTCATTATTCACTTTTTATTTAGTGCTAACCTGAGTAGCAAATTCCCATCTCCACGTTTTAACGTTTGATTTCTAAGAAGGATAAAGAAACATATGCAATTAAGTTTGCATCCGTTTTTTTTTAGAAATAGGTCGATACATTATTCATACCCCAGAAGGTTCAATTTGTGTGTTCTGTAGCTAACATTCGTACCAAGGACGTACTAAAACACGCATTAAAATTTCCCAACGATAGCAATAACAATAAAGGCAAAAGTGCACTAATAAAGCTGGTACATCTGCTTGGTTCAACAACCTTTCGCAACTGCAGAACAACCACTGCGCCAGCAGATGGATGTTCCTAATGAATGAAGCCTCGAGTAGTGAACCGATTTCCGAAGCAATGGTCCGAAATGGTTCGAAGCCCCATGGTGCCTTATTTGGACATCACTACCCGAGAGCACGAAGGAGCAGGACACGTGGCCGAGGGACAAGGGAACAAAGACAGGATCAGGACCAGGACCAGGACCAGGTATGAAGACGGTAAGGAAAATGGTCTGGCAGCTTCTCACAACAGTCAGAGGGGTTTAAATACACAGGTGATCAGAGAAGTGCACCTGTGTGGTCACATGACCGGCAGGGGTGGGAAATGCCACTATCTGGTGGACAAACACTAGAACTACTGGCAAGACATGACATAATCAGTGTTTTTGGAAAGTTGTTCTGTCCAACACTAGACATTTCTTGTTTACATCAAATGCTGCACAAATAATCATAGGACTGTTTCAGACAGAATGGTAAAAATCAAATCTGTAATTTTCCCATAACTTATATTGAAGTAGTGTGTTTATGTCGTACACAGTTATTTATAGAATGCATTTAGGCTGGTATCACACTAATTCAGGGGAAATTAGCTGCCTATGTCGGGATAGGTTCATATATATATATATATATATATATATATATATATATATATATGTATGTGTGTGTGTGCAACAAATAAGACAACAAGGACATTTGCTTTCATACTCTGCAGAAACAGTTCCAACAGAGTGTAGGGCACTTATTTCAAGTATTAGTGCTAACCCAAAAACTTAACAATGTTGAGCAGTTAAAGACATATTAATGTAGCATCGATAACCAATACTGTAGACACCCAGAGCCTTAAAGAGTCTATTGCCATCTGTTGGAGACTGCCTCTGTTCTCTAAAATTGTGTCTAGAATCTAGACTCTACATATAGTTCAGTAGGTTGAAAAGAAAACCTAAACTGTAGGCTGGCTTCTAGTGACATCCCTATAACAGGCCTATCATGATGATTACACTTCACTACTTTATTTACAGCTCGTCTTTAAAGATGAACACTCTTCTCTCTGGCTCATGTAGATTCCAAGTCACATATCTGTAAAAAGTAGATCAATTATGCAGTTCACATACTGTATGTACCTATATATGAAATGCTACTTTATTAACAGAACACCTTAGGACGTGTTGGTCTGATGAAAGGCATTTTGCTGCATGTGTAATTACATCTTTTTTTCTTTCCTTAAATGTGTGTGGCTACTGCTGCCGTACATACAGTGGGTACAAAAAGTGTTCAGACCCCTTAAAATTTTTCAGCACCCAATCTTGACAGAAAAAAAACAGAAAAGTAGAACTCTTTACAAATTTATTAAATAAGAAAATCTAAAATATCCCTTGGTCATAGGTATTCATACCCTTGCTGTAACACAAATTTAACTCATATGCTGTCCATTTCTTCTGACCCTACTTGAGATGGTTCTACTCCATCATTGGATTCTGTGTTTAATTAAACTGATTGGACTTGATTAGGAAAGGGACACACCTGTCTAAATAAGACCTTACACCCCACAGTGCATGCCAGAGCAAATGAGAATCATGAGGTTGAAGGAACTGCCTAAGGAGTGCAGAGACAGAATTGTTGCATGGCACAGATCTGGACAAGGAAGAAAGAGGAAGAATTTCTGCAGCACTCAAGATTCCTAAGAGCACAGTGGCCGCCAGTGGCCTTCCTTAAATGGAAGACGTTTGGGACGACCAGAACTCTTTCTCGAATTGGACATTCAGCTAAACTGAGCAATCGTTGGAGAAGAGCCTTATTGAAAGAGATGAAGAAGAATTCAAAGATCACTGTGGCTGAGCTCCAGAGATCCAGTTGGGAGATCAGAGAAAGTTCCACAAAGTCAACTATCACTGCTGCCCTCCACCTGTTGGGGCTTTATGGCAGAGTGGCCAACGTAAGTCTCTCCTCAGTGCAAAACATATGAAAGCATGCATACAGTAGTTTGCAAAAACACTGCATGAAGAACTCCCAAACTATGAAATATAGGATCCCCTGGTCTGATTAGAAGATTGGCATTATTCTAAGCGGTATGTGTGGAGAAAACCAGGCACTGCCCATCGCTGTCCAACCTTCCCAACAGTGAATGATGGTGGTGGCAGCATCAGGCTATGGGGGTGTTTTTCAGCTGCAGGGACAGGAAGAATGAACTGGTTTCATTTGAAGGAAAGGTGAATGCAGCCAAGTGCAGAGATATCCTGGAGGAAAACCTCTTCCAGAGTTCTCAGGATCTCAGACTGGGCCAAAGATTCACATTCCAACAAGACAATGACCCTAAGCACACAGTTAAAATAATAAAGGAGTGGCTTTGGATCAACTCTGTGACCATTCCTGACTGGTCAAACCAGAGCCCCGACCTAGATCCAATTAAGCATCTCTGGAGAGACCAGAAATGTGTTGCATCATTCCCAAGAAGACTCATGCCTGTACTAGCTCAAAATGGTGCTTCTACTCAATACTGAGCTGAATATTTATGACCATGTGATATTACAGTTTTTCTTCTAAAAATATAAAAATTGCAGAAATATCTACATTTATGTTGTTTTTGTCAATATAGTCAATACTGAGAGTGGTATAATATGGTCAACGTTGCAGAGTTTGGAGCTTACATATTTAGAGTATTGAGGCCACAAGCTTTCATCTTAAGCAGGGGGTCCTTCCGGTCTCTAGAAACACTAATGCCTGGAACCTCCCAGTATACGTAATGGTTTTCCTTCCAAAATGAACTGTGAGGAGCTAGCCTGCAGACACCCAACACAGCTCATTCTTTTGACTTTAAGTTGAGCCCTGAAAAACAGTTTTTTTAGGCTCAGTGGTTAAGGAAACAGACTTGGGTCCGCAAGGCCCAAGCCTGTTCTGCTAAGTTACCGCTGAGGTATTAAGTTTACTGTAAGTTTTTATTTTTTATTCTAACTCATCAATACTTCTCAGCAGGGTTTTATAAAACTTAAAATTACAAACTGCTCAAGAAAAGAAAAATTCTTTACAAATCAGAGACTCAATCATCTTGTGGCTGAATTACAATCAACCACGATAACTACGTACAGTATGTGTGACTAAACTTATTGTGGCAAAAAAATGTAACAAACAACTAAAGGCAAGATTTCTACGTATTTCTTAACTGTCTTTACTGTAATTTGTATGATAGCTACTCCATGAGTTATCTTCGGCATACACATATTTTAAACATAGGTGTGAAGAGGAAGCCCCTGAGTGACATAACAAAAGTGTTGCCAGATATAGCCAATAATTTTCAGCCTAAAAACACAATACCAATATTTGAACCATAAATTTATGAACTAGTTGGCTGCGAAGGACTTACCTGATCTGCTATCAGACTACAGGGCAGGATATGGCCGGAACCCTAGAGATAAAACTTCTTCACCTTGTGCAGAGGTGTCATAAAAGGATGTTTGTCAGGTTCAAACTAAAACATGCGCAAGTTCATCAAAAAATGAGGCAAAGACAACGGTTCAAATTACTCATGAGAAAAACATGAGTTCATCGTGGTTAATGTTCCATCGTGGTTAAAGTTCCACCTTGTGGGTGTAAAACATGGACAACAGCAAATGTTTTCTCGAAAGGTAAAACAAGGTCAACAGTAAAATCAAGCCAAAGGCAGGCAGCAAATGTTTACTTATAAAGGTGAAGGTCCAAATTCAGGTCCTGTGTTATTAGAAATATAGTCAAAAACAAGGATTAAAGCAGGTAACGACAGCACACAGTAATATAAGGAATCAATCATATGATAAATATGGGATAACTTTTATAATTATTCATACCCCTCCTGTTTATCACATATTTGCTCAAATTCTCATACCACGTGACATAGAAGAGTAGAGGCGGGTCCACTCAGGTAGATTAAATTCTCTGTAGGAGAGGTAAGGTAGAGTATGTTCGGGAGATAAGTGACTGTAATACGTGAGAGTGTGGCCAAACCACATAGGATGGTAGTGAGAAATGGAGGTGAGAAAAAGGTGAAGACAGAGCAATAGATCAAGTGGTGGAAGTTAAGGAAAGAGGAATGTTGTGAAGACTTTGTAAAAGTCAAAGCAAGTCTGGGTTGTGGTGGGGAATTCCCAGAGAATTGGGAGACCACAGCTACATTAGGGAGACAGCTAGGAAAGTGCTAGGTGTTTCCTATGGACAGAGAGAGGAGGACAAAGAGACCTGGTGGTGGAATGATGAGGTCCAGGAGAGTGTCCAGAGGAAGAGATTAGCAAAGAAGAGATGGGATAGTGACAGACAGATGAAAATAGACTGGAGTACAGAGAGAGCGCAAGGGAGGTGAAGAGGGAAGTGGCCAAGGCCAAACAAAAGGCATACGAGGAGTTGCACAAGAGGTTAGACACAAAGAAAGGAGAAATACAGTTATACAGATTGACAGGGCAGAGAAATCAATTTGGGGAGGATGTGCAGCAGGTGAGATTAATTAAGGACAGAGATGGAAATGTCATCACCAGTGAGGAAGGTGTGCTGGGAAGATGGAGGGAGTACATTGAGGAGTTGTTAAATGAGGAAATAATAGGGAGCTTAGGAATGAGGAGCCAGTTCCCAACAGGGAAAAGGTAGATCAGATTAGAAAGGATGAAGTTAGAAAAGCTCTGAAGAGGATGAAGAGTGGAAAGGCAGTCGGTCCCAATGACTTACCAGTGGAGGTAAAGAACTGCTTGGGGGAAGAAGCTGTAAGTTTTCTCACTCGGCTCTTCAATGGAATTTGAGACCGACAAGATACCTGATGAGTGGAGGAAAGGAGTTCTTGTGCTAATTTACAAGAAGGGTGATGTGCAGTGTTGTAGAAATTACAGAGGGATAAAGTTAATGAGCCATACCATGAAGATTTGGGAAAGAGTAGTTGAGGCTAGGTTGAGGAAAGAGGTAGAGATTTGCGAACAACAATGTTATGGTTTTATGCCAAGAAAGAGTACCACAGATGCAATATTTGCCTTGAGGATGTTGATGGAGAAATACAGAGAGGGACATAAGGAACTTCATTGTGTTTTTGTGGATTTAGAAAAAGCCTGTGACAGGGATCCAAGGGAGGAACTGTGGTTTTGTATGAGGAAGTCAGAAGTTGCAGAGAAGTATGTTAGACTGGTGCAAGATATGTATGTGAACAGCACAGCAGTGGTGAGGTGTGCTGTTGGAAGGACAAATGACTTTAAGGTGGAGGTGGGATTTCATCAAAGATCTGCCCTGAGCCCCTTTTTGTTTGCTCTGGTGATGGACAGATTGACAGATGAGGTCAGACAGGAGTCTCCATGGACAATGATGTTTGCAGATGATATTGTGATCTGCAGTGAGAGCAGGCAACAGCTAGAAGAGAACCAAGAGAGTTTGAGGTTTGCTCTGGAGAGGAGGAATGAAGGTCAGTCGTAGCAAGACAGAGTACATGTGTGTGAATGAAAAGGGGAACAGTGGAATGGTAAGGATACACGGAGCAGAGGTGGTGAAGGTGGAGGAGTTCAGATAGAGGCCCAACTGCTCAGAGCAGTGGAAGATTGTGGAAGACAGGTGAAGAATAGAGAACAGGCAGGATGGAGCAACTGGAGAAAGGTCTCTAGAGTGATTTGTGATAGAAGAGTGTCAGCTAAGGTGAAGGGAAAGGTTTACAGGACAGTTGTGAGACCAGCCAGCTGGAGGTGGCAGAGTTAAAGATGCTGAGATTCTCTTTGGGGTGACAATGATGGACAGGATTAGGAATGAAGTAATCAGGGGGACAACACCGACAGGATGGTTTGGAGAAAAAGCTAGAGAAGCCAGATTAAGATGGTTTGGACATGTTCAGAGGACAGACAGTGGTTATGTTGGGAGAAGAATGCTAAACATGGAGCTACCAGGTAAGAGATGAAGAAGAAGGCCAAAGAGAAGATTTAGGGATGCAGTGAGGGAGAAAATGGAGGTGGTTGGAGTTGGAGTTGAGGATGCGGAGGACAGGGGAAGATGGAAATTGTTGACTCACTGTGGCAACCCCTGGAAAATGGGATAAGCTGAAAGAAGAAAAAGAAGACGACACCGGCAATGGGCATCAAAACAAACGCTTTTATACTTGAGATACTTCCAAAACTACTTGTAAGCCATTTTTCCAACCAATTTTTGTTGACATAGCATTTAGAACTATAAATTCCTGTCGGATATCTTTTAATTCTTGAATTGCAATAGAAATGTTCAACAATCTTTTTTTTACATTAGTACAACATCCTTCATCAGCATTGATGTATGTACAAAGTCCTCCTTTCTCAGCAGATATAATATAATGACCTTGCCTGTTCTCCAACACAGCTTGAGAAATATCAGTCAGCTTTGATTGAATGGCTTCTTACGCTTTATTTGAGGAATTAATTGTCTCCGTTGGTTGTAGTAAAGATAAATAATCCAGCTTGTGTGTTCACTAGAAGTTATACCTGATAAAAATGGAATAGCACCTGATATCGACCATAATGCTGGGTTTTTATTGCCTGAAATTTAGGTGGAACACCATCTTGAACTCCAACACTCCCACCTTTTACATCCCTTAAACTTTTAGATTGGCCTTTATCTGTAGTTATAACTGTGGTTCTTTCAGCCAGCATAACTAGTGCTCATTCCTCATTGTCCCAGTGTTTGGTTCTCAACGTTGCACTAGCAGGGTGCTCATCTCAGTGAGATACAATTTAGTCAATTCACTTGCTTTGAATAAGGATAAAATTTGCACATGTTTCTTCTTCATCTGCAGCTACTCTCACAGCAACAAATTTTTGCCTAGGTACAACACAAAATGATACTGTACAGTCAACAGGTTTTAATCCCAAGGATTGAACTACATTTATCAAAGTTTCTTCCATTTAGTCCCAAATGAGTCTAAGTTTAAATCTTCAATTTCATTTACGTTTGGTGGTTGAGAAGTACATAAAGGTGTTGGAGTACCAGATGGTATTTTTCAGATAGTTAGGGGGCTGATGTATTTGGCTCAATAAGTATATTATTGGTTAAAGGTTTATCGCAATTGTATGGGATTTTTACTTCTTGAGCAACTGCTGTTGCTTTTATTTATGGGGGTTCCAAAAGGTACCATTTGAAAAGAAAAAGCAAAACAAAAGAAAAAGAAAGTCCCCAGTATCTGAATGGACACTGCAACCACTCGTCTTTATGGCACAATTTCCAAGTCTTCTTTTAGACTTTATTTGTTTAAATTTACATTATTATCAGATTTAGTTTGGTTTTCTTTATCTGATTCTTCAAATGAGGTGATCTTTTTGCAATGTGTCAAATGGATCTAAGTCAGTGGTTCTTAACCTTATTGGAGCTACCGAACCCTACTTTAGTAAGGTGAGCCGGTGTGTCTTGACCTCCGCTGTGCCTTGACCTCAGTGGCAGAGGAGACCAACTCACAGAAACCCTGGGGTTTGATCAAACCCAGGTTAAGAACCATTGATCCAAGTGGATCTTTCTGCTATTTTGACTACTATGGGTGTAGTTAGCAAAGCCTGGTAAGGTTCTTCCCACTTGTGAATGCCAATGCTTTTTCTTGATGCTTCTCACCAAGATCCAATCACCAGGCTCTACCAGCTGCATTTCTTGCTGGGAGACAGAAGGAGTCTCAGAGTCAAGGTTCTGTTTTTGTTTTTCTGGCATTTTCCTCATATAATCTGTTAGATTAGATTCATTGTTGGTTTCTCAAATGTTTTTAAACTGTGGGAACCTATACGGTCTTCCAAATATTGTTTCATAGGGAGTCAGTCCAGTAGTACTTGTGATGTTAATGTACATTTTAACCAAGTCTAAACATTGCATCCATGTTTTTTTTTTGTTTCTTTCATGCATTTCTTTAGTCTGTTTTTTATTGCTCCATTTGTTCTTTCAACTAATTCTGCACTCTGAGGATGACTCTGAGGGCAATTTTGGGAATGCATTTACTATGACTAGACAATATATATTTCTTTTCCCCTTCACTCTTTTTTTAATACAATAAAATCCATGTTAATTGTCTCAGATTTCCCTGTGGATTATATCTTGCACACGTTAAGCATGCTCTTGCAAAAAAAATAATACAAGTTGAAACCATAGGTTGTATAATATCGATGTACTTGTCCTACCATCTCTCCTGTTGAAACGTGTAGCACCATGGCTCAATATGGCTGCCCATTTGTAAAGATTTTTTGGTAGGATGGGTTTTCATGCAGAGACATTATTTTCTAGTTTAGCGCCATTTTTTATCCAGTGATCTATCTCTATTGGTAGGCTCTGTTGTTGCATGTCTTCAAATATTTTTACATCTACCATAGTGTTATCTGTGAATGAAAATACTTCAATTTCACCTGTTGCTGCCGCTTTAGCTCTTTGTCAGCGAACACATTACCCAAAGAACATCATCTTTTCCTGATGTGTGAGCCACACATTTGTATATAGCATCTGGTTTGGTAAATGAACAGTTTAGATGGTAAAAAAAACTCTCAGTGTTGGTTCTACTGGATCTAAGTGCAGCTTTTGATACAGTTGACCACCACATACTAATACACAGATTAAAACACCTGGTGTGGCCTCTCATGTATTGTACTAAAATGGTTCAAATCATATCTTGAAAACAGAGATTTTTTTTGTTTAGCTGGATATTTGTTCCTCGAGCCTTTTCAAAATGTGGGGTTCCGCAAGGGTCAATATTAGGCCCAATACCTTTCAGTCTATGTATGCTCCCCTTAGGCGACACAAGGAGGCATGGCGCAGACTTCCACAGCTATGCCGAAGAAACTCAGCTATATATTGCTGTGTCTCCTGAGGACACACGGCCATTAGACAAATTAAATAATTGAATTTTCGATATAAAAACCTGGATGGCAGAATATTTCCTCCAGCTCAACTAGGACAAAACTGAAGTCTTGATCATCAGTCCTGAGGCTGACAGAGAGAAACTTTCTGTAAAACTGAATAGCTTTAAACCGTCCAAACTTGTAAAGAACCTGGGTGTCAGTTTCGACCCAGAATTACCGTAAACTTCTCAGCACCTATAAAAAATATAACAAAAATTGGTTATTATCACCTTAAAAACATCTCAAGAGTTTGTCCGTTTCTCTCTCGACCAAACACAGAGGTCCTAATGCAAGCTTTTACTTCGAATTGCACAGACTATTGTAATGCCCTGCTGTCTTTTGTCTCCTAACAAAAAGCACTCTCCCTCTCCAAGTGCTTCAAAACTCAGCTGCACGCGTGGAAATTGGGAGCACATTACAACGGTCTTAAAATCACTGCATAGGCTTCCTGTGCACTTTAGGATCAATTTCAAATTACTATTAACAGTGTATAAGTGTTTAAATGGCCTAGTGCCATCATATCTGTCAGACCTCATTGAATTGTATAACGTTTGTAAAGCAGATTGTGCCTACCTTGTACGTGAAATTTGCTATATAAATAACATTGAAGTTGAAATTGGAAGACCAACACCTCCTGTCTAATCAGAAAAGCCCACCGACGCCTTTACTTCCTCAGGAGACAGAGGCATGCTGGTCTGGGGAGCTCAGTCTTAACGTCCTTCTATAGATGCGTGGTGGAAAGTGTACTGTCATCCTGCATCACTGTGTGGCACGGCAGCTGCTCAGCAGAAAAGAAAAAAGGGCCTGCAAAGGATAGTGAAATCTGCACAGAGAACAGTAGGACTCAGCCTCCTGCATTATGACTTCACCCACGCAGCAAACTAACTGTCCGTCAGCCTCCCATCAGGCAGGAGGCTGCGTAGTATCAAAAGCAAGACCACCAGACTGAGGAACAGTTTCTTCCCCGAAGCTGTTAGACTGCTGAATTCTGGTGGAAACCGGTAACTGTATTCATCGTCTGTTGTTACTGTAACTAATTTTTTCTGCTCTCGTTGCCTCACTCACTCCTCCCACAGATATGACATACATCCTAGGATGCTTCCCCTTCATTTGCCCTGTGTGAATGTAGCCTTGGCCAGGAGGATTTGATGTCCTCAGGTGGCACCCACAGTACACCGGCTGTTTCGACCCTGAATCACAACAGCCTCCCGGTGGTGGGTCGGCAGTGGTGGTCAAGTTACTGCCCATCTCCTCCTTCTGGTTTCCAGCTAACGTCCTCTCTTCTACTGCAAAGCCACCAAGAGGTTTTTTCCACTGCCTCCTCCAACCTGCAAGCTGCAATTTTTCTTTCCCTCCCTGCCAGTCCGATGGCTGTGAACATTCTGCACACCGACTGGGCAGGGAACCCTCGACAGCCGACCTTGACTGGGAACAGCCATGCCTGCCATCCCTTCCACTCGTGGAGAAGGTCTTGGTACTTGTTGCTCTTCCTTTCATAAGCCTGCCCACACCCCTATTCCCATGGGACAGTAAGTTCAAAGAGAATGATCTTCTTAGTTTCTTCCGACCACAACACCACATCCGGTCTTAGGGATGTCTGGACGAACTGTGGGAACTTCAACCTTACCCCGAGATCAACATTCATTTCCCAGGATTGGGCAGCAGACTGGATTTTTCTGTTACTGTGGTTGGTGGCTTTTCTCCCTCCCTTACAAACTGGATTGCTGTTGTCTTCCGATGTTTTTGACGTTTCTTCTTCCTCTCCTGCTCTAGGGTGTCGGCAAGTGTCATGAGCACCTTGTCATGCCGCCACCTGTATATTCCTTGTGCAAGAACAATTTTACACCCGGACAGGATATGCGCCATGGTGCCTTCTCCTAACAAAGCTTGCACAGTGGGCTCTCGATCAGCCCCCACCTGTGCAAGGTTGCTGGGGTTGGGAGTGTGTCATACACCGATCGCAGTAGGACGGAAATGCAGAACGGTTCCAGCCTCCATAGGTCTGCCCACGTTATCTTACGCTTAGGCAGGTCCAACTTGGTCCAGGCTCCTTGGGAAGCTAGTGCCACAGCCTTTGACCTTTGCCCTTCCTCCTCCAGACCTCTAACCTCCTCTTGAATCATGGCTCTTCTTCCGCTGGTCCCTGCCTAGCTCCACTGTTGGGATGGGATGTTCCAAAACCCTGTCTTCCTACAGATTCCTACAAACCAATAGGATGCAGAAGTAAGCCCACCAAAAAGACGACATTATACGACTTTTACCTCAATTCTCTGCACCTTACTTGTAATGCTGCTACACTTGTTGATATATGCTGATAACTTTTGATATATTTCTACTTTTATATAGTATTTTAAAATGTCTTGTCTTGTTTGTATCCTATTAACCCTGTCTGTATGGCATGTTGCCCCACCTATGTACCGCCTATATTTCACTATAGGAATACAGTGACAATAAATCCTCTTCTTCTTCACTTCTAACCTTCCTCTTTTCTCTCTTTGCCTTAATCAATTGCCCTCTTCTTCTTTGTCTTCGACCAGCAGTAGTCCAGTTTCCAACAGTATCCTGTAGGTTAACAGCACTGTTGGCAGTCGTTAACCCAGGCCCTGACCGATCCGGTATGGAAATCCTTTTGTTGTCTCGTGTTGGAATAATTATTATTGTTATCCCATATTTGTCATGTTATTGTCTGAATCATTATATTATTAATCTTTACCTAGATAAGAAAATATCTGTTGCCTTTACCTTGATTTGGCTGTTAACCTTGTGTTTTATTTTTTCAAGGGAAACATCTGTTGTGATCCCATACATCACCTTCACAAGCTGAACATTAACCACGATGTACTCGCCTTTAATGATAATGATTGCTGAAGGTTAAACAGAGATAAGATGAAAAAAGGGAAGAGAGAGGAGAGTGCTGCGTATGGGTCAGTTATTTCAAAGAAAAAACAGGTGCTCTTCAGAGAGGACAATATGAATTTTCAGTACTTAGCTGGCTATCTCCAAAGTGTGAAGGTCCAAATGATATGCTCCTTGTTGAAAAAGGGTAGTCTTTGAAAAAATCTGAGGCAACACTGATTTTGTAGAGTGATGCTAGAGTTCCTTTATTTTATTGAACAATGCCAATGCGTTTCGACTGTTAAACCAGTCTTTATCAGGGCAAACTTTTTTGTTTGTGACAAAAAAAAAAAAGAAAAAAGTGCCACATAGGTATCCCTACACCAGCGCTTTTGCAGTTTAGAAAATAGACAAAACATCCAGTAATACAGTATGACAAGGCATGGCATTATAGACATAAAAATGAGTCAATGAGGCAAACATAGGGCACGTTTTAGGAAAGGAGAAAAGTCGATTTCCTCATTTAGTCCACGGTGTGATGTGGCCTTCAATGTGTAAATCCAAAAAGTTTCTCTTTGTAAGAGCTGTTTCAAACATCCACAGGTAAACCAGTAACACGTGCTACGCTTTTGACAGATTTTTTTGAACGCGTTCAGTTACCAAACCAGATAGCTATATGCAAATGTGTGGCTCACACATCAGGGAATGAAGATGTTTCTTTGGGTAATGCGTTTGCTGACAGGACAGCTAAAGCGGCAGCAACAGGTGAAATTGAAGTATTTACATTTACAGATGACACTATAGTAGATGTAAAAATACTTGAAGACATGCAACAACAGAGCCCACCAATAGAGAAAGATCACTAAGAGATAATATTTATGTATGTATGTATGTGCTGAAGGAAAACCCATCCTAACAAAAAATCTTTACAAATGGACAGCAATATTTTTCTTGCTATAATAATTTTCTGATAATAACATTGATGTACTGTGCCTCTCAGAGGCCTGGCTGCGTGTTGGTGAATTTGTTAGTTTAAATGAAGCCTCTCCACCCAGTCACACTAACTTACACGTCCCTCAAGGTTCTGGATGTGGGGTGACGGCCATTTTTGACCGTACTTTATCAATTTCCCAAAAACCTGAGATAATTTATAAATCATTTGAAAGCCTTGTTGTCAGTCTGTCCCACCAAAGTGGGAAGACAATTTTAATCGCCATAGTTTACTGAACTGAAGAAGCCTCTTGGATGAGAGGTGAAACGTTTTCAAGAAACCTACTATGTCCAGTTGCTTTCGAAGTAACTAATTTTGGATTGAATTACCTGGATGACTGAGAATCTACACAGACTTAGTTTACTGTGCTCCTGGCCCATACTCTGATTTTTTATCTGAATTTGCAGAGTTTCTTTCAAATTTAGTCCTCAAAACTGATAAAGTGATTGTTGTTGGGGTCTTCAATATTCATGTGGATGTAGCCAATGATAGCTGCAGTACTGCCTTTATATCGGTTATAGAATCAATTGGCTTCTCTCAGTGTGTACATGCACCTACACATAGACTCAACCATACCTTGGACCTAGTCTTAGTTCTATGGAGTTGAAATTGAACACCTTATTGTTTCTCCCCAAAATCCTTGTCTGTCGGACCATGCATTAATCATCTTTGACTTTCTGCTAGTGGAGCACAATAATGTTGGGGACTCTTGTGATAACCCTAGTCCCTCTGATATTGATTCTCTGGTCGACAGTATTGCTGGCTCCCTCCATAATACTTTAAATTCAATTGCCCCAATCACAAAAAAAGTTATTACTAAAAGGAGGACGGCTCCTTGGTACACATCTGAAACCCATAAATTAAGGCAGTTGTCACGCAAACCAGAGAGAAGATTGGTGCTCAACCAAATTGGTCCATGCCTTTGTTACTTCTAGGCTGGACTATTGCAATTTAGCTGGATGCTCAGCCAGTTCTCTGAGAATTCTGCAGCTTATCCAGAACACAGCAGCTCGTGTTCTGACTAAAACTAGGCAGAGAGATCATATCTCCTCGGTCCTCGCATCTCTTCATTGGCTCCCCGTTAATATTAGAATTCAATTTAAAGTCCTTCTGCTTACCTATAAGGCTCTCCATGGGCTGGCATCCTCCTATATAGTGGAGCTGATACAACCATATCAGCCCACTAGAACTCTTCGTTCTCTAGGAGCAGGTCTTCTTGTGGTTCCACGAATCTCTAAATCTACATTTAGAGCCAAAGCTTTCTGTTATCAGACCCCTCTACTTTGGAACCAGCTGCCAGTTCTAGTCCGTGAGGCAGATACAGTCTCTACTTTCAAACGTAGACTTAAGGGTTTTCTTTTTGACTGCTCCCTAGCCGTAGACCCCATGTGGGCCCCATTGTTGCCCTCTATCTCTTTCTCCCTCCTTTCCCTTAATCAACTTTTCTATTCTACTATCTATTATTTGTGGTAGACTTAACACCTCTTGCCGGGGACCTTGCGTCCCCGGAGTCTTTATTCTTTCCCTAGACAACCATTGCCCTGGGCCTGACACAGGACTCTGCTGGAACATCTCTGGCCCAACTCCCCTAGAACCCTACTGTCTGATCTTATGGAGCATATGGGCTTGATTGGACCATGAATGGACTTTATAGTGCCCTTATTTAATTTGTAGTCTTAAAATAAATTTTAGTTTTTACTAAATGTTCAGCTAATGTTTAGTTAGCCCAACTGACCGTCCTGGGTGAGGATCCCCTCCACTGTCGATCACCCTGAGGTTTCTTCCTTTTTTTTCCCTTTCTGGGTTTTTGGGAGTTGTTCCTCAGCCGGTATGAGGGTCTATAAGGGCAGGGGCTATCTTTATATATTCTTTCTTATTCTTGTTTTTAATGCATGCTTGTTTGTAAAGTACCTTGAGATAACAGTTGTTATGATCTGGCACTATAAACAAATAAAAGTTGAAGTTCAATATTGAGCCATGGTGCTACACATGTCTCAACAGGAGGGATGGTAGGACAAGTACATCAATATTATACAACTTATGGATTCAAATTATATTCAAAAAACTTTTGCAGAGCATGCTTGACGTGTGCAAGACATAATCCACAGGGAAATCTGAGACCAAGAAGACGAAAGTTTCCTAAATCAAAATACCCATTTCAGATCATTAACATGGATTTTATTGAAGAGTGAAGGGAAAAAATATTGTCTAGTCATATTAGATGCATTCTCAAAATGGGTAGAACTATTTCCAACTAAGAATCCAGATGCATTGACAGTAGCAAAGTTAAGACATTATACCTAGATTTGGAATTCCTGAAAAAATCTATTGTGATAATGGCACTCACTTTAATAACCAAGTAATTAAAAGAATAGGAGAAATGTTTCATATAGACCTGACACACTATTGTGCATATCATCCTCAGAGTCCAGGACTAATTGAAAGAACAAATGGAACAATAAAAAGAGACTAAAGAAATGCATGGAAGAAACAAAAAGACCATGGACGCAATGTTTAGACTTGGTTAAAATGTATATTAACATCACTAGTACTACTGGACCGACTCCCTATGAAACAATATTTGGAAGACCGTATAGGTTACCACAGCTTAAGAACATTTGGGAAACCAATAATGAATCTAATCCAGCAGATTATATGAGGAAAATGCTAGAAAAGCAAAAACAGAACCTTGACTCTGAGACTCCTTCTATCTCCCAGCAGGAAATCCAGCTGGTAGAGCCTGGTGATTGGGTCTTGGTGAGAAGCATCAAGAAAAAGCATTGGCATTCACCCAAGTGGGAAGTACCGTACCAGACTTTGCTAACTACACCCACAGCAGGCAAAATAGCATAGAGATCCACTTGGATCTATTTGACACATTGTAAAAAGATCATCTCATTTGAAAAATCAGAAAAATATATTTTTTAGACTCATTTGAGACTAAATGGAATAAAACTAGTAGCTGCAGATAAAGAAGGAACATGTGTAAGTTATATCACTTTTCAAAATGGAAAAGAATTGATTAAATTGTATCTCACTGAGATTGGCACCCTTATGATGCACATTGACAAAGCAACGTTGAGAACCAAACCTGGGGACAACGAGGAATGTGCAGTAGTTATGT
>JAFBJS010001890.1:0-25139 GCA_016785265.1 Paraplagusia blochii
TGTCCGAAGCCCACCCTGTGTTTTGAACATGCAAGGGCAACTATCGTGCAGACATGGCTGAGGTTGCCCACGACTGAATGTGCCGTGCTGCAGTCTGTAATGTTTCAATAGCTCACCTTTTGTTGCAGACAAAGATGTGCATATCTTACATTGCCACCCCATAGGCAAAAACCTAAAGTAAGGAGACAAAAGGTCCTAATAACTTGCTTATATGTATAACTGCATAAATAGTAACCAACACAAACATATCCCACAGTAACAAAATTTGTGTTTACACTTTTTTAAATCTCAAACTGTAGTATAAAAGTAAAAATAAAAGTGTGTTTGTTTGTGTAAGTGCAATGCATACCTGTGGTGTTGAAGTAGTAGTGTAAGTCATATTTTAAACACAACCTAGTACCCAGTATCCTCAGAGGGTTCAACACACTGGGGGGACGTACCTCGGCAGGACACCGGATCCCCGGCACCGCCGCCGTCCCCCCACACGCTGCCCCCCCACCCCCCGTACACTCCCGCCGCTGCCATTTTGGAGTCATTTGATGGCATCTGAGTTTAATTACATGAGTCCAGCACAGTTACCACCTGCCTGTTTCGGCGAAATGGTGGGCTCGGCTACCGCTCCGTAACTCGGATGTGCGGTTTTCCACAGTTACGCCGCGACTCACTGCAAGCTAGCTTGTTGGGGCGCTCCCGTCCAATTAACCACGATATAAACGTGCCAATAGCTCGTGCACATTAACTTGCTAGACCATTAGACAACGCAAAAACAATGGTCAACTGCTTTGGCAAAGTAAATGCAAAGTGTTGAAAATGCCTCTTACCTTGAGAAAACGGCAATCCGACGACTTCCAAGAGAGATGAAATATGGCGCGACGTGCTGGAAGTGTGCGACGATTAAAAAGGAAGAGTCCCAATCGAGTAAAATTCACTAATTTTCCTAGGCAGCTGACTTTACTGATAAAATTTAATTAAAGTATACTTATCAATTATGAGCTGATGTTATTCATACAAAATTGAGCAATATTAAATTGATAGATCATTTAAATTTGACTAGTTCAACAAAATTACTTCCCAAACTGCACGCAATCAATTTTTTCATGTAAACATAAATAGTATTTACTAGGTAAATATTAATTGAGCCCAGTCACAGTTTTTACAGTGCATAGTACAAATAAGCAATTGGAGTAAAAAAAAATCAATTTATAGACCAAGATGTATTCTAAGCTGTTGATAAATCAAAGTAGCCACCTTTGGCAGATATAACAGCTGAACACACAAGAGGCATTCTTTCTACAATAGAAATCAAATATTCTTCAAAAGTTCTTCCCATGTCTGTTGCAGAAGTTCCCATAAATGTGTGGCACTTGTGGGTTGCTTTGCTTTCACTCTTGTGTCCATTTCATCCCAAACCAGCTCAATGGGGTTTAAGTCTGAAGACGGTGCTGGCCACTCCATGTTTTTAGGTTTATCAGCTTGTTCTTCTTGAGTGCAATGAGACATTAAACTGCATCATTTTCAGTAAAAACACTGGAAAAATTGGGGTGTTCTAAAACCTTTGACCGGTAGTGTGTATAATGTTCAATAATGTTGCCACAGATTGGTGTTGATATGCTGGTGTCCTTTGCAGACTTATTTTATTTTTATCTTTTGTGTTAATGTATCATGCAGTATTCACTAAATACATTGTTCAAGCTTAAAGTTTTTGTGATGTTTCTTCACATTGCGCATGCACAGTACATTGTTTTGATCAACTTTGATGGTGTAGTGTGCAATAACATATTATAGGCCTATAGTACAGTACAGTACATACTTTTAATCCAAAACAACATAGCAATGCAGTATTATCTCGGATAGCGTCTAATATGAAATTTTTCAGCTATTTGGGACTTGAGGCTTGACTTGGACTTGGGACGAAAGACTTGAGACTTGACTTGGCATTGCCCGTCAAAGACTTGAGACTTGACTTGGACTCGTGCATAAAGACTCGAGGCTTGACTTGGACTTGAAAAAAGTGACTTGTGAACATCTCTGGAATCTAGTAAGACTGCTGCTCTATTGGCTGCGTTAAGAGACAAAAAAGGTGGTAAGAAAGGTTGATGTCAAACACCCTGAAGTGCAGTGTGCATTGATGTGGTGTTCCACAGCTTCTAAGTTGCAAAATAAGAGGCAGATTGCAGAAGCTCAGGCCGCAGCTGAAAAACAGAAAATGGATGACCTTGATTTAGTAGCAGTAGTAGCAGCACAGACACAAATTCGCCCACATTGTAATGTAGAACCTGAGCCTCAACAACCACAACAACCAGGGGTCATTCAAAACTATCTTCATAATAATCCTTTTCATACCACGGTCACAACAGGACAACCATTACCCTTAAAGGGGCCTGTGCCCATTCCTCCGTCTGTTCCGAAAGCAACAGTTCCATGTGAAGCTGGAAAATCATTTAATTTCAGCCCAGCTTCCCCAAGTGTCACATACCAAGCCTTAGGTGCAGCTGCAGCAGTTACTTCTGCTGCTGCTGATCGTGGTACAAATGAAAACTCTCCAGAACTTTATAAAATGTTTCATGGTATGCAAGTATCAGTACCAACAACTGCTAACTTTCCTTTCATTGAAATGCCTAATCCATTAGCTGGTTTTAATGGCCAGCAACAAATGATATATGGTTAATAAAGCCCTTAATGCCACTGACTGGATTTCAAGTCCATATGGTGACTCAATCCTGTACTCACCATCAACAGCATTGTACAAAAGAAAATTTGTGCAACAGCATTGTACAAAACAAAATTTGTGCAGACATTTGTTTGTACTTTCGATGTAGAAACTGTATGTGGAACTGAAAGTCATGAAAGTTCATGAGCTTTGCGCGACAGCCATCTGATTCGAGTTGACCTCTTGCTGACTTACCAGATGATTTGTGGTCACAAGGCCCCACTGATGTTGGTCTTATAAATGGGGTAGAACCAGTAAAAACACCCAAACCTTTTGTACGCCAATATCCTTCAAAACAACAAACAGCAATAGCAGGAGTTCGACCAATCATTACATCACTCCTGCTCTGATTCGCCAGTAAACACTCCAATTTTTCCTCTGCCTAAGACAGCACCTAGTGTTGGTTGGAGGTAAGTACAGTACTTACAGGCAGTTAACTCTGCTATTGTACCATGTGCACCAGTGGTGCCAGATCAACACACATTGTTAAATGATTTAAAGCCAGAACACAGGTTTTTCAGTGTAATTGATTTGGCTAATGCATTTTTCTTAATTCCAGTAGCAAAAGACTGCCAATATTGGTTTGTATTTACTTTTGAGGGTAAACGCTATACCTACACTCGTTTACCTCAGGGATATACAGAATCTCCCTGTATATTCTCCATGTCTGCAAACTTGTCTAAGTTCCAACCACCAGGGGGCTCTCAGATTTTGCTTTATGTCGATGACATACTCTTAGCCTCGCCTGACTATGATATTTGCCTCAGTGATAGTTTGGCTCTGTTACGTTTTTTGCACTCCCAAGGTCACAAGTGCAGTAAGACTAAAGTGCAACTTGCTCAGACTGAGGTGAAATTTCTTGGTCACCTGGTTTCTGCGGCAGGAAAGACTGTGTCACCTGATAGGATCGACACCGTCCGTAACCTGCCAGCTCCTACTAACAGAAAACAGTTGATGTCTTTTCTTGGCACATTCAACTACTGTAGACAATGAATCCCAAACTACTCACAATTATCTGGACCCTTGTACTCGTTACTTGCTGGTTCTGCATCAACTGCGGCAGTTGAATTAAAACCTGATAATTTAAAATGCATTGATCAACTCAAAAAATCATTGTCCTCAGTAGTTTCTCTCAAATTGCCAGACTACAGCAAACCTTTTCATCTCTTTTGTGACTCAAAAGAGAGCCACATGACTGCTGTGTTAACACAAAAGCATGGCGCGTCTCAGCGTCCTCTGTGTTACTATTCCAAAAAACTGGACAATGTGGCTGCAGGTCTCCCTCCTTGTGTGCAGGCCGTTGTTGTTGCAGCGGAAGCAGTCATAGCAAGTGCAGATATTGTTCTGTATCATCCTCTAATACTTCATGTGCCACATGCGGTTTCAGTTCTTTTAAACCAAAATCACATTTCCTTTCTTTAACTAGCAAGTCATTTGCACTGTATGACTACACGTCTCTCACAACCCCATTAGATGTACTATTTTTACCCCTGCAACACTCCTGCCTACACAACAGGATAGTGAGCCTCACAATTGCCTGGACAGTTCATTGACTACTTATCTGCCCAGACCAGATTTAGCTGATATACCCATTGCAGGGTCACTTTGGTTATTCACTGATGGCTCTTCACTGAAAGACTGTTTAGGTGTGACAAAAACTGCCTATGCAGTCACTACACTCTCATCGGTTTTGCTTTCTGACACACCTTCCTTCCTCTTTCTTGGCCCAAGCAGCTAAGCTCAAAGCAGTGTGTGCAGCCCTTCACTACACTGCAGGCTTCCCAGTCACTATTTACACAGACAGTAAATACGTCTTTAATGCATGTAACACACACACAGCTATGTGGCATCTTAGAAATTTTTCCACGTCATCAGGTAGTCCAGTCAAACATGCACATTTGTTGAAAGAACTGTGTCATGCTCTAACACTTCCGTCAGCATTAGCCATAGTGTATTGTCTAGCACATACTGGAAATACAGACCTTGTTTCTCTTGGCAATGCCCTTGCTGACTCTACTGCACAAGCCTTGGCCTCTTCTTTGCCACTGCTCACAACCTGTTGTCTACATCTCAGGTAGACAACACGGTTCTATTGCAACATCAATCTCTTCTCCAACCCTCAGCTGATATGCACAAATCAGCTGATGGTGTATTAATTCATATTCCTTCTAGAAAACCTGTGCTGCCACCATCTACTCTTGGGCTGCACATGTGTCCCATGGGCAATGCCATGTGACAACAGCAGGGATGATTGGTGCAGTACAACAAGTTTTTTTATTGTCCAAATTTTCAAAAAGCAGCTCAGAATCATGTCCAAGCCTGTATGATCTGCTTAAAATATAATGCTCAGGGTGCAGTAAGAACAAGACAAGGTGCATTCCCGGTGCCTACTGAACCATTTAAACATTTACATATGGATTACATTGAATTGAACAAATGTCAGAATCTGCAATATTGTTTAGTCATTGTATGTGCATTCAGCAAATGGACATCCAACAGCTACTGCGAGTGCTGAATTTACATGTAAAGTTCTAAAATCAGCCGTCCATCACCAAAGCAAACAAAAAGGGGCTCTCTACAACCAAATCCAGCTCATTCCAAAACTTCCCCTTTTCTGCTAACTCTCAGCCTATCTTTTGGAGCATAACCACTGACAACATTCAACATCACTCCTTCTATCTCTACCTCAACACAAATCAACCTAACACTTGTTTCACATCTACCACATTTGTGGCATACTTTTCCACGATAATCACCCCTACTCCACTTCTCGCCCAATATTTCTAGACCTGCTGCCCTTCCACCTGGTCTCTTGCATACATAACACATCCACTCCTTTTCTCTCCATCATGTCAGCTAGCTCCCTACCTTTCCCTGACATTGTATTTACATTCAGGGTTCCCACTTTCAGACCAACACTTCTAACCTTCCTCTTTTCATTATTTGTCTTAATCAATCTTCCTCCTCTTCTTCTTTGTCTTGGACCAATAGTAAAATTTGGCAAATTGATTTTACGCCGGATGCCCTCACCATTGATCTGGGCTTGGGACCAGCACTAAAAAACACTGGCTTGTGTCTTTCACCAACCACAGGCGAAATTAGTGATCTTTGACTAATCTTATAAAAAGTGGCTGCCCAATCACAGGCAAGGTCTTTGATCTTTCACCATTTGGAGGAGCGATCCTAGTCAATGATCAATAATAGTGCATATTGGTGACCTTTGTTCAATCACAGCCCTGTAATCCGTCGCCATATCAATGACCTTTGACGAATCCTAGGCGACACATATAGTACTTGAAAAATCACAAGCTAGATCAGTGAGCTCTGACCAGTAAAAAGGTCTGGATACTCTAAACAATCACTGGCCAGATCAGTGACCTTTTACCAATCAGAGGCCAGGTTAGTGACCTTGAACCAATCATAAGACTGGGTCAGTGATCTTTGGCCAATATCAGGCCATATCCGTTCTGTACAGGTCAGATCAGTAATTGTTGATGGATCACAGGTCAGGTTAGTAGTCACTGAAAATTAAAAGGGCCAATCCCAAACAAGCCCCAATGTCTTTGACCAATTACAGGTGGGATCATTATTTCAAATTTTTTTTATTGAAAATGGCATCTTAAATATTCATATACATTCATTTATTTTGTTATACACAAACAAAGTGAACAACAATTAAACCCTCATCCCACCCCACACCCCTACACGCAATCTCCCTGGGACTTCCTGAGTATATAACTGTTGAGGCAAAGTTACATACATATTGTGAATTGCACAATCTAATCACTAGATACTATGCTGGAAGATGGGGTAGCATATCTTTTCAAATTGTTTGAATCTGTTTGATAGCAAGTATCGTATCCTTTCTAGGTGTTGTAGTCGGATCATTTCTTCAAGCCACATTTTAGCAGGAGGGGAATTGCTCTTCTTTTAAAACTAATTTCTTTGCTGTTATTAACATATATAATATTAATATCTGTTGAGGTCCAGGAAATTAGTTAAACTAATCCTAAACCTCTAAAGTTACTAGAATTGCATTTGGTTTTATTGAGGTTTCTAGCATATCAGATATTGAGAGAAATATCTTGGACCAGAATGGCATCAGCTTAGGACAGAGAAAGTAGCTGTGAAGGAGTGAGGCCTTGTCTACCTTCATTCATTACATAGTGGAGAAACGTCTGGGAATAATGTATTTTAATTTTTGCAAGGTGCAGTCTGTGGATTACCTTGAACTGAATAAGGCAGTGTCTTGTGTTAACAGAGCACTTATGTATGTTCTCCAAAGAATCTTCCCAAAGTTCATCTGTTATTCATCTCTCCATGGTGAGAAAGCAGAATCCATACAAGAAGGAGTGAAAGATGGGTTTCTAGCTTTAGGTAGCTGAATTGACAGTGACTTAGCGTTAAACTTAGACTTTATTTGCTGCCTTATACAAATGGCATTGTAGATTAGACAACTATGGCTGTAGCACTCCTTCTGAATTTTTATTGGTGCTAGTACCAATGTGCTTATATCATATGGCGCACAGTCCGCTCTTTCCATAGCAATCCAGGTTGGGCCTGTAAAAGTGAGATCCAGCCACATTATTATAATGTGAAGAGCACAAGCTTGGGTTGATAAGTGCATCCAGTTTTTTAAAGAATTTCTTAGGGAGAAAAATTTGAATATTTTGAAACAGATATAGAATATGCAGGAGAAAGACCATTTTTATCGCATTAACTCTTCTTTCTAATGAAATGGGCAGTGATCTCCAAAATTCAATATTATTCTGTAGCTTAAGAAGTAAAATAGCTCCACAACAAAATATATTTCCCAACCAATTAAACAATATGTGTGCACAAGCAGAGTATAAGGCAGCAAAAAAACTATACTTGTAGTCACCATGTCCTCAGGATATCAACGCCAGCTGTAAGAAGGACAATTATTGTAATGGTAAAAAGTGTATTTGATACTACTTCTGATGTTTTTTGACTTTGTTGAACTGCTTGGAACAGGGATATGTAGGTTGAGTTATGTTTCCTGTTTTTCAGTTTTCAGACAGATAGTTTCAGAACACTGTCTGGCACTTGAGACACCTAAGTGACAGCTAAAAGGTCAATACACAAGCGACCAGTCACAAGGTTAAGATCCATTAATGTTACCATGTATGGTACTAAGAAGAAGATGTAAACGCGATTGAACGATATAAAAACGCCTCAACCGCTCCATCCTGTGTGTTATCCTGTATGCTGTTCATGCTGTGTACCGGATCTCATCCTGTGCTGCAGCCGGAACATAAAGAACCAACCAAGGCCGGCTTTTTAATTTGAGAGACTTTTCCTTTTTTTTATACAGACAAGATTTTTTTATTTAGTGATATGTAGTTAAAGAACTCGTGGACACAGAAAGTTTCCACCACATTATTCTCTCCCACCACCCGGGTTTTTTCGTCATCAGCATGTTGATGTCCGTTGGTCTTGCTTCCAAAGTGGCGCTCTGCGAACTCACAGGCTTTGCTGGCGTCTGTATACACAGTCTCTGTACCATTATAAGTCACTCTCAGCTTTGCCGGGTATAGTAATCCGTATCGTTGATCTCATAGAAGTTCTCTGGCTCTGTTAAATTCAGCTCTGCGCTTCGCTACCTCGGGAGTGAAGTCAGGGAATATACGGATGTGCTGTCCGTTGAAGGAAAACACCTTTGCCTCTGCCAATCATCTAAGCACCGTTGTTACATCCCGAAAGTAGTAAGGTCGCGCAACAAGTGCGTGTGTGTGTGTGTGTGGGGGGGGGGGGGGGTCACCTGCTGTCTCCTTCATTCGCATAAGCCTATGTGCGGCGTCCACCAGCATGCCGTCTTCCAATGATAGTGCGTTTTGAGGCCGGATACAAATTTTCCAATGTCCATACCAGAACCTTCTTTCAATCCCACGATCCCAATATTTTGTCTTCTAGAACGGACCTCCAACTCGCCATATTTATCTGTAAGATGTTCAACTTCTGTTGTTAGGCGCTTTACGTTGGACGGGAGTTAGGTTATGGCGTCAGAACTGTGAGAGTTAGATTGCTCTAACTCTGCGATGGTTGAGCTGTGTTGGACACTCAAAGTTTGCAGGGATATAATATCAGCTTGAATCTCCGATTGGAAAGCAGAAATTTCTCCCCTAATAGTAGAAGCCATCTCTGCGATTTGACTTACAATGGTCTGACATTTTTCAGTTTTAGTGGATTAAAGCTCAGTGTGCAGTGAGTTAATAGCTTCCAGGATTGCAGCTTGCCCCGCCATAAAGATGTTAGCTTTTTGAGGCTCGTGGCTCAAGTAAATAGCAACGTTGCCAGAGATAAACTTGCATTGAAATATTTAAAACTTGTGCAGGATAGCTTTTTTGGATTTCAGGTTTCAGATTATATTAATTATCGGAAAAGCGTCCATCGCTTCGGAAATCGCGTCCACCCACCCTAGGTGGGATCATTAAAAGTTGAAAGGTTGACAGGCCGATTCAGTTATCTTTGTCCAATAAGTTCAAACGTGTTTGAGCAATCTACTGGAATGTTTAACCAATTTATGGCAAGAGCCAAGTCTTTGAGCAGGTATGCCTGATATATCCGTCCACCGAAAAATGTTGGGCGATATGAGCATAATTTTCAATATCGCATTATATGAGTATCGATTTTTCTACCAATATTATCAATCCAATGCTGCAAAGCCGCGGTCTCGATCCGCTAAACTTTCTAATAAGGAACTGAGTCTGCACTACTGACACTCTGACCTGCGCATGGTTAATGATGTAATTTAAAGGGACAGTTACAATGAGAAATGCTAGAGTAAACGTCTGTGGTCTGGAGTTTTTTGTGGATAGAAAACTGTTATTCTTAATGCTCTTAATGTTCTGTTCTTAATTATACTGCAGCTGTTTCTATCTGTGTCCATTTATATTGCCTATAGTTGTGAGAGCTGAATGAGCCTGGTTTATAATGTTAATCATTGTTTTTGCAAATTTATTCTGTCCAACACTAGACATTTCTTGTTTACATCAAATGCTGCACAAATTATCATAGGACTGTTTTTTTCATCACTTACATTGAAGTAGTGTGTTTATGTTGTACACAGGTATTTATACAATGCATTCAGTCTGTTATCACACTAATTCAGGGGAAATTAGCTGCCTATATTGGTATTGGTTCATTTCGGTATCAGAAATTAAGTGTTTGGGCAACATCGGTTAATATCAGTATCGGTAAATGTCATATCGGATATCCCTATTTTTGAGCAATCAAATGCAGATCAGTATTCTCAAAGCATTCAGAGGCCAGCTCTATGAATGATTTTTCACCGATTTTTTACAGCTCCTTGGTCCCTTATCATTCAAAGGGGGGATCAGGGATCTTTGGCTAAACAGAGGGTTAGTACTTTACCAATCACAGGCCAGATAAATTACCTTTGTTTAATCACAGCAGAATCATATATTACTTGACCCATCAGAGAGAAGGTCACTGGTTTCTGACCATTAAATTAATAACAATAATAATACATCGTTTTTTTTATAGCGCTTTTCATGCTACTCAAAGACACTTTAAATACACACACAAAAAAAAACATTGGGTATCGGTGGGAGTCAATTGTGAAATGCAGTTTTAAATAAATGGGTCTTTAGACGGCTCTTGGAGGATAGAATGTCCAAGTTGCGGCTGACCAGAGGCAGGTAGTTCCAGAGGGTGCGGGCGACAAGGGTAAAGGCTCTGTCTTGTTTTGTATTGTGTTTTAGTGATGGGTTCGAGAAGGTTGGCGTAGTCGTCGTGTGAGGGCATGGCAGTGGAGGAGTTCAGACAAATATGGGGGTGCAAGGTTGTGGAGGGCCTTGTAAGTTATGAGGAGGATCCTAAAGTGTATTCGTTTTTTGATGGGAAGTATACGTGTGAGTTTGGAGAGGACGTCAGGAAAAATTGTTTTGGTGGCAATTTAAAGCTGTGCATCATCAGCATAGCAGTGGAGTTGAGGGACATGGCGGGGGATGATGTGTCCGAGCGGAAGCATGTACAGGATGAAGAGAATGTGAACCAGGACTGAACCTTGAGGAACTCCATGTGCAACGGGGTTGATGTAATATTTATATTGGTTGAGGCTAATATAGTGGGATCAATCAGATAGATATGATTTAAACCAGGAGAGGGTGGTGTTGGTGATGCTAATGGATTCCAAACAGTTTAGAAGTATGGAGTGATTTACTCTGTCAAAAGCAGCACTGATGTCAAGAAGGAGAATCGTGAGGGAGCAGGAGTCAGCAGAAAGAAGTATTTTTTGAGAGCCGTTTGCTATGCTATGTGGTGCCTTCGAAAACCACATGGGAATGTTTTGTATAGGTTATTATAGAGGAGGTGAGTCTTAAGTTGAGTTGCAACGGCTCTTTCCAGAGGTTGGAGATGGCCCTGGGAGGGAGGTTGGAGATGGGTCTGTAGTTATTAGGATCATCAGGGTTGAGGCCAGGTAGTGATGGGTCAATGAAGCTTCGTGAAGTGTTTCGACATATTGCAAGACTGTATCGAAACTGTGTCACTGAATACTGACACCTACTGGACCATATAAATCCCTACAGGCAACCTTGTTGACAGACACAACTGACATCCCTTTGACGTCCTAGTTCTGTACAATAATGTATTTTGTCCTTTTTTGACATTCACATAAAGAATACTTATTTATTTAATACTTAATATTTTCAGATACAATCATGAATAATGTGAACATATATCATAACGTGAAAATGAAAGTGAACGTGTTGTGAATAAGAATGCTTGTGGACTGTTTTTTTATTATTCATTAAAAGAAGTTTCTCCTACGTCTTGAAGTTATTATTATTTTTTTTAATTATAATTATTGTGCCATTTGCAGAAACATATATCATAACGTGAAAATGAAAGTGAATGTGTTGTGAATAAGGATGCTTGTGGAATGTTTTTTATTATTCATAAAAAGAAGTTTCTCCTACGTCTTGAAGTTATCTTTTTTTAAATTAAAATTACTTCACTAATTGCAGAAAACACCCACTCACACAGGGCACAGATGAGGCTGGGATACAGTGAAATTGGAAGGACAACTGGTAAAGTTTGACAAACAACAAGGATATACATTTATTTTCCGATATGAGATCAAAATGGCAGAAACTTTTGTTTTTCCTGGAGGCTGCGCCATAATTCAATGGTGATATGGATAAGATCACAACGTAAATTCTTTGTTGTGGTGGATACAACCTATTGACAGATGTGCGTCCTTACAGACACAGTTTGACGTGTTCATGTCAGTTCGAAACAGTTCCAGTATCAGTCACATGACTTTCTGTTATTGAAGATTGTTATTGGTTGGAGAACAGGGAGCGTAGGTTTGAGGAACCAGAATGGATGATAACAGAAAACTAAGTGGTGCGTGCTTTGTTGAGAGCTGATTTGTAGATTTGCATTTGGTCTTTGTACGCGAGGGAATGGACTGTAAGGCCAGTTTTTCTGTGAAAACGTTCCACTTGTTGAAGCTGTTTCTTGTGGAGTTCCGGAATGAACCATGGTGCTGGGTGTTATCAAGTTCTGTGGGGATTGGACTTTCAGGGGGGTAAGGCAGGAAAGAGAGTTTGATATGCAGGTGGACAGAGTGGGTGAACAAATGGATTTCAGGTTACGGAATGTGATCCTGCAGTTTTGTTTTGGTTCAGGGTAGGGATATCAAAATCCAAATCCAATCCAAATAACCTTGTAGGTATGGTTTAATTTAGTGAGAAATAGTCCAGGGGGTTTTGTTATGTTTCATTTAGGCACAGCAGGTCAAGTTTGTTATCTGTAATGAAGTTGTTTAAGATGAGGCTTTTATTATTTAGGGATCTTGTAATGAACAAGGCGATTATCAGTTGCTCTTGTTTTGAAGTTGTGGTGAAAGTTGGGATTGTGGGATTGAAGAAGTTCACAGTTGACACGTTCTGGTGACATGTGTTGTGATGACATAGGGAGGAAGTACAGGAGCTGGTGTGTGAACTGTGGACTGTCCATAGTGTTGGGATTGAGTTTTCAGTGCTAGAAATTTATGTGAATAACAACGAATGTAGCAGGGTCTGCGTAGAAGTCCAGAATTTCAGAGCGTGTTGATTAGTTCATTGGAACGGGGCAGTTTGGGAATAAGCTGGTAGAGTTTGGTTAGTGTGTAACATAAAACCATGGATGCTGTGAAAAGGCAGTTCCTGGAGATGGGTGGTTTTGACTGTGGCGTCGTAACAGTGCAGAGATCGAGGGGCAAGATCACTAATCTTAGACAAATCTTAGGTCAGTGATTCTTGACTAATCACAGGCTAGGTAAGTGATCTTAGACAAGTCACAGGCTAGGTCAGTGATCATTGACAAGTCACAGGCTAGCTCAGTAACCTTTGACTGATCAGTGACTAAGTCAGTGATATTATAAATCCACAGGCTATCACCATAATATTGGACCAATCACAGGCTGTGTCAGTGATCATTCACCAATCACCAATCAGGTCAGCTGCATAGTGTCAAGAAAGATCGACAGTATTCTTATGTAATTAACCAAGAGAATCATAGTTGGCACATTTTTTATACAAACTATTTCAAAATCTTCTATTTCAGTCAACAGAGGAGGAATATCACTAGACATGTTCTCTATGCCAAGGGAGATTTTTTCAACATGATTCAGACCTAAAGAAACAGATGCCTGGGCAAAAAGGGGGAAGTATGTATATATTATCTATATTTTCCTTTTTTGCCCAGGCATCTGTTAAAGTTTAAAGTGGGTACGTGACATGGAGCACAGAGCACAAAATACTGCATATGATAAGTGATTAAAAGTTAATGATAATTATGATTCAAATATTAAGTATATATATATATATATATGACCCCGGCGGCCCAATCCCCGGACAACCACTCTGGCTATGGGGACATGGAATGTCACCTCGCTGGGGGGAAAGGAGCCTGAGCTGGTGCGGGAGGCTGAGCAATACCAACTAGATATAGTCGGGCTTGCCTCCACACACAGTTTGGGTTCTGGGACCCAACTCCTTGAGAGAGGCTGGACTCTCTACTACTCTGGAGTTGCCAACGGTGAGAGGCGACGAGCTGGAGTAGGCTTGCTTATAGGCCCCCAGCTCAGTAGCCGTGTGTTGGAGTTTTACCCACTGAGCGAGAGGGTCGCTTCCATGCGCCTCCGGGTCAGGGAAAGGACTGTGAATGTAGTTGCAGCCTATGCGCCAAATGGCAGTGTAGAGTACCCGACCTTCTTTGCAGGCACTGGGAGGAGTACTGGAAAGTGCTCCTCCTGGGGATTCCATCGTCCTGTTGGGGGACTTCAATGCTCAAGTGGGCAATGACAGTGACACCTGGAGGGGTGTGATTGGGAAGAACGGCCTCCCTGATCTGAACCCAAGTGGTGCTTTGTTGTTGGACTTCTGTGCAAGCCACGGTTTGTTCATAACAAACACCATGTTCAAACATAAGGGTGTACATCAGTGCACCTGGTACCAGTACACCCTAGGACGGAGGTCAATGATCGACTTTGTAGTCGTGTCATCTGACCTCCGGCCATATGTTTTGGACACTCGGGTGAAGACAGGGGCTGAGCTGTCAACTGATCACCACCTGGTAGTGAGTTGGCTTCGCTTACGGGGAGCAAAATAGGACAGACCTGGCAGACCCAAGTGTATCGTGACGGTTTGTTGGGAACGTCTGGCGGGAACCCCCTGTGAGGGAAGCCTTTAACTCCTACCTCCGGGAGAACTTTGAGCAGGCTCCAAGGGAGTGGGAAGACATTGAGTCTGAATAGACCAGGTTTTCCTCCTCCATTGTAGAAGCAGCTGTTCGAAGCTGTGGGCGTAAAGCCTTGGGTGCCTGTCGGGGCGGCAATCCCCAAACTCGGTGGTGGACACCAGAGGTTGGGGATGCGGTGAAGCTGAAGAAAGAGTCCTACCGAGCCTGGCTGGCTTGGGGGACTCCTGAGGCTACCGATAGGTACAGGCTGGCTAAGCGGGCCGCAGCGCATTTGCAGAAGCAAAAACTCGGGCTTGGGAAAAGTTCGGAGAGACCATGGAGGAGGATTATCGGTTGGCCTTGAAGAAATTCTGGCAAACCGTCCGGTTCCTCAGGGGGGGCAAGCAGTTCCCTGTCCACATTGTTTACAGTGGGGATGGGGAGCTGTTGACCTCTGTGGGGAGTGTTGTTGGACGGTGGAAGGAATACTTCGAGGATCTCCTAAATCCCACTGACAAGTCTTCCTTGGAGGAAGGAGAGACACGGTGCTCAGTGGATGACTCACCAATCTCCTGTGCTGAAGTCACGGAGACAGTTAAAAAGCTGCTAGGTGGCAAGGCGCCGGGGGTGGATGAGATCCGCCCTGAGTACCTGAAGTCTCTGGATGTTGTGAGACTGTCTTGGCTGACACGTCTCTGCAACATCGCGTTGCATTCGGGGTCGGTACCTTTGGAGTGGCAAACTGGGGTGGTGGTTTTAAAAAAAGGGGACCAGATGGTGTGCTCCAACTACCCGGGGATCACACTCCTCAGCCTCCCGGGGAAAGTTTACTCCAGGGTATTGGAACGGAGAATTCGGCCAATAATCGAACCTCGGGTTGGAGGCTCTTTGCTATGAGCTGTCCAGTCCCTGCATGAACGGAGCAGGAGCTTGGTTCGCATTGCCGGTAATACGTCGGATCTGTTTCCAGTGTATGTTGGACTACGGCAGGACTGTCCTTTGTCACCTGTTCTGTTCATCACTTTTATGGACAGAATTTCTAGGCGCAGTCAGGTGCCGGGCGGGGTCCAGTTCGGGAGACACCAGATTTAATCTCTGCTGTTTGCAGATGATGTTGTTCTGTTGGCCTCTTCGAACCAGGACCTACAGCATGCACTGGGGCGGTTCGCAGCTGAGTGTGAAGCGGCTGGTATGAAAATTAGCACCTCTAAATCCGAGGCCATGGTTCTCGAACGGAAAAAGGTGGTAAGCACCCTCCAGGTCGGGGGAGAGATCCTGCCTCAAGTGGAGAAGTTTAAGTATCTTGGGGACGTGTTCACAAGTGAGGGAAGGATGGAACGGGAGATTGACAGGCGGATCGGCGCAGCCGCAATAATGCGCTCGCTGCATCGATCTGTCGTGGTGAAGAAAGAGCTAAGTCAAAAGGCGAAGCTCTCAATTTACCGGTCAATCTACGTTCCTACTCTTACCTATGGTCATGAACTTTGGGTCATGACCGAAAGAACGCGATCCAGGATACAAGCGGCAGAAATTCGCGTTCTTCGCAGGGTGGTAGGGCGCTCCCTTAGAGATAAGGTGAGGAGCTCTGTCACACAGGAGGAGCTCAGAATAGAGCCATTGCTTCTCCACATTGAAAGGAGTCAGTTAAGGTGGCTTGGGCATCTACATCGGATGCCCCCTGGACGCCTCCCACGGGAGGTGTTTGGTTCATGTCCCACTGGGAAGAGACCCAGAGGAAGACCTAGGACTCGCTGGAGCGACTATGTTGCCTATTGGCCTGGGAATGCCTTGGGATCCCCCCAGACGAGCTTGAGGAAGTGTCTAGGGAGAGGGAAGTTTGGGCGTCGCTCCTCCAAATGTTGCCCCCGTGACCCGGCTCCGGATAAGCGGATGAAGATGGATGGATGTATATATATATATATATATATATATATATATATACATATATGTATATATATACATATATATGAATAAATATATACAATATATATATATATATATATCATATATATGTATATATATATATACATATATATGAATTCCGTTGAATTTAACAGGAAGGGGCAGTGGTGGCCTAGTATTTAAGGAAGCGGACTTGGGTCCACAAGGTCCCCGGTTCGAATGCACCAGCTGCCAGGTTGCCACTGAGGTGCTCTGAGCATAGCACCGTCCCAACCCACATAACTTTTTGTGAGATCACCACCCACAGGAAGACTCACAATATGGTGCAATGTGATTTGGGTGGCGCCAGCTGCCCCTGCGACCTGGCAACAGACAAGCAGAAGAAGATGAATGAATGAATTTAACAGGTTGTTTGTGTGGAGTAAGTGAAAGGATGTTTTCACGGCGTGTAGCTTCAACCGTCAAACATGGAGGTTTGGGATGAAATGGACAGAAGTGTGAAAGCAAAGCAACCCACAAGCGCCACACATTTATGGGAAGTTCTGCAACAGACATGGGAAGAACCTTGGAAGAATATTTGATTTTTATTGTAGAAAGAATGCCTCTTGTGTGTTCAGCTGTTATATCTGCCAAAGGTGGCTACTTTGATGAGTCAACAGTTTTGAATACATTTTGGTCTATAAATTGATTCCATAATTTCTTTTTTGACTCCAATTGCTTATTTGTACTATGCTTTCACGTCTGAGTGCAATGAGACATTACACAGCATAATTTTCAGTAAAAACACTGGAAAAATTGGAGTGTTCTAAAACTAATAAAAAAAAAATATATATAAGATGTGTATAAGATATATATATATATATATATATATATATATATATGTGGTGGTTCGTGAACTAGGTCTGTCTATTCTCTTTAAACACCCCAGCTATCGGGCTGTGAATCTTCACACCCCTAACAATCCAAGTTAAATATCAATTCACAGGCTATATATACGATCAATCCAGTTCGATTCCCTTTAGGTTCAGTTCTATTCAATAAAACTTGCAACTCCGCTTTTAACTACACTATACAGTTGCCAGTCTTTTTTTAGTTTTAGTGTAGCTTATTTGAAAGGGGAAAATGGATTTTCATAAACATATGATTACACATGGTTAAATAAAAAAGAATTAGCCAAAGCCTAAAATTTCATCTGTCGTCCTCTGGCCATGATGTTAAAATGCAAGAAGCACACAATAAATATACGATAAAAAATTAATTTTCAAACACTTTTATACAATTAAAAAATGTCTTTTGGCTTCATCCGGCATATCCTTTTTTTTTTTGCATGAAGAAAGATTTAACTTGATTTTTTTTTACATAATTTGTCAATATGTCCTATATTTACAAATAAGGAGAGCTGTAAATGTTATATTAACCCAAGATATTTATACTGATTGAATATTTGAATTCTATCTACATTTACAAGTATATCAGAATCAGGTGACATTCTACTTATTTTAGTGAAATACATGCCAGTTTTACAAAGGTTTACCAGTAGACAGATTCACTTATTGCCTTGGACCTTGCTGAATCATTGACGAAATACGGTTGGAAAAACCTTGCGAATTTTATCCTGTCCGCTCTTCAGACTACTGGCCATTCCTGCCGTGTCAGCGTCACCGTTATCGGCACCCAGTCATCAGTCCCACTCTGCCGTCTCATCGGGGACTGCTAAGGTTTGTTGTACCCCCAATGTATTCAATAGTTGCTCTATAGAGTCGTCATATTGCGTTGCTTTTAGCTATCTTCCCATCCTTCTTGAACAAATCAAATGATGTCCAAACCTTTGATTTTTAATAAGAAACACTGTAAATATCATCTGTGTGAACTCCAATCAAATCAGCTGATGTCACAGTTCACACACCCCAAGTGAAACAACCACCCAAAGAACAGATCCCAAGACACAAGCTGGACAACGTGGTGTATGCCATTCAGTGCAGCGAGGAGTGTGCGGACCTCTACATTGGGGAGACCAAGCAGCCGCTACACAGGCGCATGCATAGAAGGGCTAACACCTCAGGTTAGGACTCAGCCATCCATATACACTTAAAGGCTACCAACCACTCTTTTAAGGACCAAGATGTTCAAATCTTGGCCAGAGAAGACAGATGGTTTGACAGAGGTTTTAAAGAAGCCTTTTTTGTCAACCTGGACAAACCATCCCTCAACAGAGGTGGTGGTTTGAGACATAACCTTTCACCCACCCTTTTGGGAACAATACCCAAAAGATTCCACTCTCAACAACCAGTTTCTCACATTAACGAGCTGTGTGACCAAAACCACTCTGACAATGGTTTTGGTCACACAGACCAGTAGGTATGGATGGATAACAACCCATCCATACCTACCCAATGACTGGTATCACACTTCACAGGTATCCCCAGGCCCACTCACAGGATATAACTTCTGTTACTCCCCACTAACAATTCGCCGCTCAGATGAGAGTTGAAATGTTTTCCAAAAAGCTAAATGTTCAGTTTGGCTTACTAAACTCTTTAATCTTGACCATGACTATGATGACTGAGAACCTTCATCGACAACCTGCAAAAACATGTGTGAATAAATGTATATGTGTCTTTGGGCTCGCTGCTGCAGTGGGAGGAAGCAGTCAATGTAGCTGCTATGTCTAAACATCTGTTTGGGGGTGGGGCCCTGGAGCATAAAACCAATTCACGTACAAAAATCCGAACCATCGGATTGTTTCACTGTATTTTAATGATTGGGGCTTTTTGAAATGATACACTCGGATCGTGCAGGTCCTGGTGTACGTCCAGCCACAGTACACACCCCTGGTCCAAAGACAGTCGATCGTTGAACGCTCCATCAGAAGGTGGAATCCTGAAGCAGAGCAGGGACTGAGAGACTGTTTTGACACAACTGACTGGGATGTACTTCTGAGCCCAGATGATGAGGACATCGATGGAGCTGCCCACCACCTTACAGACTACATAAACCTCTGTTTGGATGTGGTTCCCCCTGCTAAGACTGTGTGGTGTTACCCTAATAACAAACCATGGGTGACACAGGAAGTCAAAGCCATTCTCAACAGGAAGAAGGAAGCCTTCAGGAGAAACAACAAGGAGGAAATGAGGAGGGAGGTGAAAGGAGGCCTGAAGGAGGCCAAGGACAACTACAGACGGAAGGTGGAACAGAAACTGCAAGAGATCAACATGAAGGAGGTCTGGGACAGCATGCGGACCATCGCAGGCCTAAAAGCCAGGACCAGCCTTGAGGATGGGGGAGAGGAGATGGCAAACAGGTTGAACAACTTCTTCAACCGGTTCAATCACCCCAGCCTCCCATCATCCACACTCTCACTGCAATCTCCACCACCCTCTCCAGTAGTGGCTGACCATCCAGGCCCAACCTCGTCACACCTGCACCCACCTCTGCCAGTACCATCATCATCATCATCTTCATCACCAGGCTGCACAACTGGAACTCGCCAACAGCTACACGACAACAATCCAACCCCCCCCTCCTCCATTTCACTCCCCCTGACCCTATCTCACCTCTTTCCCCCTCTACCCCTCTCTCCCTCCACCCCCCCAGCTCTCCTGTCATATCTCCCTTCCCCTGTCTTCCTCTCTCACCTCCACACTCCCCCCCGTTCCTCCCCCCACCCACTACATCTCAACCCCCTCATCACATTTTCCTGTCATTACAGCTGATCAGGTGAGGCGAGAACTGAGGAAGCTTCGGTCCCGGAAGGCAGCAGGCCCGGACAAGTTGTGTCCACGACTCCTGAAGACCTGCGCAGCTGAACTGGGGGAACCACTGCAACGGGTCTACAACCTGAGTCTTCGGCTGGGGAGAGTAACAACCATCTGGAAGACGTCCTGCATCGTTCCTGTTCCCAAAAAGAACCGGCCCAGCGAGCTGAACGACTTCCAGCCAGTAGCACTGACCTCTCACCTGATGAAGACCCTGGAGCGGCTCTTCCTGAACCTCCTCAGACCAGAAGTCCAACATGCCCAAGACCAACTGCAGTTTGCGTATTCAGCGGAGGTCGGCGTGGAGGATGCGATTCTGTACCTTCTAAACCAGACCTACACTCATCTTGACAAGGGAACACCATCCAGCCACTTGCACTCCAGTCCCTCTTATGCTGTCCCCTCTTCTCTTCACCCTCTACACCTTGGACTTCTGGTACAACTCTGAGCTGTGTCACATCCAGAAGTTTGCAGATGACACAGCCATTGGGGGGTGTATCAGGAACGACGATGAGGAGGAGTATAGACGTCTCGTGAGTAACTTTGTTGTCTGGTCCAAATCCAACCATCTACAGCTCAACACCTCTAAGACCTTTGGGAAATCAAAATCAAAACCGAGGTCCTTATCTACGGGGAGGAGGTGGAGGTCGCGCAGACCTACAAATACCTCGGGCTGTGGCTGGACAACAGGTTAGATTGGGCACATAACACCACGCAACTCTACAAGAAGACACAGAGTAGGCTCTACTTCTTGCGGAGACTCAGGTCTTTCCACGTCTGCAAGAAGCTCCTAAAGATTTTTTACCAGTCTGTGGTGGCCAGCGTAATTTCTTACGCTGTGGTGTGCTGGGGGAGGAGCACATCAATGAAGGACCTAACTAGACTGGAAAAGCTGATTAGGAAGTCTAGTTCTGTGGTGGGCACACACCTGGACTCACTGGCAACAGTTGCGGAGAAGAGAACTATTGGCAAACTGCTCACAATCATGGACAATGCCACTTACTCTCTGCACTCTGTCGTCATCAAACAGAGGAGTCTGTTTAGTGACAGGCTCCTCCTCCCGAAGAGCATAACAAACAGACTCACAAACTCCTTGTTCAACGGGCAATCAAACTGTTTAATTCTTCTCAGAGGGGGATAAGAGGGTACAAATGACCGGTGGGCGGGGGGCTCAAGCAATAACATACTGTACAGTCCTGTATAGACATACCGCAATCTTGATTGAACTGCTACAATATTTCATTATACTATCATATATATATATATATACTGTATATATACTGTATATATATATATATACAGTATATATATAGTTACACCACCTTATAATATAGCATATCATATGTCCTTAGTGTGTGTTACTAATGTATTTGTGCACCATATGTGCTGCACATCGCACAATGCACGGGTTATTATAGCTGTATATTTATATATATATATATATGTGTGTGTGTGTGTGTGTGTGTGTGTGGGTACACTCATGTAATGGATATACATTTGCTTAGGTAACGTGTATGTATTTGTGTATTTGTGTGTATATGTATGTGAATAACCAACATACTGTTTGGACATATATGTGCCTATATATGTGTATAGGTGTGTGTATCTGCGCAAGCATATGTACATCTGGGTGCGCTTGTATGTAGATATATATGTAAGTATGTGCGGGTATACACATACACAAAATAATAAATCAATCAATCAATTTTTATTTATGTAGCCCACATTTACAAAACAAGTTTGTCACATAGGGTAAGGAAAAACTACCGAGGAAAAAAACACTTATAACAGGGAAAAAACCGGTAGAAACCTTAGGGAGAACCACAAGAGAGGGATCCACTCCCTGGACGGACAGACAGTGCAATGGATGTTACCAGAGCATAAAAACACAATCAAATAAAACAAATACAAAAGATACAACAAATTAGTCAAAATTTTTAAATGTAGTCTTCCAGTAGCCGTTATGTCAGTAGGTGTATGTCCGGTCATCCAACTGCTGATCCTCCTAGTCCTGGTTATCCTAGTTTTGGCATCGACTCATCCATCAGCACAGCAATAAAAAAGAGAAACAAACAAAAACGGTAGTTTCAATTGATTGGGGGAGAGAGTGGAGTAGAGAGTGAGACAGGGACGAGGATGAGGGAGGAGGGGTGCTCAGACTATGCACTCATTCTAAATGCATGATGTGAGGGCCCCCTACCCCAGCATTTAAAAATCTATAGCAGCTTGGTGTAAACTACAAGATTAATGTTAAACATTCAAAAAGTTCTCATAGGCGACATTAAATAAATGGGTTCATAGTCTCACCTTAAAGGTACAGACCGAATCAGAATCCCTGACCTGAAGCGGAAGCTGATTCCACAGAAGAGGGGCTTGATAACTAAAGGCTCTACCACCTGTTCTACTCTTAGTAATTTTGGGAACCACTAATAGACCCGAATCTAATGATCGGGCAATGATAATGAAGTTAATAGAAATCTATAATAACGTTATATTGTCATAATGAAATATGATAACAACAACAATTGAGATTGTGAGCACAGCATTGACTACCACTTAAGCTACTAACACTACTAGCATTAACCTTCCTACTTTCAAGTGTATGTATACTAACATCACCTACTCTCACCTACTGTTCACTGTTCTGGTTGTACATATCTCAGCCCCACCCATATTGTTCCTATTGTAATGTCTTTTTGTACTTCTTGTATCTAACTCTTGTTTGTTGCTGTTCTGCTGCTGGAACCGTAATTTCCTGAGGGATTCTCCTGAGGGATTAATAAAGTTCTATCTGTCTGTCTGTCTGTCTATCTGTCTATCTATCTATCTACTCATTGCACACCGTTACCTTACCACCATTGAGAATAAGTATTCTGTTTTTGACTGCTGGCCATGGCATTTTAAAACCTATATACAATAATTGTTGAAAGGAAAGTGTGAATGGCTCAGACTTTTATATGGCAGGCCATGATATTTAAATCAATTCTAACCATTTCAACCATTTATTTAGAAGGAAGGTTCAATGTTCCCAGACTCTTACATTATACATCAAACCTGCTCCTAAGGTTTTATCTTCTGGCCTTGGTTTTTTAAACTATAATATTATTTGAAAGTAAGAAACTGTGAATTCTTCCATGCTTGTGCATTACACACCATTATCTATTTTAGGAAATACTATTGTAGGAGCCGCATGGTATCGGTTTTTCCACCAATAATGTTAATCCAATGCTGCAAAGCCGCGGTCTCGGCAAATACACTGGACTTACGCGTGAAGAACTGAATCTGCAGTACTGACAATCTGACTGGCAAGTGATTAATGATGTCATTTAAAGAGACAGCTACAATGAGCAATGCTACAGTAAATGGTCTGGAGTTTTTTGTGGATAGAAAACTGTAATTCTTAAACAATTTATCACAAGGCGTTTCCATGCAGTGAAGTAAAGAAAAAAAAACATGGAATGGACTCAGTGAAACGACAACACAGCAGGAGCCGCAGCTCTCTGTCTCTCTCAAAGACTCAGAGTTAAATACGGTGAAAAACAGACAAGAGCAAAATAGTTAAATATTGTAAAGAACAGAGAAGAGCAAAAGAAATCAGACTAACTTCACTGAGTTTATCATCCTGGAGAACCAGCCATTCTCTCCCGTTCAAGACAGCGTTTTTACTTAACGTGTGGAGTTTCTGTAGCTGGGCTATGTCAGGACGAATTGTATTTTAAATAAGTATTTTCTTGGACTTTTGCCAGTGAAACGCCGTTCGGTGTCGTCTCTCATGTCATCATTGAGAAGAGTCATTTACATTGTGACGATGCTGAAATGTTTTTTCTCTCATTAAGGAGGGCTTTTTACTCTTGTACTGCAGCTGTTTCTATCTGTACCCATTTATATTGCCTATTGTTGTGAGGGCTGAATGAGCCCGGCTTATAATGTTAATCAATGTTTTTGGAAAGTTCTTCTGTCCAACACTAGACATTTCTTGTTTACATTAAAATGCTGCACAAAGAATCATAGGACTGTTTCAGACAAAATGGTAAAAAATAAATGTGTCATTTTTCCAAAACTTATATTGTAGTAGTGTTTATGTTGTACACAGTTATAGAATACATTTAGTCTAGTATCACACAAATTCAGGGGAAATTAGCTGCCTATATCGGTATTGGTTCATATCCGTATCGGAAATTAAGTGTTTGGGTATTATAAGTTGCTATCAGTATATCGGACATCCCTTATCTTAACCAATAATAGTAAGAAGGCACCCTACTATTCTATTATTCTCTATTCTTAAATTTTAAATCCTGGGCATGTATCCCACCAATTATTCTCTTGGCGGCAGTGATGGCCTATTGGTTAAGGAAGCAGACTTTGGTCCGTGATTGGAATCCCACTACCACCAAGTTACTGCTGAGGTGCACTGAGCATGGTATCGTCCCCACACACGGCTCTCTGGGCGCTCAAAAGCTGCCCACTGCTCACTTTGATGCACTGTGGTGTGAATCACAATGTCACAATGAGTCTGTGTAGATTCTCAGTCATCCAGGTAGTTCAATCCAAAATTAGTTACTTCGAAAGCAACTGGACATAGTAGGTTTCTTGAAGACGTTTCACCTCTCATCCAAGCTACAGGGGAGACCTGGTATTTAGCCTCAAACGAGGCTGCATACCTGTGAAAGGGGGTTGTTGTAGAACAAAGGCTATAAGTGAGAGGTGGGGTTACAGTTTGTTGAGTTAGAGGTGTGAATGGTGGTGTGGGGGGAAGTGTTAGTATCACTTGTACCCCTCCTTTGTGATGGATCCCTGGTCTGATGGCCGGAGAATTTTCTGGGTAGAGAATTCAAAACAACTTTATAAGTGGACGAAAGGTTGTGTCTTAGTCCTCCCCCTCTGTTCAGAGAAGGTTTCTCCAGGTTGACGTAGATGGCTTCCTTCACTCCTCTTTCAAACCATCTGTCTTCTCTGGCCAGGATTTGGACATCCTCATCCACAAAACTGTGTCCCTTCTCTTCCAGATGTAAATGAACCGCAGAGTCCTGTCCTGATGGGTTAGGTCTGTCTCTTATACA
>JAFBJS010001890.1:26611-321061 GCA_016785265.1 Paraplagusia blochii
CGCAGCTGTCTCTCAAAGAGTCAAAGTTACAGTAAAGGACAGCCGAGAGCGAAGGAGATCAGACAAAAATTACCAGCCTGGGTAAACACCCGTAATTACGTTCAAGACGCTGGTTTTACTAAACGTGGAGTTTCTCAAGCCGTTTCTAGGTTATCTATCAGAGAACCAGCGTTCGTGGCCGTCTCTCATGTCATCAATGAAAATATAGATCATTTACACTGTGGCGATGCTGAAATGCTTATTGCACCTTAAAGAGGGTTGTTGACTTATTTGACTCAAGTTTCTATCTGTTTGTCTTTTAATTTGCCTATTGTTGTGAGGACTGAATGAGCCCAGTTTGTAATGTATGAAGTTGTTGTGAATATGAAGATATAAAATTAATGATAATAATAAAATAAGATGAATATTAAGTACTTCTGTCTAACACTAGACATTTCTTGCTTACTTTAAATGCTGCAAAAGAATCACAGGACTGTTTCAGACAAAATGGTAAAAAATAAATGTGGCATTTTCCTATAACTTATATTGAAGTAGTGTTTTTATATTGAACAAAGTTATTTATAAAATGCCTTTAGTCTGGTATCACACTAATTCAGTAGAAATGCATTTATTCTGCATATATTGGTTCCATTATGCATTTGTACTCCAATATCTTTTCTTCAACTCTGTGTAAATATCCTTTTGTCATCATGCTTATTTTCTGCAATCATACCTCCACTATGACTGTACATCCTTTAGCTAACGTATATTGTTTGAATGCCAGGAACTTATTTTCTGTTATTTTACTTTTATTTTTATTATCCCTAGTGTTCTATTCACTATACTGGACTGCTGTAACAACCCAATTTTCCTCCGGGGATAAATAAAGTTATCTATCTATCTAAATATCTATCTATCTACTGATGTTGGATCACATCTGTTGTGTACCATGTTTATACTGTCTGTCCTGTTGGATCTGTTGGGATAATAGAAAATCCTGACTATATATCTATATATATATATATGTATGTATACAACCATAAATATGTATTTATATATAGATATATATGTGTGTGTATAACTCATGTATCATGTGTTTAGTCCGAGCTTCTTTCCACCAGTCTCATACTGTACGTCTATTGTCTACACTGTGACTGTTGTTCTGTGAACCAATGTTATTAAAACTGGTTGATAATGACGTCATTTCCTCCAAAACAAGCAAAAAAAAAAAAAAAAAAAAAAAAAAAAAAAAATAATGTGTACCATGTTTAATAATTTGACTTGTTGTCAATCTTGACCTTGCTGATGAAAGTGTCTTGGATTCTGTTCTTTCCTGGATTGTGTTAATAAAGTACCATATTAAAATCTAAAAAATCTATCTATCTATCTATCTATCTATCTATCGGAAATGACGTGTTTGAGCAATGTCAGCAGTAAAGGGTATCAGCAAAAGTTAATATCGGACATCCCTGATCGGACATCCCTAAGTCCGTTAATATCGGACATCCCTGATTATTAGGGACTTTGAATAACTAATGGCCCCCCCCCCCATCAGTCTGTGTGGCTCGTTATGCTGGAGGCAGGCATCTGTTTTGCCAAAATATAAAACAATTATTCCCCAGTTTGAACCACCATGTGTTCAAAGTTAGCATGTGCAGGCTAATAAAATCTGAGTGCCCTCGTAACTCACAGCTCTGCTTTTCCAAGGTGCTTATCTAACCACAGAGCAATTAGTGCGGAGCTGCTCGACCTTCTCTCCAAGCTCAACCCTCTGATTCTACAACCTGGGTATTTTTATTTATTTATTTATTTTTAAATGAAGCGGGACATGGTTGTCCCTTATAAATATAATTTATGTTACAAACAAAAGATAACAGTGAAAACAGGACCTTTATTTTGTGTTTTAAGGAACAACATGGCCGTTCATGTAAAAAGAACCCTCCTCCTCCTCCTTCTTCTGGGCCACTAGAAATTCTACCGTGAGCCTCTGGAGATCCGACTCCATTCACACCTCTGAATGACACATTTTATCCAGACTGGGAAGAGAGACATGAATTATTAAATCCAATGACTGTCTGTTCTCATCCCTTCATCCTCCTCACTTCATATATGGAGCTCAAGGAAATCCAGTCAGGTGATAAGAAGACAACATCACAAAATGATCTTGATGACGGTAGTTACCACCACATAGAATTATATATTTTTTTTCCCATAATTCTACTGAATTGTTCCATTCTTATCAGCCGTGTCAGATGTTCTGTGCGTTCTTCTAAGAACAGGATCCCAGCAGGGAGCAGCAGATTTAAACAGTCCATTCAGGGTGGAGTCAGTAGTGAAGCAGCTGCACAGTTTAAGTGAAGATAAAAAAAAAAATAAGAAAAATCCTTGTTGCTTCCAAACAGACTTGTGTTACAAGGTCCTCCCTTTATTCCCTTGTCAGCTAAAGCCATATTATCCATGTATAACTAAAGCTTTAATGGTCAGCGACATAAATAAATCCCAAAATAACAATTTAATGTTCAATGCAGAATAGAAATGAATAAACATTACTGTTATATTTCTAAAACCTAATCAGCCCCTGTTTTAAATATGGGTAATCAATCGTAACCAGGACAGGGAGCAAATAGAAAATAAATAAATAAAAAGAGTGATCACCAGCACAACGCCATTAACTCCTGCAGAAGAGCCCATCCCTCTGTGTGAAGTATCGCTGCCTGTCTGCACATCAGTTACAGCGCAGACATTAGTCTCTGGTTCAACAATGCTGAATCACAGGCTGTATCACCGGCGTGGATCGACAAAATTAAGGTCCTAAATTTCCCTAACAGTGTCTGCTCGGCCATGAATCACCTCGGCTTCTGAGCAGTCTCATCCTTTACCCGGGACGCTTCAATTGTCTTTGGATGGTTCTCCCTCTGACAGTCAAATCTGTTTCAATACAGGGAGTACAGATTGAGAGTGCTGGAACCATCTGACTGTACCATGTGAAAAGGGACTATGAGTGAGTCCAGTATTTTGAGTATTTTGACCTAAGTCCAACACAATAATAAAATATTAATAGAATATTTTTTTGTCAGATCTTTCTTGTCAAGTGAAGGACATTACACATGATCTATGCTATTGAATTCATCCTGGGGTTCAATATAACCAACCTTTTCTTCTTATGACACCATTTTGGTCCAATTGGTCCACCCCAGGGACATGTTTTTTTTATTTTAGTATTTTAGGTAGTAGGCAGTATTTTACCTATTTCTTCTTCTTCCTTTTCCAGGAACATCGAGTCACCATTTTTCATCTCCCTCTGTCCTCTGTATCTTTTACTCTGACTCCAACTACCTCCATGTCCTCCCTCACAGCATCCATCAGTCTGCTCTTTGTCTCCTACCTGGTAGCTCCATCCCTAGGATCATTCTTCTACCAATGTATCCACTGTCCCTCCTCTGAACATGTCCAAACCATCTTAATCTGTCTTCTATAGCTTTTTATCTAAACCTTCTTGTCAATGTTGTCCCTCTACCGTTCCATTCCTGATCCTGTCCATCCTTGTCTCTCCTAGGGAAAATCTCAGCATCTTTTTATCCATCAGCATCCTCAAGGGAAACCAGATTTTTTTTTTAGCTCCGGAATAGAAAGATTTATCTAACTGGTTAATATCTTTTGTGTTTTGTTCTCAACTAATCATGTTTATCCCACAATCAAAGTCAATCATCGCCTAAAACTTTTTTTTGTTTTAACCGGTTCAGTAGCATCACTGTCATGGTGGAACCCAAAACAAGAACCGTCAAAATACTGTTCTGTTTAAAAACACAACTCTGGTTCAAATCCCAGGCAGACCTCTAAGGAGAAGATAGTTTATAACATTTATAATTAAAACTGAATGAAAGACAAACAAACGAGAACCAGATGGAGACTGGGTCAGCAGTTTAGGTGGGAACTGGTGCCAGGTGGCAACTGCCTCTAATGAGGCTGTCTTACAGTTTTGTTTCCATTTTCCAAATGATTGACTTCTACAGCAAACAACCACCAGACGATGAGACAAATCCTGTCAAATATGCAACACAGGACTTTTTAAGAACGAAATAAAATTTCTGTTAAGGAATGAACATGTTTGTTTTTGTTCTTTCTTCTTGAAACTGGATCAAAGCCTAAATTCAAAGTGATTTAAAGTGAAAATCCAGAAGTGAAAATCCACACTACTGCATGCAATCAAATGTAATGAAGCACCAACAATGTCTGCTTTTCGTAACCTAATGTCCATTCATCCATTTTCACCTGTACAACATACCTGTTCATACACACAACTGCTTCTTAAGTCACATTACACTGCACTGCACCTTCCTTCCCACTGGAAGTCAACCACTCTAACTGGGATTCAAACCTGCCCAGGTGATGAACTCTGGAGTTTCACACCAATCAGACCGATCAAAAAGCCAATAACCCAATGATAATTGTACAATTAAAATCAAGTAATCAAAGAAATTAGAATTTTAAATTCTAGCTCAACTAACATGGTGCCGCAGACCCATGGAGTGAAAGTTTTCATAATTCTGATTTGAGTTCTTTTGAACCCACTTTCTGCTGCAGCAGCTTCTCCCATTGGACAGTAGATTAAATAATCTCATTACTGGAAACTGGAGTTAACTATTGACTTTCACAGACATGCACATTAAGAAAAACAGCATGTGAATCTCCAGTCGGACGTGGAAATGAAGAAACCACCACTTTAATCTAAAATGATTCAACTTTTCCTGAAGTTGCAAAACAGAAGAAGATAATTTTTTAATGAGCATCAATCCGAAATACTTTGAAGACAAGAGACACATTTGCCGAGGTTTAATTTTCTCCGTCTCTGATCTCCCCTCGCCGCCGGTTGAGTCAAAAGCTCAACACGGACCTTTGATAATGAACATTTAACACATGACCTGCAGAGACAAGCTGGACTTGGTCGGACTTAAGAACAGTGGATGAAAAAGTTACATTCCAGATCAACTCAATCAATAGTCTCATTAAGCCCTAATCAATTGTCCATTAACAAGATGTTTCTCAGCAAAACCCAGGACTAAGATAGTTTCAGGCTGGTTATGCAGCGCAAAGTGCACGCACTCTGGAAGCTCCAGTCAATTTCCCGGGGTCCAAAGCAGCAGAGTTCATGTTTTAAAAATGAATATTATGACGGGGTGTATTCAAATCGACTGTTGAGGTCTGCACATCAATTTCTTTCTCACGCAAACACGTCAATCTGCATGCAGTTTTAATGAGCTATAGAACAGGTCTGGCACTAACTGATGTTCTGAAGCTGTAGACGCCTTGTTATTGGCTCCGACTTTCATCAAGTGATGTAATAAAACACGACGCAGGCAATCACAGAAGTGCACAACATTATTACTTATTTTGTTGCCAAAGGGAAATCAACAAAGTCAGCTGCGTTTTACATCCACCATCTCGCTAATATTCTTAACTGTAGAGAATGAATCTCTGCATTAACTTTTTTTTTTTTTACAGTGTTTCTGAAAAATGGTGTTTAATGTGATTGCACAAACCAAGCCAATGTTAAAGTATATTTGGATAATAGCACTGCAGGACGCTACATCACACTGAGAGATTAAGGAAAACACTTAAGTTGAAAAGCTCTGGGGCGAGGAACATAGACTAAAGAGTAAAAATAAAAGTTTTCAGCTTAGGCAAAGACTCATTGTCACAGAAGACAGAAAAAAAATCACTCACTAGTTTCCAAGTTGTCTACAGCTCAAACAGTACATCCAGCTTAGAGACTAGAACTTGAAAAGTTGGTCATGTTGCTATATGAAATATTTTCAGGGATTAGTAAACGTTTTTTTTTTTTTTTTTACTTTTTAAACCAACGAAAAGCTGGAGGTGATAAAAGGGACAACACAGACAGAAATGTTTGGAGAAAAAACTAGAGAAGCCAGATTGAGATGGTTTGGACATGTTCAGAGGAGGGACAGTGGATACATTGGTAGAAGAATGATCCTAGAGATGAAGCTACCAGGTAGGAGACAAAGAGGAGATTGATGGATGCAGCGAGGGAGGACATGAAGGTAGTTGAAGTCAGAGTAGAAGATACCGGGGACAGGGGGAGATGGAACATGTTGACTCGATGTGGCAACCAGTGAAAAAAAGGACAAAAGAGGTCTTTCATGGTCAATACTTAACTGATTCACTCGCATATTTTGGCTCGATAAAAACAAGCAGTGAAATTTCATCAATGCTGAGTCAAAGTGTTTTCAAAATAAGAAATCAACCAACATTGATTGTGTGACTTGGATCTTGGACAATGAAACTGACAGGTGAAATAAATGTAAACCCTGTTTGACCCATAGCTGACATTGTGTTTTAATTCAGTCATTCATGATAGAACTTTACATTTCTGGTTTACAAACTGAAATACTCAGTAGCTGCATCACAGTAATACAGCACAAGTATATACAGAATAGCCTGAACGTTAAGCGACGCCTAAACAGACATGCTGCTGGTGACCCCAAAATTTAATTTCTTCAGCAGCAGGAACCTCTTGACAGATAGTCATAGATCATCATATGGATCTACACATCTTTGACTCCAGCTTCTCTAGTCATGGAAGAACGACATATCAGCAGCAGTCACCACGAGAGCCCGCCAGCACCTCATGAACCTTCCTGCGGGTGGTGAGCCCACTGCAAGAAGCCAAACGCTCCAACCGAGTTTTAATCTTGCCCTGGAGGTGAACCCTGGAGTTCCACACCAATGACAGAGACATTGCCTCTGGGCCTGAGTGCCATGGACTAGAGAGCAGTGATAAAAATATTCAGAGTCTACAATCTTTAACTCCTGAATCACCACAGGTTTTGAAATGTGACACACTCACAACTGGTTGTTTCATTTTATTCTCAATAAAAAAAAACATCTTTAACAAATCTTTAACAAACGTCACAGTTAAGACCTACAGGTTACACCATGTCCCGGAATCTGCAGGCTACACCACCCAATTAATATTGTTGTGACTTCCTGTTGGCTACAGCTAAAATTATCTGGCCCATAGGTCAACAACCATTAACATCAAGAAGACATTTCAACCCCTGGACACAAACAACAAAAGAAGAAGAGCAGTAAAATTGTATTATTATTAAAAAAAATAGATTTAACTCTTTCCTGAATGATGATGATCTTCAGACTGGGAATACTTTAACTGATATTACCCTCAAATTGTAAGATCAGTATCAATTATTATTGTTATTTCCCTCTTTTAATAATAGCTGAAAACAATCGCACTCAGATTATGTGAAAATTGGACTTTTATTTGTATTGTGCACAGTTTTATCACTCTAACACTACAGCACATGTTTGGACAATACCAGTAAATCAGACACTGTCAAAACAGGAATACTGGACATCCCAAGTATAAATGTGATTATTATGTGATTGGAGGGAAGGCAGATCAAGATGGAGTGATTCAGGGATGATGCTGAAGTGCTGCATCCACCTAACACCTCCTGTTGGTATTTGGTCTTGACCAAAAATATTTCTATTTAGGCGCACAATAAAGTCTTAGATTTTCTTCAAAATGTGACTAGAGGCCAATGACATGACTCTATAGTGCAGTGCGCTCTATGATCAGTATAGTAATGGCACACAAAACTGAGACTGTGGCTTTTAGTACGGTGCGTCTTGAAATTGTCGTAAAAAAACAGTAAAGCCTTGGATTCCAAACTTGTTAGAGTTTTTGTATTGTGACGTGCAAATAGTCCTAACACTGTGAACTCACGGTGGCAGCAGTCACTGCTACAAATACTCATACTACCACATACTACCACAGTAATTTCCATAGTGAAAATTTAATACAAATTACAAACTGTATTTCTTTAGGTCCAGAGATGCTCTCTTTCCCTGTCTGGAGGTGACTGTGAGTACGGAGATTAACGAGAGGGGAGGGGGGATTAAAATGTCCCAACATTCCGGCAGTTTAATTGAAAACTCCCCGGAGACCCTGCAAGAGGGGGTAACGGGGGCGGACACCATGTCTGGGGAGCGACCACCGGAGACCCTGGTAAGGTGAATCTATTCCCTCATCGCCTCTCAATGGAAGATGATGAATCGTATGACAACAATATCCCGCAGGGAACAGGTTGTCCACTGGATGATGGAGTGCTGCGTGGCCTTCATGTCAGAGACTGAGCGCGGGTGTGAGTCTGAGTGAGTTGTGGGGGCGATTACAATAAACCTGCTGTAGCACCGTGGTTATGTTTTTACAAGTGTTAGTGCTGCTATGCTGACATAGTGAACATTGATGTGATGCAATTATTACCACTTGGGAAGTGATGTTGGATATTGAAAAAGAGTCATTTTTTATTTGATTATTTATTTGTAGACAAAATTACACAATAAAAGAAAAATCAAAGTTTCAGTAACACCGATGTTCCTTCTCTAAACCTGTTCATGGTGGTATGCACTCAAAGTTTGCTTTCCAGCTATGAAAAACAAATCAGAATCCAAGCTAGAAATAGTTTATTGATTCTCACTGAGATCCTCGCAATCTTGCACAGGATACATTGAGACGTAATATTCTTTGCAAAGTTCGACTCACCCTGTTCAAGCTGGCAGGCTGCTGGGTAGGCTAAAATGTTTTTATTTTTTTACAGTGTTAGTTGAAATACTTGAAGTTCATGTATCAATTACCCTTCCCAGATAATAATAAAGGCTATTCTTTTTTTACTTCCTAAACAACTATAAGTGTCATTAGTGGCAAAAACAAAAAGCAGAGAATTTGACGATGAAAGAATTTGTGTTTGTACACAAATAGTCTTATAAATCTTTGACTTAACCTTTGAAGAGTACAGGTAAACCCTTTCATTTTTTAACCAGAACAATAACAGTGCTAACCAGTGACATGTAAGACAACTGATGAAAGGAAGGTTGAAAAAGAAAGACACTATGGATCCCTCATTAATTAACAGTGAAAACTTTGATTCACATTAGACGACGTGTCTGTCAGGGCGAGCTGTAGGAAAGGACTACAGAGATGATAAGTGAGACATATTTACATTCAAACTCACCGTCAAATTATTGTCTTTGGTGATGTTCCAAGGCTGCTGTGAAAGGGTGGAAATTGCCTTCAGGCACAAGATTAATAGGAAAATGAAGGTGGGTGCTGTTGTTACCCACCATGGGCGCAGCGATAATGGGTGAGTTCGAGCGTCAGTCCTCGCACTGACTCAACTCACTGGCGTGCACCACCACGTGGATTTTTTACTCAGCTTAACTAAGAATATTAATTAGCCGGGAAAATACAATTTTCTCTTAAACAGATTAGAGATGCTTACTTGGTTCCCAATTAGCTGCTTAACTAATGTTGTGTGTTCATGTTTGTGTGAGGAAGGCCTTGCTTCAAAGCTAATACCGCTATGCAAATTCAGCTGAATGCAGAAAGATGAGGTGAATAAACGAGACGGGAAACAAATCAGTGTGTAGTTTGGGTTCTTTGATCAACAGAGAAGGGAAAACACAGCAGTGTTTTTATTAAAAGAGGGTTCGACCAGCCATTACAAACACATCAGGGTTTTTTTTTTAATCCCTTAATACTTTCATGTGATTTATATGTTCTCCAGTCAGGTATGGTGGACCATGTGAAATTATTATTTTCTTATTTTAATAAGTATAAATAAAGATTTTTTGTTTTTTTTTCTCAAATAACTAATCTAAACATTAATGAGACAAACTTGCCCTGATTTATGAAATCACAGCAGGCAGGCTGAGGTAACGCACATGCCAACAGGAAAAAAAAATTCTGCTCTTTACCATCTGGTGGCACTCTTCCAGCTTTTAAACATGAGACACGTGCTCCATGCACAGTCCCTCAGTCAGACCATAGGCTGCTGCGCCCACTGAACAAAAGACTTTTGTGTTTGAGATACATTTCTATCAGCAGCATGGAATCCACATATATCTGTTAAAGCACATGAAGCTGACTCTAGTTTAGCGTTTCACTGTGTTGAGTTGAGAGCAGCAGATGGAATCCAAAGATGCAGAGTTGGTGACTGAGGATGATTAATGAGATGTATGATGTGATGAGCAAGAACCAATCTGTTAACCTCACACTTTCATATTAGCACTCGTTAAACCCAATGGATCAGTTGGTTCATTACTGTCAGGGCGACTAAAACATTACAGTCATTTTCCTTCCTGTTATTTCTCTTTATTATGACACTCATTACAGCGACACAGTTTCACACTTTCTAACCTGGTTTAGAAAAAAAACAAACATATCAAAAATGACTTTATTTACCAGTAATACACATTTGTATCAAGAATTTTTATAGCATTTTATTCAACAGGACGTCGTCAACACTAACGACCAAGCAGCTAACGCTAACGACCAAGCAGCTGAATGAATGAAGGTGTATTTATGCAGCAGTATGGCAGCTGTCCATTGTGTGACACGATGATTTACTAGCAGGATGTTTTGATGCACTCAGAGCTAATGTGAGAACGTCCCTGGGTGTAGTGTAGAGCAGTGGTCCCCAACCACCGGGCCGTGGACCGGTACCGGTCCGTGGGGTAATTGGTTCCCGGCCGCAGAGAGATGATGCTCAGCTTAACACAATTTATGTTTTATTTATTATTAGACGCTAAAAAGTGTTTCGATAAAGGACCAGATCCCCTCGTGCCCTCGAGTGTCCAGGAGATGTCCAAAAAATACGATTTTATGCTGGACATTTCATTTTCATTAGTGGTATTTATCAGCTACACCTCAAAGACCAGTCCACGAAAAAAATTTCTACATGTTTGACCGGTCCATGGCGCAAATAGTGTTGGGGAACACTGTCGTCTGAGTGCCAGCGCCTCCCCTACTCCTCTGCTCCTTTTCTCCCCCCTCCTTCCATCTCTCTTGCTCCACGCCCATTGTTTGGGCTGTCAGTCGCCCCTCCTCTCCGCCACTCCTCAGCCCTAATGAGCCTTCTCCTGGGGCAAGGCTTTACCCCACCAGGGGTAAAGAGGCCATCATGTTGCTCAACTAAAGACGACACATTGCCATGACTTCCCCCTAATTGTGTGCGCGTGTTGGCTCATTTGTTTTCATCGTTAAAAATTCAGCCCCCCGTATCCTAACCCCCCCCCACTCAAAGACCGGCTTTAAGCAATTTGGGGGACAGATCTGTTCTAGAGGCTCAGGAGGGGCTCTGAGCCTTACCCCCGCCCCCCTTCTGATGTAAACAAGCAGCAGCTCACAAGGACTTGGTATGGTACAATATAAATACCAAGGACAAAAACACTCATTATTATGCGTGCAAAAAACACACAACAGACCCAACAAGACAAAAACCCTTGGGATTGTTTGTTTCTGTGACAAATTTCAAAGAATTAAACATCAAAACCAGACTGGGTCTGACCTGTAGGAGGGGACACCTTTGGCTCCAACATTAAATATTGATGTGGTAAAGATATGTAGATTGTTTATTGACTGACTTCACTGTTGAAAAGCAGGGTGGGGGGGTGCTGGGTGGAGGAGGGTGTCATGTCATGCCTGCCTGGTCCGCTCAATCCCTGTGTAATTAGTTTGATTTTTTTGAATACATTTTAAACGGACTTCCACTTCACGACAGACAGGGAAGTCCTTCCCGGGAACAAACAAGCCATTGAGGAAATAATGATAAAAACACTGTGTTTTGCTTCAAGTGCTCTTCTGAAGGACATGTTTTAGTCTGAACACAACAGACTGTCTCCATGGTTGGCCACACAGTACAGTCTGTAATACCTCAATCACACACAATTGCAGCCAATTCAGTGTAAATAAGGCCCCTCCTCCTCTGCCACTTGACTTGGCGCTGACATTTGCCAGGTGATGTTTGCACTCGCCATATTTGGGCTATTATTAGCCTAAAGCCCTGGCAGCCTTCGTCCTGTTTGTCACTGAAGACAATTAAGTCGAGCACACAGATCCTTCCAACGCCGCTAATACAGTTATTTTGTCCATACAGTTTGTACAGGTCTCTGTTTTAATTCCAAGGCCTAATACTATAATAAAACTATGGAAAAAGTAAGTTGTTTGGATTATTATCACCATTAGCGTATTCTTGTTGACCTTTACGCAGATGACTTTTAACCTGAAGGCTTTATGCCATTAGCTGGGGATATCTGGCGCCACCTGCAGGGCAGCAAAAGTCTTATATCTTTGGGCACGAGAAGTAATCCACAATACTGCACATTTGGAATAGAAATTCATCTAATCTACAACAATCCTCACAGTTCCAAAAGAGGAACTGACACCATTCTGTGTTGGAACAGGAAAATACGGTCAGCCTTTGTTTAGCTGAAAATTGCTTAGTGTTCCTGGAAAAATGTGTCGTACTGATGGGAACCTCCATCTCTAATTCCCTAATATAAGCATCTGCACCAATAGTATGGTTACATTTACTGAGCTCCCCATGTTATGGTTGTTGGTGCCATAAACAATGATTACAGTCCGGATGCTCTCAACATTGTTGGCACCGAGAGGTTTCCTTCAAACAAAGCCAAACCTTGACTCATTTGACCACAGGACACGTCTCTACTGGGACTTTGTCCAACACAGACCCAGAGAAATGAGGTTTTCTACCAACACACTGCCGCTTGCCAAAGGTTTTCTCTTTGTTTCTGTCTGTGAAATTACTTTTTCTTACAGATGTTAAAACTTGTGTGTGTGATCATAAGCCTTTGAGGATGAATCACCAATTAGTACTGATTCATACTGTATATTGTCATTAATAGATGAAAAAATAAACAAAATATAATTAGTTACACTAAAACAATGGAGATCAAGAGGGGGTACCTTCACAATTGAATTTATTTCCAGAAAATTGCATATCTATCTATTTATCTATCTATATGAATATACTGTATGTATATATATATATATAAATATATATATATATATATATGTGTGTGTATATGTATACATTTATTTATATATATTAGCAGTGTGAAGATCGTTTAGGATCAGTTATCGCGCTGTTCCATTCACACATGTCTATGGAGGTTGTGTCACTTGCAGTGTGTGAACTGTGACGTGGGCTGATTTGATTGGAGTTCAGGTCATGGGTTTTACTCTGTTCTGAGCAACATGGCAGACAACACAGACGAAACTTTCAGTGTTTCGCATTTAAATTCAAAGGTTTGGACATAATTTGTCTTTTTTTCAAGAACGATGGAAGGAAAGATAAAAGCACTGGGATTTACCAGATCAAAAACACTGGAGGTCCAACAAACCTTAGCAGTCACCCAAGAAGACAGCAGAGTGGGAACCGACGGGTGAAGATGACACAAGAGCGGCCAGTAGTCAGAGGAGCGGACAAGATATGATATAAAGTTTTCCTAACCCCAGTTTACATTACATTCCTTTTTTGTCATTGTGATTCACACCACAACGAAATTTGGCCTCTGTATTTAACCCATCATCAAAGTGAGCAGTGGGCAGCTAATGAGCGCCCGGGGAGCAGTGTGTAGGGACGATACCATGCTCAGTGCACCTCAGCAGTAACTTGGTCATAGGGGGATTTGAACCGGGCACCTTGCGGACCCAAGTCCACTTCCTTAACCACTAGGCCACCACTGCCCTCAGTTCAGCAATAACTTGGCAAAGTCCAAGGCAATAATGGAATCTATTGCTCGTTATATCACAAAACAATGTCCTGTGTGACAATCTGGTTACAGGAGTGATGTCTACAGCTAAACCTTTCTAAAACCGTAGGCATGTATTTCACCAAAATAAGTGGAGAGTCACCTGATCCTGATATACTTGTTAATGGAGATAAAGTACAAATTGTCAATCAGTATAAATATCTTGGGTTAATATTAGATTCACAGCTCTCCTTCCATATTGACAAATTGTGTTAAAAAAATCAAGTTCAATTTTGCAAATGTTTATGCAATTCGACATCAGATGCCAGATGAAGCTGAAAAAAAAAACTTAATTGTATAAAAAGTGTTTGCAAAAGTATTTTCTATTGTATATGCATTGTGTGCTTCTTGCCTTTTTAACAACAGATGAAAACTAGCCTCTGGCTAGTATTTTCTTATTTAACCATGTGTTTATGAAATTCCATTTTACCCTTTTAAATAAACTAAACTAAAACTAAAAAAAGACTGGCAGCTGTATAGTGTTGTTGAAAACGGATACTAATCGAACTGAACCGAATCGGATCAAACTGGATCGATCGTTTAATATTTGTTTTATGAATCGTTCTTCATTGGATTGGAGCCTGAGAATCGAGATATGAATCGGATTGTTATGTGAGTTCGATTTTTTGATGAGTTTTTTGAGAAAATCTTGAGAAAATTTTGCAACTCCGATTTCAACAACACTATTTTTTACACAATTTTACATCATACACAATTCCATGACAAGCTCTTAGACAACATGTCTATTTCTACTGATGCTGACTGATGGAGAAGCTATGGACCATCATGTCATCTTCTACTTATCACAATATGAAAGACTTCCGACAGCATCATTAACTTTATGCACAGCAAGCACTGACTGTTCCAGGACCAGTAATCTTCATTTTTACAAACTGTCAGGGTTTTATCTCCTTTAATGAAGTGCTTATTAATTATCACTTCATCAATTTTAAATCAAGGAACTTCTGCCAAGCTGTAGGAAAACTGGATGCAGTAGGAAAATTATGATATTAATAAATTATTATATATCTGATAAGTCATCACTGTCTTTATCAGTATATACTTTTTAGCTTTTTCATGCATTAATGCTTTTAATCAAATAAAAGTTCTTTAATGTGATTAATGATGTGGATGTTGAGATTTCAACATCCACACAAGAAGATTTCATCATTTATATTCAGGACTCACTCATCAACATAAGACACATTAATGGAGTGTAAAGGTGAACCATAGCTCTGACATCTTGATTGGTTTGGTTATAACTTTAAGATGTTGTTCTATCAGCATTGATTGAACATAAGGTCTGTTTCAGATTGTGTTACTCAGGTGTCAGATGACAGTTCTACTTAAATTGAGATCAAATGAAAGTGGAAAAACACAAGTACACAATAAGAACAGGGAAAAGGGAATCAGGAATTCAGGTCAGAATTTCAGAGAATCAAATCCAGAGGGGCCTTTACTTATCACCTAATTTTCAAGTTAATATCACATCACTCAGTGGAATTTGAGAACGCTCTCTTCTGTTACTGACAATATTACACATTAAATCTAATTTGCAGTAAAGGGGTTTACACTGAGCGCCTCTGTAGTGTCATAGTCTAATAAATAAAAACCCATAAAAATTCACAGCAGTTGCACATCCTTATCAGATACTGCGATATGGTCCCAGTGCCTGTGATCCTCCCTCTTCCCCTCATCACTGCCCCCAAATCCTGGTGCCAGCCCAGTGTCACCAATTGTTATGGCATGTCCTGACCTTCTGTTTAGCCAGCCTGTCCAGCATGGGTGCAGAGCTGGGACCAGTGCCCAGGCCGTGCAAGCACAACCATGTGGTTTGTCCCGCGATGAAACTTTCGGTGCCAAAGAGGCAGAACACACTAGGATGGTTTGACAAAGACAGGGCAAGTGTAGCAGATTCACTGCCGTTATCCTCATTCATCCAATAGTCTTACAGATAAAACACAAGAGAAAGAAAAGACAGTCATACAGTGTTTTTGCCTGAGGTGAGACACCCAGTTCTGTCATGACATGACAGTGAAATGATGCAGATCACAGGAAATGCTCAGGAGAATGGGCTTCTACCTTTTCTTTTCCTTTTTTGAGCTCCTTCTGCTGATACAGTCGTTCTAACCTCCCTCTGAAGGTTCTGTGATTTCACACAAACATGCAGGGGAACCAGGAGATGCACATGAGCATAATCACACGGACAGGCACCCCCATTCCCCAAGTGCACGTACAGCTACACATGCACACCTCTGAGCAAGGCATAGTCTTGCATGCTTGGCTCCACATCTTGCATTGTATGTAAATCAAAAGCAGGGAAAGACACTGTTTACTGCTGCTGTTCCAGTTGATGATACAAGTGTTTGTGTTCTTGCCAGCAGGTGTAAATAAGGAGGAAAAACAAGATCACACCAAACAGGAGAGGATGAATCAATACTGACGAGAGCAGACATTTTAAAACACCTGATGTCACACTAACATCTTCACCCTTCAGTCCAAAAAAATAATCCAATTACAGTTTGTTTTCAAGCTCAGTTAATGAGTGAGGCCACGTGGTGATGGGCAGTCGTGTCTATACTCAGAGGGGATTAGTATTGAAGGAAAGACTGGAGAAGGCAGTCGAGAGGCAGAGCAATCTTTTGTGTACGAGTGCATGTAGGTGGAGGGGATTAGGCTGGCAGGCTGATTGACATGCAGGTGGTGTGTTGCTTGTTCTGAGTGCAGAAAAATTGCAGAACCCCTCTGACAAGCAGGTGCCACTCAATCATGTGAGTCTCATTCAAATTAGTTCCTCAAAGCACAGATGCTGCAGGACTAAATAACGATTCTGACTCTGCCGTCCTCCTGAAAATCCACAGCAAAGTACAAGACAAGGGACACGAGTTCATTTCATAAAGTGTTCCCAACCAGCTCGGGAAAACTGTGTACTGCAGCAGCTGACAATGACACTAAACAGAAAGCAAATCAGATGACATGTAATGATGTGTGCGTGAAACTGCTTATCAGCCGATCATGCTGACACGACAGCTTACGCCATGTTGTACCGAGCACCAGCTGCCGAGCTCCGACACCACTTCCGAGCTCTGCCTTCAGGGGAGTTTTCCATCAGGTAGCTTCCATTGTCACCCTGCACACACAATGTGGTGACACAACGTGTCAAAGTCAGGCTGAGCCATTAAACCACAGACAATTGTGTGGCCTCTCAGAGAGCCGATGCACGGGGTTTCAAACCAGCCTTCACACACATTCGCCAACTGCATTGTCAAAACAACAATCGCTGAATATCCGGTGAAAGTGCAGTGTGTGCTGCCTCCAGGGAATGATCCAACCTTTTATAACAGGAGTGCTGCAAAAAAGGTGTGACAGCAAATTTCTGAAAACCACACAGGTGTACAATGGAGGAGAATGAGAGCAGGAAATTGTAAATGGAGATTTTTGTTTTCAGCTTTGAAAAAGGAATGACCCATTTTTAGGGGCCAGTGAGCATAAAGTTAATCTGAAATGTTGTGGCTTAATATTTTCACTTGTTAATTTTGACTTCTTCTCACTCCAGAAACCAATTTAAGTGAAAATTGCATGGAAGACGTCTCACAGCCAACTGTGACTGACACCTCAGAGGTCGACCTGACAACAACCAATTCCTTGTGATGTCCTGTAATCCAGTTTATCATTATCACCCCATTGTCCTCCTTTCTCATTGGTGCACAGACCATGAAGTGACACCTGACCCAGAGGGGTCCAGAGGTTAACACACATCCAAATGACTTAGACCAGTGACAGCACCAAAGAAAAAAAAAAAAGTATAAAAAGGTGATTTTTGATCTTCACTGTGAAAATAAGCTAGTGATGAAAACCTGCTGAGACTCTCTATTAAAGAATGGATATTTAAAAAAGTTGTTGTGGTTATGAATGAGTAAATGTGTCAAAAGAAAATATGACACTGTGAAAAGAAAAAAAAACCCATTAATCTACCCATATTGCCTAGAAATACGTGACCAACTGGTGGCCTGAGGGCCAAATAATTGTATTAAATGTATGTAAATAAAGATCAAAGAAGGAGAACTGCGTAGTGACCACTATTGAAGAAAACGAGGTTTGTTTCCCAGAAAAAACACGCTCCATGGAAAAGTTTGCAGCAACAGATCAGCTGTTAACACAAGAAATGCCCAAACATAAGATAAAGATCATTGAAAAATAAAGCAAAACACATGACTGTCTGACAGGCTTTACAGCTGGTTATAGTGAAACGTTTTAAAATTATTGTGTCACTGCATCTGTATTTTCTAGCCTAATTTTTCTATTGATTTATTGCATATAATTTCCAAACATATTCATTACATTTAAACACATAACTGCATTTAGCTTAAATCAATAATAGGCAAAATATGTTTTTTCGCTACACATTACACAAATTATATCTTTCTTATAGATTCACAGTCTGGTCATGAAGTAACTGCTTTAGTTTATTGTCTCAGCAGTGATTTGGTTCCTGAGGGGCCGACAGTAGTAACACGCCGACACCGTTTTATCCATTTAGCTGAAAATGAGAGGAGAGTGCCGCGCCAGTTTTATGATCTTATCCAACTTCTTCTCTGAAGCTCCCAGTGTATATCTCATGCCTAGAGCATGGAAAATAAAAAAGCGTGCATGTTCCACTCCTCTCTTTATGTACACGTTAAATGGAAAAACACGTCTGTGAAAACGTTTGTCAGCTCACTAAAATTCTTGCAGAGCTGTTCGTAAACCCTAAGTGGTTTCACCTTGCAAAAATAATAACAGCAGAAGTGCACACTGTCAGAATAATCTCCTAATCATTTTGACAACACTTCTAACTCTTCTTTTGTTTTATTTGTTTTGAACTATTTTGGACCAAATGGTGGATTTATTGGGATGTTGTCAGCAGACAGTCCTGGCTTTGACTTTGGGTTGTGTTTGGAGTCAGAACTCTGTGAAGGTTGATCTGTCAAAAGTTAGGACAGTCTGATGCACACATCAAAATGTTATGAGCCAGAAAGTCTGCGACACAGGATAACAACCTAGAACATTTTTATGACACAGGTACTCCAGGAGGAGGCTCAAGGAGGAGGCATTATAAGTTCTGGATGCAATTTCTGTAAGCAAATCATCTCCAAAAGACCTTGAGCTTCAGAGTGATGATTAGACTATGCTGCGGGAAAGGGTCAAGAGTCTCTGTGATGTCAGAAATCCCATTTATATGAAGCAGAAATACCAAAGACCAAAACAATGCCAGAATCTCCATGTGGTGTAGTAGCTTAAATTTGGAATGTTTGTATCCCTGTGACAGTACCCTGCTGTGTACCCTGTCCAAGGTTTAGTTTCAAATGTTCAAAACCCAGAAAAAGGACTTGGATTACAGACAAGTACAACTATTTTCTGTAGACTTTAATTGTGTTTGACAGTTAAATTGGTGGTTTGGCTGACAGCACAGCAGGTATCATTAGCATTTACGATTGGCAGCTATGCCCTGAAACTGCCATTTACTAAAACAATATCCTTTTTTCAGTGTTTTTGTTGTCAATAGTCTCAGACTTAAAGGTTCTAATAAGGGAGCAGTTAAAGAGGTTTATCACACCTTTAGATGAAAACCAAATAAACATGAATTTTAACTACTTCTCTTGTGTTTTACTACTACTACTATTACAACTACTACTGTGTTAATTAATTAATATCTTTGTTTCTGTTATAGATTAATTGTCATCATGTAACAAGCAACAGTTCAGTCCTGACTACCTGACGACAAACTCAACAGATATAATCCAACTTCTGCAGTGGCAGAACCACGTTATTGCAATCCATTCTCTTTGTTAAATTTGTCAATAAATATTTTTCTTACTTTAATATTTTGAAAATAAAAAAAAAAACGAAACAAACTCACAGCTGTTTGCAAGGGTTGGTAACAGTAGGTATCAGTTCATAAAGGGTAAATATATACTTTACTGTAAATATTATGTTAACTATGACTATTACACAATTTTTCCCTTTTCTTGTAACATATACACATATATGTATATATATACTGTATATCAAACTACATAGTGTATGTCAAACTTTGTTGTAAAAAGGGTTAGCCCAAGCACTGCGTGTTCATAGTGTGGGGATGATGCATGCTCAATGATGCTTCGACAGTTGATGGATTCTAACCTTGCATGTTCAGGATACATGGCTTTTTCCAACTCCAACACCATGATTTTAGTTTTTCAAAAACATCCATGGCAAATAGGAAATAACAATTCAATGTAAACCCCTCAGCTAACGCTCAGGTGAAAAATATTTTAAATAAATAAACAAAGCAGGTAGGAAAAAAATCTCAGCAGAGCAGACATCAGAGTTGCAGAAAATGTTGGTGAAATCCATTGAATTTACACATTTTAATTCTTCTTAAGTTTATTCACTTTTTCTGCGGTTCAGGTGAAGCAGTAACAGGAAATCTCTGTGATGTAAAACTGTACATTGGCTCAAAGTGTTAAAAAGCCGGCAGAAAAAAAAAAATCACATCCAGATCCGCTTGTTACATCTGTCACTTTCACAGCGTCAGCTGAAAGTTTCTCATCCTGGCAGTGCTTCCACCACAGTCATGTTGCAATATGGAAATACTGCCATAAAACTTTATGTTTTTAAAGTGTAAAATTGTTTTTGAGTAAATATACCAATAACTCGGATCAAATTAGACAATCTAAGATTAGATATCCACTCATAAATCAGATGAATCCTCATTTCACCAATATTGGACAATAAAAACTATAATTTGCACCATAAAAAAGAACAACTGTTTTTGTCAATGAGAAACAACTGTTCAGCAACACCGCCTGTAGATTCTCCAAACACTAATATATTCAGGGGCAGTATGATATAAAAAAAAAACATGTTTTTTTTTTTTGTCCCTCTGGGTATATAAATATAAGCTGCCTCCTGTATTTTCTCTATAATGCAAATTCCTGTCCTGTTGGGTTTTGTCTGTCTGTAATTTCACACATATAAAACTGAATTAATTCAATACACAGGAAGGAAAATGTTCAAATAAATTTTACAGGGATATGGAGCAGCGCAGAAAAACTGCTGAGACAACAAAGAAACAAAGACATGGGAGGGGAAGTGGGGGCCGTGGGGGCGGCAGTGATTACAAGTCCTAACACATTATGATGAAGACAGAAGGTATCCTGTGTGAGTGTAAATCGCTGCCTGTGACCCCCTGGAGTGTCTCAGCAGGTGTCATGCACAGACATTATCTCACCAAGTCCACAGGCTTTGTCTACACAAAGGCTTGGAAGAATGGACAAGATGGAGAAACCACGCAGACTCAGGACGTCAGTTACTGTAACCTCATCTCTCCTGGCACTTATTCAAAATATACCTCATGCCATCAGAGCGTCTGTCTGTGGTGGACACAACAGTTTGTCAACTGTAGCTAATGGTGTCTCTATCTCTTTTGTTATCTATATACATACATAAATATAAGTGTATATACACACACACACACATATCTAAAATATATTTTATATATTATATATAATACATTATATATAAGCATATATATAATATATACACATATTTACATATATGTATATATATACATATAAACATATGGATGTAAATGTTGTTTACTCTCTATCTATGGATACACATACATTCATGTATATGTGTGTATATAAACATGCATATAAATTAATATAAATATACTGTATATACTGTATATTTTGTTTAAAGGGTAGGCATTGGTATCAGGGAAGGTTCATAAGGGGTAAATAAATACATGAATATTACTATAAATACTAATATTAATATTATTTTTGTATAAGGAAGTCAGGAGTGGCAAACGAGTATGTTAGATTGGTGCAGGATATGTATGAGAACAGTACAACAGCCCTTCTTCTTGGAGTTGAAAGACGTTTCATTCCTCAACTGTGGAACTTCATAAGTTTCTGGTTGTTGGAGGGAACACGTATACACTTCATATTCTTGTTTGCTTTGGTGACAGATTAACAGATGAGGTCAGACAGGAGTCTCCATGGTTTTTGGCTCCAAACAGTTCAAAGGTGCAAATGCAGTGATATAAGAGGTAAAAGAGCTGAATATGGACAAACTCTGGCAAAGTGAACCAAATGTAGTGAAATGTGAATTGTATCAGATTTGCTTCTTCATCATCTTTATATATGACAGCTCTACATGCCAACAATGTATGAGGGCATTTATCCTCCATCTGTTGTAACATCTGTTTCCCACGGGTTGTGTTTGCTATGCTGTTTGAGAATAACAATTTAAATGGTTCTTCTTTTTTTTTGCAAGAACACGCAGAACAAATTTGGGAGGTAATCCATTACTGCATGTAAGTTCTGGCAGCTAAATTTAATCAGAAGTTTCTGAGGGAAACAAACATCGTCTGTTTGTCAGTCTCAGGTGGAAAACCGTAAACAAATCACTTTGACGAAAGGCACGGACAACATGAACCTTGGTTCCTCGCATGTTCCATCATCCACAAGGTCAGAAACCTGTCAAGTTCAATGATCATGGTCAAAAGTCAGGATGACGGTCAAAGGACACCGCATGTTTTTCGACCGATCTCCATCTGTGGTCCGACCAAAGGGGTCACTGAAGAGACACACTAGGTTATACTTTATGGCAACACACACAACATGCAGCTTTTCACGCATCTACTTGCCTGAGATTCCTGTATATCACAGGGTCATAAATTTCAATCAAGGCATAAAAGTGTCCAATCAGGACCACACGCTACAGTGAGAGTGTGCTTTTATAGCAGAAATATGTTTCAGGGATCCTCTTTAAAATGCACACCATATTTCATCAAGTCATTCAGACTCAAACCTCATACACTTTAAGTATAATTTTCCCTGACATATGTGGAGGTTCTACATGCATTCCACCTTTTAGCACGGTCCAGCCTGAAGAGCAATGGAGCCTGTGAAATGAAAAAGAAATGAAATGAAAGACATGCTACAAGGAATGAAAGGTCTAATTCACCGCACACCTTTTCCACACATATTAGACTCACAGCAGCAGGTAAAAGTCATAGATATGTGCTGTTGAAGAATAGCATATACATTAATACAGCGTCAGTTTTGGAACCTGAGAACTGAGGCTTCCATGAAATGAATTATATTTCAGACTATATTTCAGAATTTCTCTAATACGAACATTGTTCAAGTTTAAAGTTATTTCTCTGTGAAAAAGTTTGCGACAGAGTCCAGATTACTGAGTATTGACAGCAATACACATGCACGTCCATGCACACTTGTGTATAAGAGACAATCTTGACCTCAGATTGGTTAATGCTACTATTTTAAACTCACTTGAAACTCAAAAAAATCCTATTTTGTCATTTGAATGGGCAACAGAACTTTTAACTATCAGTGATTGGCTAATGTTAACTGCGTGTTTAGTTGAAAATTTAATTGATGTTCAAATACTTGGATCTGATTAAACTTTCCTACGCTCAAGTGTAAAACACCTTATAAAGTACATGTCCAAAAACTGGGATAAACATACTTTTGATCATTCTCAACATAACCATATTTTTCATCTGTTTTCTATGCCAAGAGAACAGAAGACCACACTTTAAAACCCCAAGTTGTAATCATCAAGAAACATTTCAGTGATCACGTGGACCACTGCTGTCTGAGTAGAACCATCCAGCTACTAGCGCAGTGGTGGCCTAGTGGTTAAGGAAGCGGACTTGGGTCTGCAAGGTCCCTGGTTCAAATCCCCTACCGCGAAAAGCCTGACTTTAACAGCTGCCCGCTGCTCACTTTGATGAGGGGTTTAATGCAGTGGTGTGAATCACAACGACAAAAACAGAATTTGATATATTTCTAATCTGAGTGATTCAAATGGTTGTCCACTACATATTTCATATTTGGGGCAGAGAAGGCTGTATATGTGTGGCAGTATTCTAAAAAGAAAGAAAAATGACTAATTTATAAGCCTATCACACTTTGATTCTAAAGACTCTGCCGCAATGGTTTCATCACTCTAAAAGTGTGACTAACGAGCACGAGGTGAGAAGCGAAACTTGTCACGAGTGAAGAATAGGAGGGAGGGGAGCTAAGAGGGTCGCGTCTCCTGTGAAAAGAAACGGGGATGAGTGATTGGAACGGCAGAGGAGAAAACCTGAGCTATGTGCTAATGATTGAAGTGGAAGGACGGACACTATGGCCCTCCTGTCATTTAACACCTTGATTACATGTCTGTCATGTTCCTGTCTGTCTGACTGCTTCAGCCACGTCTTTGTCTGCTGAGATGTTCCATTTGGTTCTAGGTTCCTTCCCCAGAGACTGAAGATGACATGAGCCACAAGGAGGTTAAAAAAAATGACCAAAAACATTGTATTCCTGTGCTACCCTGCAGAGTGTTCCATCACTTAAGCCCACATACTCCATCATTCTAGCCACACTCTCAAGATTTATGGTTAGCAATGACAACAGGTCAGTGCAGGGACCTAGAGGGGGTCAGTGGTAAGATTTCTGATGGAGGGGGTTCTGAGTTTGATCACAATTTGGCTTCTGCTTTGGTGATGCCTGTTCAAGGAATTACCAAGACAATAGAAGTAAAGACAGCATAATTGCAGATTTTTGTTTTTATTGAATTTAGTCTGACAACCTAGTGTGACACGGAATTGAAAATCAAAGAGATTGCCATCATTTTTCAATTTTTTGCAGGTAGAAACCCATTTTTTTAAATCATTTCAACAAAGGCAAACTCTGCACATCAAAATTTAATCTAGATTTAGAAAGAAAAAAAATGTGTATTTAGGTGTACAAAAGGTTGAACGACTTCAATCACAGTTATGAGAATAGACCACATTAAGAGCAAAGACAGCCATGCCTACAAACACTCATTTTTATTGTCACAATATTGCAAAGACTTAGGCAAAAGAAGACAGACAGATTTTAACAATAATAACAAAAATTCTACATTAAAAAAATGAGTAGGGTTACAAAAAACCCTAGAAACCCTTCGCTGCTGCTAGCTGGACACTGTTAAGAATGCTAATTTACTGACACTGTTGATGTCTGTTACGGACATCATCAGATTATTATTGTCATTGTAAATGTGTTATATCCTGACATTAATATTAACTGTTGGTCATTAACTTTTAGCCGAGTCAAAATGTGCATCCGGTTCTCGTATGATTTGCTTTTAAAGACATTTTTTACGGCCATGGTTTTGTTTTTTATTATCATTATTATTATTATTACCACTACTAGACATTCTCAGCACTGCACAGGTACAGAAATGTTTTTCCAGCAGCATGAAACAGGCTTGGACACAGCTGTGGGTGAATAAAATAATCCTATAAGATGAATAAAAAGCCTATTCTGAATGGAGCCAGGGAGAAAATTATGTTCAAATCACTTCTCCTCTAACTGCTTTCAATAAAATGCCTCACAAATTGGTGAAAGGTTATGAGGTGCCACATCAAAATGACAGAATAATTATGACAGGGAGGACTACTTCTGTGCTGTGAACAATATGAATAGAAAAAGGCCACCAGGGTGGACATAGCGTTTTTTTTCACTGTTTTCTGCTGATTTTCCAGAAAATTGTTGAGTGAATAACTGCTTGTTTTAGCATAAAAAATGGCTCGATATTTACTACACTCTCAGTCGACATCTTCATTCTCTTTATCGTTCAGAGACATCACATCCTGGTCCTCACCCAGGAGGTCTGGCCTCTCCAGTGACCCCTGTGTCCCCCTTCTGACTAAACAATGATGCTGGGTCAGCTCCTCATGGTCTAAGACAGATGGACAGATCACCCTTCTCTGTGTCCGCCACCATGGCCAAGGTCAACCACCCAGGTTTAGATGCACCTGCACCCCAGCATTCACATCATCCTAATCCTAATTCCTGCAATATCTAGTGCACAATAGCGCCCCCCATCCTTCCTACACTTTGTCTTAACAGGACTAGCTGCTGTGTGTATATCAACTCACTCAAGCGTTAGTATCTCGTCATAGATGTTGCATCATGTACTTACTGATGCAATACCTGACTATAAGAAATTAACCGTGAGAAAAAGAAGTGTTTTCATTATGAATTACTTCATAATATAAGTATTAAAAATATTTACAAAGGTTTATAATAGAAAGTAAACCGATGTAATTGGAGGCATTCTTTAAACTGTAGAATAGATATATATAACTATATATACATATATATGTATAAACATATAAGTAGATATTATATATATATACACATATATAACATCTATCTACATGTTTATACATATATTATACATATCATATCATATATATATACATATATATAATATCTATTCTACGGTTTAAAGAATGCCTCCAAATATATATATATATATATACATATATATGTACACACACACACACACACACATATATATATATATATAATAGTATTGGTATCATCACTGCTACTGATGCGCTAGTACTGTTCATATGTTTATACAATTGTCTGATCATTCACCTATTTATTATTTACTTAACTTGTCTGTACTGGTCCCCTTATGCATTTGTACTCCATAATCTTCTCTTCAACCCTGTGTAAATATCCTTATGCCATGATGCTCAATTTCTGCGATCGTACCTCCACTATGACTGTACATCCGTACATATACTGTTTGAATGCCTGGTACTTATTTTCTGTTATTCTGTTATTTTACTTTTATATTATTATCCCTAGTGTTCTATTCACTATACCAGCCTGCTGTAACAACCCAATTTCCCTCCGGGGATGAATAAAGTTATCTATCTATCTATCTATCTATGAGTTAGTTAGATAGATATATATATATGTATATATATATATATACATATATATATGTTAAAAATATTTTCCTAAGCACACTTGTGGTGCATATATCTTATTTTTGAATCTTTATTGGGATTTACTTATTTAATTAAATTATAACACAGACTGGGATTTTTTTTTCAAGGATGGGGATTTCTTTGTCATTTTTTATACATTACAGGTTATACCGTTGGGGGGTTTGAAGCAAATCTGCTTCTGTAGATAAATTTGATTTTTTTTTTTTTTTTTTTACCTTTTCTTACAAAAAATATTACCTGTGCCTGTTAATAATAAGACTCATGTTCAATTTTAAAAAGAAAATAATAATGAAAAGATGTTACCAGTTGATGGTATCATTGGGTCCCTGTTGCACAAGCAAATACGAATTTATTACAAATTTAACACAAGTATCATTACATTCTACAGCATTGTTCTTAAATCAAGTACAAAATTCAAAACTTCCTAACGCAACCCTCACCATTTACCCGGGCTTGGGATCAGCACTAAAAATACTGACTTGTGCTCCTTAGTGGATGATTTTATCCAGATTCTTTCAAATTGCCAGATGGAAAAGCCAGACTCATCAGTCCAGAGAATGTGTCTCCACTGCATAAAAAAAAACAATAAAAAGGTTTTCTGTATTTGGATCAGTTCAGATCCTAATAGAATCCTGAAAATCATTCTGAAGAACAGGCCAACCAGAGACAACATCTAGATTTTTACAGAAACGAAGATGATTAGGAAAATATTGAGTTATATGACAACAGAAAACATTTACGAAATATACTGAATTTACTCACAGAAACAGTGGAATTCCTTGAGTTATATGAGTTATACCATTCAGCCAAACTCTGCAACCCGATCATTTAATTTCTCATTAATCAACTACATAATGACAAATGAAGAAATGATGAGCGGGCCAAAAAATGACAACCTAATCTGGAAAGGAATCAACAACCGTGGAAAAAGGTGGAGAATTCCAGCTAATGCCTCCCCGTGAATTAATCGGAGCCAGTGTCATTCCATTCAATGCTTCAGTGCAGAAGAGGGAGACTGGTATTGACAGGAGGCTGTGATCCATGAGTGGTGCTACCTGTCACCATGGCAGAAGACCCTCCCTCACCGATTCAATACAGCAAACCATCAGATCAATGTCCACGGACACAGTCCTCCCCCCTACAAAACCAATTATGTGAGCATTTTACACTGCCAAGTCTCCTCCACGCTTTGTTTATGCAGCTCGCAATTAGTGTAAGAGTCAATAAAACTGGTGAAGGGACCATGAAGGAGGGACAATGGCAGACAAGGGTGAAACAACTACTGTCCAGACACAGTTTTTTATGGATGTGACGGCTGGGCAGCAAACATTTGAGGCCACGTCCAGAAACAAACATTTCCTAGGATTTTCTCACTAGTCACGCTGAGGTGCCAAAGTCTTCTTTACTGTTGGCATAAATTCCCCACAAGTGTGATGCTGCTGGGTCTTTATATCACTTCAGCACACACAATTAAGTTGCTGTGAATATTTATGATAGGTTTAAAGAAATTGTACTCAGTCCCCCAGGTGTCACAAAGTGGCTGTAATCAGAATTCAGCGGCTCGGCGTGCTCACCGTCGATAGACGGCTCGTCTACGGAGAGCTGTAAAAACCCTGAGCTCCATGCTGCATTTAAAGATTCACAGCTGTTGTAGCTCAGCAGCATCAATCCAGGATTTCATTCTGCTAACTAGGCTTGTATGCTGCATATTTTATCAAACTTGATATAAAACTGCTGAGAGTGCCTAGAATAAAGTAGGGGGGGGGGTAAGATGGGACAATTTTAACATGATAAAAACAAGACTTTTTGAAAAACTGGCATTTGAACGCAACACAATTTTAAAGGTGGAGGTGCCTTTAATGCGTTGAAAGGTACAATTTGTGATGCCATCACACCAAAGGTTGATCCCAAGCCTGTATGCAAAAGCAATTAAGCTTTGTTTTGAAATGGGAGAAAAACCATAAAAAACAGTGATCCAACATCGCAACCTCCAAGAAAAACCTGACTTTAACAGCAAATAAAAAAAAGGGAATTAACAAAGAGTTTATATTTTTTAGCTGAGAGCGCCCTTCTAAAAGCACTTGGTTTTATTAGACAGATGTTAATGTGTTTTTTGTCCATTATCTCTACAGAGAATGAATACAAAGTACAACACCGCATTATCAGTTGTTTTTAGGGTAGTTTAAGCTTAGTACTTTGATATATCTTCAGGTTTAAACATAGCATAAATAAATCACTCTGTGCTAATAAATGCAGATTTCTCATTCACAAAGTTGAAGAAAGAAAATCTGAGGACCATACAGTCTATGATTGAAATACTGCAGACAAACACACGTCCTAGACACAAATACAGTAATGGCTTCACTCTAAACCTGAATCATCATGGTTATCTGATTATTTAAGGACAGTTCATTTGTCACTGAACCCATTATTGTGCTGCAGAACGTTGACACCAATACGACTCCGAGGCACAGCCCATAGATTTCCATGTTAACTGTACAGCTCTCAGTGTTTGATTTTCCTCCAGAGAGACCCAGGCCCAGCCTACCAGCTTGTAAAACCTAAAGACCTGCACAGCAGTGCTTTGTCTGCACTCTTATCTTTAATTAAATTAAAACCTTGATTTTCCCCTCAGCTGAGGGTTGAACTCTACTAGTATAATGATGCCGCCGTAATGTGTGCACTGCTGTTTGTTAACCGACAGATGATCCATCCAGAGGTTATTGATCCCTGACCATTCATGTCCACAGCCGACATTATTGCTACGGTTTACATCAGATATGAGTCAGCCTACATCTGCACTACACAATCACTCTAATGAAGCCTACCCTCACAACACAACTACCAGGCAGGCTGTGAAAAAATACATCATCATTAGCGTAAAAGATCACCAACCTGACAATGCTAGGTAGCTCAGTGGAGAGTTGACTCAGAATTACATTTTAGGCAATTATTTTCTTTTTTTTTTTGTATAATCCAGCTCATGTCTGGGGTGTACATCCCATATCTGGCCGGCATGTCGACATAATTTCCGATTACGTTTTGTCTTTAAGGTGATATTTCAATTTTATTTTCAAGGGATTTTATTTAGCTTAATTATTTGGTTATTTTTGCACATTTTATCAAATATATTGCATATGACAAACACAGAATAGTTCTTTTCACGAATGCATTGTTCATAAGAATTGCATTGCTGTATTCCTTGGTTCTACATTCTTTTTCACTTCACTTTTGTGGTGGCCAAGTGGTTAAGGAACCAGTGGTTAAGGGTTCCAAGTTCGAATCTATCAACTGCCGGGTTATAACTGAGGTCCACTGAGCATGGCATCATCCCCACTCACAGCTCCATGGGCGCTCAAAGTTGCCCACTGTTCACTATGGTGATGGGTTAAATACAGAGGAGACATTTCGTTGTGTGCAGTGGTGTGAATCACATTGTCACAATGACAAGGAGTTTCCTTCCTTTCCTTCACTGGAAAAATGAGATGTTTTTCTGTAATTCAAACATTGATTGTTATTCACTGTCTTGATCAAATAAATGATTGGCTTTGAGTTGCTTATTAACAAAAGGGAAAGCTCTCATGAAGGTGGTGCAAAGTGCTTTTCTGTCCAAACAAAAAGACAATATACCTTAAACCAACTTAGGCTCAATATTCAAAATGTAATGTCCTCCTTTTGAGTTTCACAGAGTATATTTTGGGCTTTGTGCAGAGGACCAATCCCTCACCTCACAGGGAACGTGAGCTGATGTTGGTGGGGGTTAGGGTGTATTTTTTGGGTGAACTCTGAGCTGCGCTGTCTTGGTTTTCTTCATGGAGCTGTGGGGCTGGAATAGCAGAGAGGGATGTGACACTGCTTCTATTTGTATCTTCTCCCATTAGACTGAGTATTGAAGGAGCAAGACTCATTGCTCTTTCCCTCCTGTGTTCTAAGTTGATGGTGTCCAGTGAGAACCTGCCAGAGAACAACTTTAATTTGTCTGTCAAGCAGTGGGCGACCAGTCTGGTAATGACATATTGGGGCATTTTATGGGATTAGTTCCTGTGGTAACGCGTCAGTCCAGTGGAGAGGGATGATTTCCGATGATCTAATGTGTCACATTGTTGCTAAAATCAGTTTCAAGCTCCTTATCTCTCTTAATGATGATGCGATGTCACAGACATCCGGAACCAGTTGAAAGAAATTACTGTAGTACTAGTAGTAATACTGTATACAGTACTGGCATGTTGATGGCTAATCCATGTTTGGGTCAGCTCAGATTTTTTTACGTATATACTCACCAATGTGGAGTACATCTTTCGTGCGGTTTCAATAAATATTCAGGGAAATGGGAGACAGCGTTATACAGGTGGCAAGGCACTGTGGGTAACATAGAAATCTCAACCCAGTCTACAGTGAGGACAGTGAGGAGCAGGAAACCCTTACATCCAGATTATTGTTCTCTCATTGACTGAGGGATGTTTACATAGAAAAGAAAATGTAACCCCTTCAATATAAATTATCTCAGCATTTGATAATATGAATATGTATTTCTTCTTTTGCTTCACCTTTCCTCTTATTGTTTTTTAGGGGTTGCCACAGTGAATCAACATTTTCCATCTCCCTCTGTATCTTCTACTCTGACCCCAACTACCTCCATGTCCTCCCTCACTGCATCCATCAATCTTGTCTTTGCCATAGCTCCATCTCTGAAATTATTCTACCAATGTATCCTTTGTCGGTCCAACAAACCATCTAAATCTGATATCTATGAAATATTTATACTTCAGGAATTAAAAAAGACAAATTGCAACTTTGTACACACCAAAAACTTAATTCAATGATTTAAAAAAGGTGCATTTGGCTGATCTTTGAGAGAGTATTTAAAGTTTTAGACATCATACTGATAACTACACAAGGGTATCCCTAGATTCACCTCATTGTCTCTAAAATCTAACAGCTGTACCTTGTTTTTAAGTAGGGATATCCGCTATTAACAGATATTGCCCAAACCGATACTGATATGAACTGAAAGCGATATTATAGGTACTTCCCCCTGAATTAGTGCGATACCAGACTAAAGTCATTCTATAAATAACTGTGTACAACATAAACACACTACTTCAATAAAAGTTATATAAAAATGACACATTTATTTTTTACCACTTTGTATGAAACAGTCCTGTGATTCTTTGTGCAGCATTTAATGTAAACAAGAAATGTCTAGTGTTGGACAGAGAGACAGCTGCTGCTGCTGCTGCTGCGTTGATGTCGTTTCACTGAGTCCATTGTTGTTCTTTTTTTTACGCCTCGTGATAAAGTGTTAACCCCCCACCACCACCACCACCACCACCACCACCACCCACCCTCACATGACCAGCTCCTTACAGTCGTTAAGAATTACAGTTTTCTAACCACCAAAAAACTCCAGACCACGGACACTAACTGTAGCATTCATCATTGTTGTTGTCCCTTAAAGATGACATCATTAATCACGTGCCGGTCAAAGTGTCAGTAGTACTGACTCCATGAGGACGTCCAATGTATTTGCAGAGATTGCGGCTTTGAAGCATTGGATTTTGAATATCGGTGAAAAAAAACGATACTGATATGCTCCGATATTAAAAAATGTTGCTGATATCGGCCCCAGAATATCGGTGGACAGATATTTTGGCCACCCCTTTTTAAAATATTAATTATTCTCGGCTACAATCATTATGGAAAGTCTTACTTTTGATGCCAAAAGTCTTTCAGACAAATCTGTCTGCATCCAAATGGAGTAGTGGGTGTTATTAACATAGTCCATGTTTTTTTCAAGTGAATCTCACCTCTACCATTTAACATTCAGCACAGTAAACACAAATGTTGCAGACATCTGAGGCGCCACTTCTTCCAAGATGCACAGGCGGAGAGAAGACCCTGGTGTTGACACAGAGACAGTCTGTAATTTCACTGCCTGGTAGTGACACCATCCCACCTATACTTTGCATTTGTTGTGCTATAAATTTCTCCTGAATCCCAGCTGCGATGAAGTGAGTCAGATCTTATCTCTTAACATGTCTCTGCACTGCACAAAAACCTCTGTTCTTTGCTCCAAAATTGCTTTAAACAGCAATCACCTGGATGCATTTTGACAGGTCGGATGTCATACACATATTCAAGAAATGTTTTTTCTCACCCCTTGTGAAGGTAAATGTAAATTTAAGGCTTTTCTGCTTAAGGGAAGTATAAAGTGTAGCTGTTGTCAGCTCCAGTGCTTTTATATGCAACCATATTTGTGACTTTTTTCTTTTGAACTAGTTGCTGATCCTTTCCATCACGTTGAAAAACTTTCTGTGACAACACATTAAATTTAACTCTTCTGTCACTTTCTGTGGTGTCATTTTGTGGATCGGTTGTTACGTGACTTGTAACAAATCGTTCCTCGTTCTCATCAGCCTGTATATGAACACTGTCAACCAAGCTGTTCCTCGTGACACCGTTCAAAAGTGTCAACTCTACAAGATGTGAGCTCAACACTGACACTCATGCCTCTTAGCCAGCCTATAATTTCCAGCAACTTAGGCTTTTGTTGTTGCCACATTAAGTGAATTTTAGAAATAATAATTGGGGTTTCGAATGATTTCAGTCAAACTAAGCTCACTGTGTCCAAGAAGAGCTTGAAATTTTCAGTCTGTAACAACAAAAACTGACATTCAAGACATTTGTCAATAAACAGACTTTATCTGCCAACAGATTTAATCTATACACTGATGTTTCTAAGTGATAAAACCCACTGAGTTTTGGTCTGATTGATTTTTCCTATCACCCCCATCATCACTGTCTCTGTCAGACAAAGTTTTGTTTGTATGACACTCCAATCTTAATCTCAATCTCAATATCTGGCCTGTCTGTACATGCCTGTTGTCTGTTGTCTTGTCTTGCCAAAATGACTAAAAAGTGAAATTAGTGAAGAGAAAAGAAAAAGAAAAAATAATGTCATAATGGGAATTTATTTAAGTCTACTTAAGGAAATCTTCTTTACTGTTTTTTAATTTGTCAGAAGCACAAATAATAATGTAAATATGCTTCTAAAACATAGCTAAAATAATGTAATATAAAGAAATTCAGCATAACGCTGAAAAAGGTTCTTGAGGAGTTCCAGCCACCAAACGGTTACGGGTTAAATTCCAGCTAGATCCCAAAACAAAAAGTAAGGTTGCATCAGGATAAGTATTAAGATTAAAAAAAAAATCACTGCATAGTTTCACTGTTTTCCTGGTGAAATTAACAATTTTATTCATTTTTACTTTTGATAATTTATTTATTATCAAATCCCATTGTGCATCTTTGAGTACCCTCAATATAGATCACAGAAAGAACATCCAGACACTAAACAGAAAAACCAACAAACCTTTGGTCTTCGTGATGTAAGGCAAAATCAAAAACAAGGACTTTGTTGTCTGTTTCACACATACATAAAGAAATACACCTGCTATTCAGCAATAATTTCACATCCACCACATCCTAAGTCTATTCAACATAAAGGTATTTAAACATATATTGTAATTTCCAGGCCACAACATACTCCAAAATAATGTGTGTGTATATAGATATATCTATATATATATATATATACATATATATATATATATATATATATAGAGAGAGAGAGAGAGAGAGATACACACATATATATACATACATACATATATATATACATATATACACATACATATATACACACACACACACACAGATATACACATTATATATTCTTAAACATCCCACATTTTAATGTACTAAATCCAACATACATTTTCAACTAACATTACCCCTACTTATATTGAATGCTGTTTTACAGAAGATACCAATGCCCTAAATTGAATTTAAAACATCAAGAAGATTTTGTTTTTTTTTTCGTCATATACTGTTTTGTTGTTTTGGTTTCCTGCACTCCTAGCTGTAGGGAAACCATGGCTAGCTAAGAAAGACCCTCACAGGTATGCATAAGGAAGGCCTCTGTGTTTGGTTTATTGCTCCCTGCAGTTGTTCTGCTGAGGGCAGGATAACGTTGGTGCCTTTTAATCATTGCCAATGTAGGAAGCTCCCATGTGTGACAGAAGCCCCGTAGACAGTCTAAAATGAGTCGAGAAAAATAAGCGTTAGCCCCTTCCTTCAATCCTTTAGTCTCTCTCTGTGCTTTTTCCCATCCTTTAGCCTGCCTGCAACTGCTCTCTGGCAGGCTCTGTGTTATCTGCAGACAGCAGCCTTGTCAGCAAGAGCCAAAGTGCATAAAACACAAGATCCTGTCTTAAACACAACATTGGATTGGGGCCTTATCAACTGCCAGGTATGCCTTGAAATTGTCAGAAAAGTGCCACGCAAGTTCTTTTGACACCAGTGAGCAACAACCTCCAGATTCATACACCCATTTATCCCAAGTTGGCAGACTTAATATGGTTAGCAAGAACACCTCAGAGGCCGAGGCAGCGGATGTTTGTAACAGACAGTGCCTTTGGAGAGTTCAAGCTATTTTGGAATGTCAGAACCATCAAAGAAGAATCAGACATACTGCCCTCAGGATGCCATTGAAGAGCTTTAGCATTCAAGACTGATAGGTAGCCTGAGGACTATGGGAACTAAGGAACAAATGTGGGCTTTCCTCAAAGTATTTTATATATTTTGTAGGTTATATATACTAACCTTCCCTATGTTAAATTCAATACATGCCTAGTATGTTATGCTTTTATAATTCTCTTACATAAGATATAATATAACTAACATTTAAAACCATATACATAAACAAATAAATGAAATCTTCCTAGTCTCCTCCTGCTATGTGCAATTTTGTGGTACAGACTTTCAGGAAAGCTTTTTTGTTTTCAAGTACATGTATGCAATACTGTTTTTTTTTTTTTCAAAATGAATTTGATTATTCTTATCTGGCCTAGCACCAAAATGCAGAGCTTGCAATATTATTCATATTCTATACAACTTAACACATGACAAGACTCAAATTTGACAACATGTTATTAACACTCAATCCTTGATGCGTCTGTCAGATCTGCCCGTGATTTAATTCCATTTCTGTCAAATGGGGTTTTCCCTGGATATGAAAGTCACAAAACTAGTCTTCTCTACTTTGTTTTGTATCACTACAAAGGTTTGCCAGCTCAGACGTTTTCCTGTCATCCACAGCACAACAGAAGGAAACACCTTCCTCTCCTTATCTTGGAGGAAGACAGCCTTTGTTCTGAACACAGCAGTGAGAATCTTCCATAACATCAAAGAGTTGCAGAGCACTTCTTGAACCAGGGAGCTAATGAGATACGACCGTCCTGTCTAAATGTGATTACAGCAGCTTTTATTAAGGGGTGATCAGATACGGTGTGCTTGGTGTGAAGCGGCTGCCTCTGGGAGCAGGTCTCCTAAACTGAACTCACTTTGACTAAGATCAGGTCTGTCAGCGATGAGTGACTGGGGTAAAGCCTTTCTCTGATGACTGCGTTCTCATTTAAATCTTTTGAAAAGAAAACGGGGGTTATTCATATTGGAAACTCTTAAGACGGTATAATAATAAACATTGAAAGGAGATTATAAGAAGAATAAGTAAGATTAACAGAGGATTGGCTTATGTTCCTTCCTTGGGGTGAAAGATTAATTGTTGCTACTGAGTCATGTCATTACCTTTTAAAAAAAAACACTAATTATTTAGAACGGAGAACACAAGGGACTTCAGGTAAGTCTCTGTGTAACTAATTGAACTTAACACATCAGTGAAAGCCAACAGAGAGCAACTAAAATGCGTGAAAATATAGTTCTACACGGGTTCAGCAGTAAAGCAATAAATATAATAAAAAAAAGGTTTGATCAAGCAGTATACATCTATATGTTGTCAACTACAAAACTACACAATCAAGTAGTGTACAATTATGTTGTCTACAGCAGTAACAGTCTGTAAGTGGGTGTCACTTTGAGCCACAGATTGAAATATCTCGTGGTCCTAAGTTTACCCTTGAATTCTTTTCTGGAATTTGGACAAAATAAAGACGATCGTTGTCGTTTTATCATTACGTTGCCAAATCAGAAGGCGAAAACAGCTGTTTGCACACTTCCACAAATACAAATAGTTCATTTTGCCACACTTTACAGGCTGGACACGAGTCACTGATGATTTTATGGATTTTTCAGTTGAAAGTTGTCTTTTCGATTGATCGTGGTTTATTGTTCAGCCCTGTCATGTGGTATCATGTTGAGTAATGTGCAAGGAAATTGGTTTTGGAAAAGCGTGTTAACATTAAGTCCAGCTAATACAAAAATAAGATTGTATTATAACATGGTTACTCACTTATCAGATGAGTAATCATCAGATCCAACTCATTGACCCACATTAACTGCTAATAAAGACCTTCAAATGAATCAGTCATAATAGATGTCACTGCTCCTTCTGATGTACAAATCTCACCCTCCCCACTTACTTATTAAATATGCACTGAATGATTTAAGACTCTTTCCACCCTGAACATTTCTTGTGATATTTTTACAGTTTTATCATACACCACATTAAAATGAGCAATGTTTTTATTTTCCAGGGAAAACAGGTTGCCAAGAGAGATTATTTGTCCCGATTATTCAGGATATTTTATCCAGGATGCTCAGGCGTACCTTGTGCTTCAGGACATTTTCAGCCACCATTGGAAATCAGTTAATGGTGGCAGATGTTTTATTACTGTCATTATAAACTCTGGCGTAACGTAGAGTGCATCATTCTAACAGCGAGCATGGCAATCAAACATTCACAAAAGAGAATAATTATTATATTAGTAACTGTAAACTGGTGAAATGTTTATTTGTTCAAGATTTATCACATAGAGCCGAAGATATTGCCTCATCCTTGTGTGCTTTCTTCACCGGTCTCTATTCACATCAAGACAGACGTACCAGCGCGTCTGCAATGGCAGTTTTTTTGGGAGAGGCTACAAAGAGGTACAGTAGACGAGAAGAACATGTCAAAGCCCAGCTTTTTAGCAGATGGGAGCAGAGACTGGAGAATCTCACGTATGATGATGTATGACATGAGCAATACCAAGGCAACAAGACCCATCAGCAGTCACTTTTGAAACAGACTTTCCAACAGGACACCAAAGGAAGCCTGCTGGCTGGATATGATCAGGAATTCTCTTAATAGCAAGGGCACAGGTCTCAATGGACATCAATTATTCATCTAAAGATCTTATGAATTAACCATGAGATAATCTCACCATATATGTTTTATACCATAAACAGGAAACACACTATTATTTATAAAATTATCCTTTTTACAGGACACAAAAGAAATATTAGTATTACATTGATATGAGACAAGAGGAGATGCATCCATTCAAGGCTGCTGTCTACAACCACTCTCTGTCTTGTATTGCAATAACAGAGATTCTTAAATGCATTTGTCTAAAATTCACTTTAGCTAAACATTACATTAAAGTCACATAACTCTGAAAGTAGGAGCCCTGTATATAATAATTATTTTAAAAATTATTGGTCTTAACAACTACATTTTTACCTGATCATCTTTTTTCTTCCATTCTCCTACTATTCTCTACTATTTTCCTTAAAACGACCAAATTAAATAAACTCACATTTGGAAAGTGTGTATTGTATTTCTGAATAAAAGGCACCCATGATTACATCCAACATCTGCTCATTAGTTCAACTTTTGCTGTAGTAAACACCGCAGCACAAGATCACATGAATTCTGTTAACCTTTTTGTAAATTCAGGTTTATGGGTAAATGTAGGTTTCCTTTTTTTGTTGTTGACAAATGTGTCTTACTGTTCAAACAATAAAATAAGAAAGGAATGAATAAACAGCTACCCTTAATTTATTCACATTAACGTAGCTGTAACCCTTTTAACCCTAAATACTGAACATGGAAATTATGACAAATTCAACCTGTAAATGTTTTCTGGATATAGTAGGATTTATTCATAATCAAGTTGTAACCTAGGTATCAGCTATTAGTATAGTTATCAACTATAGTAAACAGTACTTGTTGCTGCAACAGCTAACAATCAACACTATCAACTAAAAAGCCTTGTGAAAATAGTTCATCTAGTTCACATACTGAATTATGAAGATAAATTGTGGAGTAACCTAAATGAATAGGGTTTTTTTTTAATTCTGCAGATATACTTAATATATCAGTACATTGTGTGTTTGTGCTGCCTAAAGGCTGGCTTACTATTTTTCTTTAAAGGTTTACTAAAGTTTGACAATTAGACGTACGCTGTGTTAAGAAAAATTATAGAAATATTCAACTTTAAGATTCACTGACCATAAAATATTTTCAAACCTCAGGTCACTGATTAAACATTCTCATCTTCATATTAATTAGCATTAAAGGGAGCCCCAAAGGTGTCCATCTGTCTTTGTGCTTTTGGGGGCAGATGTCTCCCACCCTACGGTCCACCTCTCACCCTCAGAACCTCCCTCCTCTAAGCAGGTCTTTTAATTAAAAGGACCATCCCACATGCATAACACTCCATTTTCATTAGAAAAGACGGTCAAGCTCAGTATAAAGCTGAACCGGATGCAAAGACCCTGTTGGGATGGAGATGTGATAAGAGTGGACATGATACAAATGCTTCCCAGCAGGGCAGCGTTAGGACATAGAGAGATGGCTGCAGTCCAGCTGTCCCTCAGTTTGATGCCAGAGAAAATACGCATAAAAAGATACAGACAAACGGGTAAACACCTGTGTTACAAAAGTAGTACAACAAATGTTGTTGCTTTACAACAAATTGAAATCGACAAAAATGCTGTAATTCCCTGTGACACATGAAACAGACAAAAGAACAGTAACACATGTGAACTTGTTCTGAGATTGACAACCACATATCGACTTGGTCTTGAGGCTACAGTGTCCTCCGATAGAGGAAAATAAACCAGACCAAGAAACCATGTACAGCCCTACTTTTTGACAAATGAAACTACAGTTTTACATTACTTTAATACTGACTATCATTAAGGCCTTATTGCTAGGGGTGTTCTCATCGATCAACTTTCACATCAATCTTCCAATTGATCGACACACCATGTTACCTACAAATCTTATCTACGATTGTAAAGCTCTGTAGATAAACCACTGTATTGATGTGACAAAATGTATGATCTTTTAGTATATTTTGATCGTGTATAATGCGAGCAAATATATCGCTATTCAAGTATTAGAGTTCACTCAGGACTTTTTGTTAATGATGCTGTGCCCAGACCTAACCTGGCAGCTGGAGAAGTGCGCCAGTCGGAGGCGCAGCGCAGAACCCCAGCACAGAGGCAACGGACCCCACCCGTTTACCTCTCAGCGGTTTCACGCCCTGTTGAACTCTCTCTTCAAAGTTCTTTTCAACTGTCCCTCACGGTACTTGTTCGCTGTTGGTCTCGTGCCCGTATTTAGCCTTAGATGGAGTTTACCACCCGCTTTGGGCTGCATTCCCAAACAACCCGACTCCGAGGAGACCGAAACCCCGGCAGGGCGGGGGAAGTCCAGCATATTTGCCGGGACCATGGGTCTGCAGCATGGGATTATTAATTTCGGTGGAAAAAACAATACCAATATGATCCGATATTAAAAATTATTGGTGGACAGATATATTGACCAATACATCCCATGTCTTACCCAAATCCCATTCCTTAACCACTTTCCACCAGTTTGAGGGCTAAACTATGTAAAAATGGGAGAGCTTTGGGGACAAAACAGTGGTTAAGGTACCAGACTGGGGTCCAGAGGATTCCAGATTCGAACCCACCAACTGCCAAGTTACCAATGAAGTGCACTGAGCATGGCACTGTCCCCACTCACTGCTCCCTGGGCGCTCAAAGCTGCCCACTGTTCACTTTGGTGTTGGGTTAAATGCAGAGGTGACATTTGATTGTGTGCAGTGGTGTGGATCACAATGACAAGATGTTTAATTTCCGTTCATAACAGATATTTAACATTCAAAACATTCAAATAAGCATGGCATTAGCCTCACAATATGTGACTTTCCTGTATTTTAACCGGGAAAAGCACACGTCGAAGTCCATGCACAGTATTTCTTGACTGTTAAAAAAATGCATCAAAAAAGAATTATCATGAAGTTAACATGAGGTTAGGTAAAAGAGCACACCCATGTGTATTTCAACAAGGAAAAAGGACAAAAATTAAAAATCTTGATTTGCAAAAACACTGTAAAATAATATTGCAGACATGGTGCACTTCATTAGCAAGAGTTTATTTTGATATATTATGAAACAGTTGTTGTGTACCCTTGGTATACATGAAGTAGCTTTCAAAGTGGAAAGTATAACTTTTACCTAAGTGTTTCTTTTATGTGGAAAAGCTACAATGCTAAAAAGATAGAAAGCTGAGCACACATCTGCATAAAACTGCTTAAATGCAAATAACTCATGAGTATGTGTAGGTGTAACACGTCAAGTGCATATGGGATGAGATCTGTGTGCTTTTTTTTTTCTATCTCTCCAGAGGATGCAATTACGGACCAATTTACACCCCGTCATCTTTCTATGCTGCATTTATCTTTAGCAAAGTGCACTTGGATTGAAATGAAGCATGGCAATGTTTCTTTCATTTATGAACACTATCAAAACACAGCTGAATTGTCTGCCATATGCCACAGAGGTTCGCTATCAAATGACTCTAAATTAGACAGGCTTTATCCCCCTGTTCCTGTGATTTGGGCTCTCACCCAAGTAATATCGGTCTTGACAAACTACTAACAACCGGTGTTTGGCAGTCTGGATGGCAGAATTACGCAGGTGGAGCATCTTATGTGTCTTAAATTTAAACAATTTACTACTGACCAGTAGATAAAATGCGCACACAGACTGTTTAACAATGTGGACCTTGCAATTGTTTTGAATTAATGCTCTCTGAATTAATAACTGAAGGCCACAGCTAAATCTCACTAAGTGGTATTATGTCTATACACACTATTTAACAATACTCAATGAATATTCAGGGTTCTCATGCCCAGGCAGAAAATCCCTATCAGCTATTTTCTTGATGCATTCCACATAATTATGCCACCTCCAAAATGGAGATCTAACACCCAGCCTTGTCTAGTGCCCCCCAGCTTTTAATTAACTAAATTACTGCATACTTCTCCCCATTGATTACTGCTAAAGGGAGTGATTATTCCCAAACACCAAGTCCCAAATGCTGCAGGTGTGAAAATTCTTTTTATCGAGAGGCAAATTGAAAGGAATCATGAAACTTCTAACAACACCATTCATCTGACGACATTAAAGTAAAATATAGTGGCCTCATTTGCAGATGAAACCTATTACAGACCTCACTGGGTATAAATGTCCTTTAAGTGCAGACAGAGGACAGACACATGGCTGGAAAACAGGTGTAGTCTGGGTGTTGGGGGAATAACACCGAGCCACAAAGCAACCAATGACTGTAGTCAGGTTGGTGTATTAGTTAATATGACATGAAAACCAAGTTACTATATAATTCTGGATAAGAGTAATGTAATAATAAACATGTTAAACATCTCTTACCATTATTTCCTGACAGACATATTTGGACATTTGGGGTTTAAAAAGACCTTTTAAGATTTTTTTTTAGAAATATATTATACTTTGATCTGATAGGACATTTGTTGACATACAATTACATTTAAAGAAGCAGAATCTTCACATGGGGTCAAAGGAACAACAGGGTTAACAATTACCAAAAATGTTAAAAAGTACAATAACAAATTCACTTACGCAAGAAAGAATCTGTTAGTGGACATTTTATTTTGAATAAAATTAGCTACCGCCGTTTTTGTAGACCACCAGCTGCTGTTGTTGTTGTAAACAGATCATTATAATGTGCAACAGATGAAGATAGTGCGTCTATCATTTTTCCTTATGATGTATTTACTGCTAAGATACCCATTCATATTTTACCACATCATTTTATTCTGCAGATTTTGTTGGTGGAACCTTCCGTTCTAATTTGCCACCGTCCATATTAAATTGTGAGTTATGAGTACTTCTAATATTAGTTCAATTGTAGATTCTGAATAATAATCATTTGCATTAACCTTCGAAAAAGAGGTCATCTTTCCCTCACACAACTACACTGAGATTTAGCTGGTGAACATAGTGTCACATGTGGTGCAAGGTACTCCTCTTTCTCCCCTCTATATTCTGAAAAATCCCCCCACCCCATCCCAACCTCTTGGGGTTTCAGTGCTGGCGGCTGCTGCTGCCACAGCTCTGCTGTCAGAATGTCATGGCAGCATCCCTCTCCTTCTGTGCCCATGCGGTACAGCTGACAACACACAAGCCTCGGTGCTAGAAATCCTGCTCAGGCAAAAAAAGGAAAAGCTTTCAGCTAATGCTGACAATTCCAGAGACCATTTTAACAGATGGAGGTTTTACAGGTACCGTTTGGAGTAAAATACCTCGCTTGAGGGTAAGGCATCTGGTCTGTTGCATATTGGAGTGTATACCCCGCCTACCTCGCACTGCTTCAAATGTGATGTCCCTGTCACTATAACCTTCCTTTGTTACTATTATCTTCCTGGATTCAATGGTATTCAGGTAGTAAGATGATACATCAATCAGTATATATATATATATATATATATATATATATATATATATATATATATATATATAAAACCTCAAATATAACATCTAGTACCATATCCACAACTGTTGTCCCATCCTCTGGTTGGGCAGAGTCTACTAGATGACAAAGTACTAAATCTAATTCCTGCAGTAACTTCAGCCTCGTGAACCACTAGGTTCCATTACTCAAGCACAGCTCAATAACCTTGGACTCATATTTCTGTGCCAGTGATTTAATGACTTGCAAGATTACATTGTGGTTGATTAAGCCTGTGTTGATGTTGATATCTCTACTCTTTACTGTCCTGTGCCCTGTCTCTCCACTCTAGTTATTTATCATGACATATGCCATGACAGATACAAAGTGCCCACTCGGCCATTCATCTCCCCCTTAAATAACGCGTGCCAGGCAGGGTCCGGAACAGAACAGCAAGGTGAACTATGAGGTTTTGAAAACTGCATCCCATGAATTACAGCCATCAAGGATTTCCATTGAAGTTGTGCCACACAGCACAACTCCAATAGAAGGTCTAAAAGGCTGTATGAAGAAAATGTCCCTATGCATTCACTGTTGTTAAATAACTGAACATTTTAATCGTACAAGAAATGTATTTCTGTACACTGCAGAATTCCATAATATTGTCACGTTCTGTAGTAAAAAATATATTTAACAAATCCTGGGCATGACTTTAAAATAGGGCAAAAAAAGAGGAGAAGAAAAATGTATACAGGTTAAAAACCATCTCACATGCTTCCTCCAGAAATAGATGGGTTATCTGCATAATAAAACTATTAAGTAAACAAAAACAATCAATATTTGAGAAGGTAGCGTCAGTGCATTTTAAGTAAATGACAAAAAACCTATATATAGTATTTGCACATTGGTGGAATATCCGTATGTGTGTGTGTGTGTATATATATATATATAAATATAGCGTATAAATATATGTATATATGTACATACGTTTATGTATCTGAAAAAATACCAGGCATATTTGTACACATACATGTTAACATGCAAATGCATATACATATGACCTACATGTATATGTTAAATTCATACTTTTGACATTAAAATTTAAATACCATTACATATTGTATAAACAGTAAAAGAACAAAATATATAAAAATAGTTGACTAGTTCCTACAATCTGGTTTTATTGTGGTATAGCTCCAAAAATAATTACCAGAGGAGGTTTCAATTTCATAGGATATGGAATTCAAATATAATTTATTACAAGAACAGGCTTTGAGTTTACAACCACCATGAATGTGTTAAGAATGCTGCAATATTTCTGTTTATGGGGGACCATCACAGTTAACTGCAAAAGTAAGTTATTCCAGAAGCATTTGTTCTTGTTAATGTCCCCAGTGACCATTTATTTTCCCCGGCTAATTATAATTCAATTCACAGCACCAGCCATGGTAATTACTATATACGCCACATTTCCATTCATTGATTCCATGAAATGTTGAAAGTATTCAGGGAACATGAACATGTAAAGTATGTACATCACATAGACTGAGAGTGCAGTTGCATGTGGTAACACACATTAACATTAGGTGATAGCATCGTACCCTTTGTTGAGCACGTTCTCTACAAATAAGGTGTTTGCACCATGCAAATAATTGTCTCCTCTGGCTGTGTGGCATCTGAATGCATTTGATTTTTTATTTATTGTTGATATGTTACTATTTGAATAATACCGGGTTAGATTCATATAAATGTTTTTCTTCTGATGAAACTGGAAATTCAACAGTGGGGCGGTTTTCTGATGTGGATTTTATGATTCCAAAGGATTCTTTGATCTTAATATTAAAGCAAAGCAAAGTGCTCCCCTACGCTTTTGTCAAATCTTACGATGGCAGCAAAGACATCTCTGACACTAACACTGATATCACAGCAAGACAATCGGGGTAGACAAATGTTCAGTAATTCAATCAGTGGTCCAGGACATGTCATGTCACGCAGTCTATTGACTCTGACAGGCTGCACAAGTTGGTGGCAGAATTACATTGACCCAAGGCACACAGAGTGCTGATGCATCATTCTGTTTGAATCTGGAAGACAACCCCACAACCTCCCAGATATGCAAACACTAAAATCCCATACCCCATGTATTTTAAAATACCCGTTACACAAATTGTTAGGAACAGGTATTAGTATGCATGAATAAAATACTATATATACTATAAAACTGGATATATTTTTTTTATTCCAATCTGGACAACATTTACTCCATGTCCACATCACAGCCAGATGTCAGTCATTCAATAATTAACGTCAAGCTAAGATGACTTTGATTTCATTGATCTGGGCATGGCTTGGAGAGAGGAAATTGATGGGCTGCGATGTTTGGATTCGCCTCCAAAAGCCAAGACAGTTGGTGTGTCCAGAGGATTTATTGAACACATTACAGCAGGAAAAAAAAAACGAATGTCTCCCTGCTGAATGACAAATACTACCACAAAACAAAAGACACAATTTGTGTTAAGGTGGGTATACAGGCACCATAATGGACGCTTGTCCTCATTAGCTATGATTGGACCAAATGACAATGCTTTGTTTAACCATCAATTTCACTGCCATGTTAGATGTGTTGGTAATTAAACCATGTTTCGTTCATTTTGTTTGCCTCTTTTCTGGGGGCGAGAGTCTGAAAAACCGTCAGAGCCCAGAGGGTGTGACTATGTGCTGGCATTCAGGAGGTGGGGGTAGAACGGTGGCTCTTAATCAGGTAAACCGTTTTGATTTCTTTGTTTAAATGCACACACAAAATCCTAATGAGAATACCGACAAAATTGAAAAAACAAAGAAGAAAAACTAGATGGGAAAATTCACACCGCATATGAGAACATGAGGATGGGCGGAGCGTAGTGACACCTGTGTCAGACACCTTATGCTGTAGCTCTTCTGAGGTGTTGCCCCCCCTTTGGGATAGGAGTGTCTCCCACCTGCAATACTTGCTATACTTGATAGTATTCTGTCTATTTGATTCTCAATAACGAAAATGTGGTACTTGTAAATATTGGTCAAACAGGCAAAAGCAAAAAAAAAAAAGAAGGTTGGTGGGGGGTTGAGTACAGGAAAGCTCAGCAAAAAAAAAAAAAGATGTAGTTGCTGCCTGAGTAAATTGGCTGATGTTACCTCCGTTGCCAGATTAACTCCACAGGGCAGGGAAAGACGCAATAGGGAGGATTGGCAAAGTGTGAGATGGGGGCTGGGTGCAGCCCCTACATCAAAGGGTCTTTATTTCCTCCTTCATTATTTTAACCCCCAAGTCTGTGAATCGGTGCCAACCCCAGAGTGGACCATGTATTCTGTAACAGCCATGACAAAAAGTAAAGGTTGGATTTCTTCATTAATAAGAAAATGTTTACATGAGAAATGGGTGTGGTCTCAGTACTGCAAAATGAGGAGCGTTAAGAAAAAAAATGCAGTCTCGTTTTTTTTAGTTTGCTACGTACAGTAAGTACCAATTTACCATTATTAAAACTGTTATATTTAAATTCATTTGTGCTAGGAAGGAATAATTGCAATTATTGAGGTGAAAACAGCTGTGCATTTCAACAACTTTGGTGTCACCCAAATCTTCTAAAATTATAATTTAAAAAAAATCAGCAGACATTATGTGTCAAGAGGTCTGTTAAATTCAATAAAGACAAGAGGCAGGAATAATAATGACTCGTATAGATTATATTCAGCTCATGTGTCATGTTTTGGGGTGCTTTGCTCTCAGGCCTTGCAGCCAGGCTGTTTTAATCTCTGGTGCCTGGCCTACGGCCATGGGGCTGACATGCAACCCTGAGAGACAGGTCTGCTGACAGTCCCCTGCTATCTTTTGTGGGGGCTGTCACATCCCTTTCTTAAATCCATAGCCCTTCTGTCTCGTTCACTCCCTTGAGTGAGTGTAATTACATTAAGGAGTCAATCCATGGTCAAACCTTCTTTGCCACATTGTCGTTTTTTTTGTGGAATATTTTAGTATAAGCCTTTCTATAATCCTGTCCTTGGGCATTAACCAGTAACCTGAGTCTAAAGAGGTCACAAGTATTTTGATCCAAATACTTTGTTCTACTGTGTAAAAGAGCACCCACGTAGTATTCACAATAAGGAGTAAGGAGAACATTTATTTTATAAGTTTAATTTATTTTTCATGAGAATCTGGTTATAATCAGTTGATATGTCAAGAACACACGATTTAACTGTGGATGAATAGAAAAAACAAGCCTACAAGACATACGTCCCAGAGCTCATTTTATATATGTTGGAGTATTAATACAGTATATAAAGGACAATATGAAGACAAAAGGGGGTGTGGCTGTGTTCCTTACAGACAAATTATCTCTTATTCAATACAGAGAGGTTGGGGTTTAACATTGTAATCTGATTTGGGAATATTCACTCACCCAAATAATTGCTTTAGCACCCAACCTGTGGAGTAATTGCATCACGTGGTTAATATCAGCATTGGGTAATCGAATTGTGAATTGGATGAAGTGGGTGAGCGCTGCTCTAAAGTTGGTGTTAGTTACAAGCTATCGTTTCAGCAGATTTTCCAGATTTCTAAGGCGCTGAGTGGATGACTTGTTAATGTCCACGTTCCCTGAGGAAATCAGAGTATGGTAAGACATGAAAGAGGGAGGACAAAAAGCTTGCTCTACCCAAATAAAGCATCAATTATCACAGTTGCATAGCATATTTTTTTTTAAAGAATATTAACTGGAGATGTCCAATGAAATCAGTCTACCAATAATATCGGCACAAAATCAGCCACATTTCCACTATCGGATCAAACTGGTATCACATTTTCCACCAATACTCAAAATCTGGTAGGGTCTTGCCACTTTGACCGGCGTGTGATATATGATGTCATCAAACCACACTGGAAGGCACAAAAACAAAGCTAAAGGCTACACTAAATGTTCATGGTCTTTCGAGTTCTTGAGGGTAAGAAAACTTTTATTCCTAATGACTTTTTGTGCGAGGATGGGGGACAAGATTTGAACACCTTTTTACGTTTTTTATGCAGCGAAGTAAAGCAAAACAACATGGTATGGACTCCGTGAAATGACAACAACGCAGCTGTCTCTTAAAGAGTCAAAGTTAAGTACAATCAAGTACAGCCAAGAGCAAAAGAGATTGGATAAAAATATTGCAACCGTTGTTCGGTGCAGTCTCTCATGTCATCAACGAAAAGAGGAATAGTTTACTTTGTGACGATGCTGAAATGTTTGTTCGCCCTTTACTCTTAAACTGCAGCTGTTTCTATCTGTGTGCCTATTTTCTGCCTATTGTTGTAAGGACTGAATGAGCCTGGTGTATAATGTATAAATATGGCTCCATTCTATCACTTACTGTATGTTGAAGTAGTGCTTTTATTTTGTGGAGAATGCCTATAGTCTGATTGAATGATTCAGTGTAAAATACATCCATATGTCGATACTGGTTAATATCGGTATCAGAATGAGTACATATATCGGTAATATCGCTAATTGGTCTAAGGTTAATATCAAACATCTCTAATATTAACCAGTCCCCATTCCTGATAACTTATCTAGATTTAAATCAACAATATTTGTTCAAAATAAAATATTTGATTTTTAACTTCTGACTCTGATATACCTAATCATCAGACAATAAAGACATGACAAGTTCAAATACTAATTAAGAATTGACATACAATGACATACTGCGTAATTGCGGGTAACATGAGGAAACGCAGCAGTAACAGTTTCTCAGTCATCAGCATGCAACAATAGACAAAAGACAGGGCAAACCGCCTTCCCCCTTCTGGCACTTATATTATGCCTTAGAAATGTTTCCAGTCTCCGTCTTCGCACCCTGAATTTTTCAGTGTGAATGAATTTTGCATGTCCCTCTTCCCAAAGACAAAAGTCCCAGGTTTGTGAAGAAGAATGGCATCGTGGTGCCCCCCAGAATCCATTGCAGACCCCCTGGCAAGGGAGTTTGTCTGAGGTTTCTTAGTAGACAGAGAGATGTCTCCCTACTTCTTCAAACCCTTGCTATTCCATATTTATGTATGGATTTCAGGGGTGTTGGCAACTCTTTCTACCAGAAGATAGACACTCAAAATACGACCCCATCAAATTGTGGGGACCTGTTTGTTGACGCTGTCCCAGGGCACAGCTGTTCTTTTTTAAAGTGGCCTTTTATGTGTATGTGATGTGAAAGTGTTACAGTACAGTCTTATACTCAAGTTCAAGTGCAAGTCACTTGAAAAAGTTCATACCAAGCCTTTCTTTTCGTGAACCAAAGAGATAAAATCAATGTCAAACATCATAATAGTAACACATAATTTCGTCCTAGATGAAAAATTACCAGAATGGTTAAACTGTCTTTGTTTTTGGTATTTTGGGTTGTGCTACACACAAAATGTCTGCAGGAGAGATTGCATTGGGGATGCACACAAATATTTTCTGTCACTATTCAAACACCAATTTTGTATTTGCACACCTGTAGACAGGTTGTTTTTGGCTAGCTCATCTCAGCAGTTGTTGGCAGGAAAATGTTAGCACTGCCTTTTAGGCTGAAGTGTCAATGTTTACATTTTAAGCAATTACTAATGAAAACAGAGATATGTAATGGTTTGCTGCACATTTTAGGTTAGTTGTTTCCCAGCTGTTTCAACTTCACCCTTTGGTAGATTCTACACATTCAGAACTATAGACTTAATGACAATGCATTTCCTAAACAACTGAGGGCAAATGCCTCTGTTTTATTATTATTATCATTTCTATTATTTGCCTTGCTGCACCCCATCCCCAGAGCACTCCCTGCTACGTAGGACTCCCCATTTAAAATGAAATATAACGAAGGCTTGTACCATTTATTACTTCTTTTGATCATCCTTACAGATAATAAATCAAACACATTAAAGTCAGGGGCCATTTAATATGAGTTCAAAGCAGTAACTGGACATGGAGGAGGAGGGTACAACACAGGTGGACATTCCAGCAGCATTTAACATGAGAAGCAGTTTTGCAGGTGCAGGACAGAATCACATTTGGGAGTTTGAAACAACAGAGGGTGTAAGTCAACTTGAGTTCCAGACTTTTGTCCTACTACAGGTAGCAATTAGAATATATAAAACAAAAAGTGCTGTTTTAGGGCCTGTTCAGATGCCAAGGTGCTTTGCAGTAGTTAATGCTCACCTACAGCAAGATTTTACAGCTCAGCACTTACAAGAAACAGATGTCGAGTCACAAATTTCCCCTTCAAGGCTTTCACAAATGGTACACAATTCAATTGGCACAAAGCAAGGAAAGTTACTGCCCAGGCAACAAAGTTTTCTGTCCAGTCAGGTATGATGAGGCCACACTGCAGTGGGAAAATGCTGAGCTAGGAGTTATGTTTATTTTTTTGCTGCAACCTGAACATTTTGATAGCAGGGCAACAAACTAGCAATACTAATGAAGCAGCTCGCATTCAAAAATAGAAGAACCCTTGTTTCAGACATTGTCAATGTGGCCCCAGGTTCCACATGCCATAATGAAGTGTAGCACAAGACATTGGCATTAAAGGTTCCAGTTTCAAACGCTACAGATGGTAAGAAGAGCTTTTCATAGTGAACAATTGGCACCGAGCATTTGTGTGTCTTTCATAGCTATGGATGGCTGTGTCACAGAGGATGAGGCTCACTGCCAACAGATTATAAAAAGGCCCCCGGTGTAGAGTCCAGCTGCTGACCACATAATGAAACGTGTGTTGCACCTTTTTTTAAGGAAACCAGCACAATTTAAAGTGTCATATAGCAGAGTCATATAATGAGGACTGATACATTTTGTTGCTTTATTTGTTAACTGCAATTAACAAAAATCCCAGAGGGCTCACCAACTAGGGGAAGGCTTATAGAATGAGGCAGTGTGAATTTGGTGGCAGTTATGGAGACTGGAGATGAATGAATGAAATATGACAAGCAGTCAAGCTTTTTGGACCAGCTATATTCATAAAGTAAGATTCAATTTCAAGTGAAGGTTTAATAAATTTATCTCCATTACTCAGCATTATTAAAAAAACAATTAAATTACGAAAGTGTAAATAAACCATGCTGTACAAGCCTTAGCAAATTTGCTTCCTAACAACACAGGCACATAATTTTAACCAAAAAAAAAAAAAGATGCCACAGCCCTTTCTCCCCCTGCTAAGGACTTCTGAGATTTTGGGTGTACTGCAGCTGTGCCTGAGCGCCTGTCAACATTGTGGCCAAGATAAACTGAGTCTGCACGAAACTCCAACCAGCCTTGTCACATGAGATGTCTGAGGGTGTTAACTCAACTGCAGACACACACTAGACACAGTCAAAGATTGGGAAATGAAATTCCTCAACAATTCAGATTGTTTCCACTCCTCGGAAAGTGTTTGTCTTTTCGACTGGTGCCAGTCGTTATCATGTTACCTTCTCTATCAGAGCATTTGGAGGTTTTATGGTAAGGTGATTTATATGAGCCTGTGACACATTAATGATGCCAGGGAGCCCTGCCTGCTATCCATATTCATGAACAACTGTGTTTGGGGAGCTGCTGAGATGGAGGAGGAAGGAGAAAGAGGTAGCATTGGGGGGAGGACTGTAACATGTTGGCCAAAAGTCTCCCATGTTCAAAGCAGGGATGTAAAACAGATAAGACCTGGAGTTCACATGCCTTTAGGCTACAGACCCACCTGTTCAGGCGAGTCACATTCCCTGAGACTAGACGATCTCAATCATTACAAATAAACAAAGACGCAATTTACAGGGATCTTGATGGTTGTGAACTAGCAGTGACCAACTCCAGCAGGTCACACACCAAGTCAGGGAAGTGTAGCAAGTTAAAAAAGGCTGGATTGCATTATCAGTTTGTGTTAGTATTAGAAAAACACCTGTTTAACAGTTTCTCAATTTCCAAAAGTAAGTACAGGATGACTAATTTATTCTTAACTGATTGTCTAGGTACGTACTTAGTAATTAAGAGTACTATTGGTGTTATGCAGACTCAACAAATTCTCTGTTTTCACCAGGAACTGATTCTCATCCCTGACCATTTCTGCAAGGAAGCTGTAAATCACTGTTGTGATAAACAACAGTGATAAACAACAGTGCTGTACAGCAGTGTTCCCCAACCTTTTTTGTGCCCAAACCAGTTAAATGTCTCGTAATATATCACAAACCAGTAATTAAGTCGTGGCAGATAAATACCCCTTATTAAAAGTAAACTTACGATATTGTGAAATATTTTCCTACCTATAAAATCTTCCTACCCCAAATTAACTGTGCATGCACAAAGCAAGTGTTTCCCAATGGCACCGAGCCTATCATTTTCTCCTACCATCTTGTATCAATGTAATGTCAGTGTCAATACATGAATTGTATGGATTAAATGTAATTAAGAGCCAGATGGGGCCAAAAGGAAACATTATTTCTCTGCGGCCCTGCACCAATTTACACACGGACCTGTACCATTCCCCGACCCAGTGGTTGGGGACCACTGTTGAACAGCATCCACAAAAGCTGTATGTTAATATGATGCCATTTTCAATATATAATGGCCTATATACGCTGTGCAGTATTGAGGATTACATGAGATGCTCTACATGAACATCATTGGTTGGTACAACATCAAGTTTGATGTGTGCAGATTGTACAATACACATCCAATTGCAACATCATTAGCATAAGTTTTCCATCTGCACCTCCAGAGCCATTAGAACTGTGAAACAGAACAGTACATTTGTTTATGTTTATCATTGGTAAAAAATAAAAAAAAGTGATATCCATTGTGTAACTCCGCACTGTATCCTATTGCCTGTTAAGCAGATTTGGCCATAGCGATGTCGCACTGACATCCAAATTTTTTGACACTACTACATTTTTATATAGGTTTTCTTCTAATGTCTTGTCTGATGTGTTATATTTGTCTCATCTTCTATGTTGGTCATTGGCTTGAGACTGTATATACCATGTCCACATTTGAAATTTCTAAATTTGTTTTCAGGGATATAATTTTCCCACAACAAAAAATATAAACAATTTGCACTGTAATTGTTAATGAATTTTGGTTTGTAACTTTTAGTGCTCCCTATGCATTTTTGGATAACTAAACAGATTTGTAGGCACAAATACTGGTGTAGAATAAATTAATTTTCTTTTGTTCCTCCTTTCTGGTGTTAAACTGTGAAATTATGCATGCATGGTAGACACACAAATAGCCGCTTAAGGGACATCTAGAAGTAAAACCCTAGCAAATATTGTTTTAATCCAGTTAACATGTATCCATCCAAGACTCAAGACTGCAGTTAAAGTAACTGCTTTTGGAGAACTAAACACCATAAAGCCCGAAAGCATTGCTCTGCCAGCTGAGAAAACCAAATGATCAGCCAAAAATAATTTGAGTTCAATCCAACATGTTAAATTAAAAAATGCAATTAAATTACCAAACCGTTTTCATTCAGAGGAAGAAAAAGTAGCTGGGATGCCCTTGAAACATTGTATACAGCTCTGTTACTTACACAGTTACACTTATGACACATTTGAATTTTCACATTCTCAGCTCTTGTACACAGATTTAAAACCTCAATTAATTGTCGTCTCTTTGAATAGGAACGGCAGCAAAAACTTCACGTCCTATTAGCGATCATGACCTAATCAATGAGCTGTGCCTTAAAACAGCTGACAGCTAATTACAGGGGCAGTGCTGTCTGTGATGCCTTTCAGGTAAGCAGCAGTAATTAAAGAGGAAGACCAAATATCTGTGGAGGTTGGTCTTAGGCAGTGAAACCAGCAAAGACTGAAATGAGTGGACAGTTCAGGGTGAGGCCTAATTTCCTCCAGAGAAAAATCAATAAAACAATTTCATCGTTGTTGCCATGGAGCAACAAACTCGATCTAGGAAATTGGCACCAAAAACATTGGCATTGTTCTTTTTCAATAATGTTTTGTCACCAGAAAAAGAGAAGAAGTTCTATCCATTATGGCATAGGTTTGTTGCAACAATAGGAGTTATCTTTATTTTTGTTCAATATTAATTTAGGCAAAATTACAAGACAAATTTATTTAGCTTTATACAATGTTGGGTGTATTAAAGGGAACCTTGCCCCATCTGATTAGAGACCAAAGAAAAATATTGTTTCAGAACCAAGATCATCAGGGTTTTCCTTCCAGTTTCATTACTGTAGCTCTAACCAAAGACAGGTTATTGTTCTTTACAACGTCGCATTAAAAACAAATGCACTTTCCATTAAAGGCCAGCTAACCAACCAGCATGATACAAATCATAAAAAGGAGTAATTGCGGAACCCAGATTTTAATACCTTTGGGAATCTGCATAACCATACCATCTTCATATGCTGGTTGGCAAAGAAATTCAGTCATAAAAAGAACATAATTAGCGCAGCTCTCCTGCAGAATAAGTGCTTTCCATGAATCTTTTCGTTTCCAAAGATCTCTGCATACATATGCATGTGGTAGGTTATTCATCACTTCAAAACAAGATTTCACAGCAGTTCTTCAGAGGAATAACGAGCCGCTGACAGAAGGCATTGGATCATAATCTCTGGCTGTGAAATCCATACTGTCCAAACAGGGTTTCATCAGCACTATGAGTACTATTCTGATGAAAGGAGGGGCTTGAACCTAACAGGCCAAGGGGTCAACATTCTAGGTTAGAGAGATGAAAGGTGGAATTGTGAACTGTGATGACAAAGTGACAACAATATTGACATACAGCAACTGGCAGCAGTCGATGAGAGAGGCCAGATGGGAGGGCTTGGTTTGTAAAGTTAAAGAACAGCAATGGTACATTCTTTTTTCATTTATACGGAGACAAACAGGGTGAAATCAAAAGAAACAAAGTTAAGCAAGTACTTTATCCCAATATTGCTGCATCAGTGCAAAGGACTACCATTTTGCTGCTTACCATAACTGGCAGTAAAAAACCTTTATAGCCACTATGCTTTGGTCCCTTGTTAAAAAGTAAAAATAAAGAAATTAAAAAGTAAAAGCAAAGTACAACTTTGGGAATACAAATTTGAAATTAGCATTGACATTGGAAAAGCTTTATAGCAATTTACTGGATTAGATTTCTATTTTTAAAAAATTGTGTAATTTGGATTTGACATTTTGGGATCATCATCCATATATTATCTAACATTTAATCCATTTGTAGGGTAATAGTCAATACAGTGTACGTATTCTCTATCTCCCAATTTTGACGTAACAATTACGGATTCCATTGCCATTTTTTACATTTATTTTACATCAAGTTTTTTTTTCAAAAAGATCTGAAATAACAAATACTCACACAATCGGTATATCAGGGATGGCAACAGGAAATTTTGATGAAATGTCTGGGGGTCTTGGGGGCCAGCGGCGCCCAAGTCAGGTCCAGGGCAAAGCCTGGTGGGGGGTTCAGCTGAAGCTGAAGGTTTTTATAAATTTTTTCCCCCATTTTTAAAGCAATGAAGGCAGTATTTTCCTGTAATCAATATTATGTAAATATCAATTAAATTCAAAAACATTTAATGAAACATTCAACTTTATTTTATTTGTAGTTCATATTTATATGCTGATAATATTTTCAGCTGAATATTGAAGCTTTAATTTCACAAAGTCGAGTTGAAAATGTCAACATCAATTTACTACTTGTACCCTACTTCAGATGCGTTGGCCTTGCATATCCTATTTGATAGACAAACACTGGCGAAAATAAATAAATTGAATAAAAGGTAAGTTGACCTACCTCTGAATGAACCTGTCTGTCAGCTACAGGGGTGAGTGGTTGCAACTGCAGGCTCTGTAAAGTGCTAGGTCTAGTTGGACCGGCTAAAGTTCCCCAGTGTGTCAACAGTGTTAGCAAAACTTGCAGATGACAATTTCGCAAAAGCAAAAGAAAAATTACTCCGACAAAGTCCTATATTTAGTAGCCAATCACAGCTCCGTTTACAAAATGCCGCATTAGTTTTACTTCCTGCTTTAGCGTGAACGTTCAAGATAGATAAACATCGTTTTTTTCAGCATAATTTTGACGCGAAAATGACCGTATCCTTGGTGACAGCACTAAATATAGGTACCTCATCCCCCGCCCCCTAAAATTTTCCCAACGGATTTGGACGTTTCACAAAAATGACCAAATTCATTTTCAAAACGGCGATAGTTCATTTTCAAAACGGCGATAATTGCCATCACTGGTATATAGATTCCTGTTACCATTGTTTGTTTGGTCAGATGTCAAATTATTTTTTTTTTTTTATTTTCCATGACTGCCAGGATTAATGAAGCGTAACCCAAAGGAAAAAGAACCATCCAGTTCTCCAATCTTCTTTTGGCAACGATTGAAGAGCAGCAAAAGAGGAGGATTGAACCCTCCTGCCAAACCAGCTCACATAGGCAGCAGGATGTGCGCTCCCTGCCAGACAAGCTGCCATCACGGCAACTGTTGCCACAGCACAAAGCTGCCAGCTCACGTTTAATTAGCGGTTGTCTCAGACATGATTGGCTACGGCATGAATGGGGACGGACGTGTAAACCCATTTAAACGCTGTGTACTTAACCTCTTTTCTTGTGCATATACCACTTTAGACATTGCAACTGACTGTTTCCCGTCAACAACCTGCACCAGTCAAGCTTCAGTGTAAGACAGGGAAAAGTCGAAGACGGTGTAAGGGCCATCAAAACACTGTTGAACATCTCAATAGTTCTAAGGAGTGTTGACAACAAGAAGACCCTTCAATGCTGCCACAGAGGTGTGTAACGAGGGATGAAATTATGACCATTGAAATTATCATCAACACATAAATAGAAACAGAACACACAATCACAAAACACATATTGTGTGGTTGACAAGTTAAAGCATGATGGGTAGAAGAAGGCTGTAACTGTGAGTAATGGACTGACCATTTCATCAAGTTAATGACAGATTAACTGTAACTAAACAAAAAATGTATATGAATATGTAAATGTATATAGGATGTAATTAAATAATTTACCTGTTTGATTCTATATATATATAAAATATATATATAGATATAGATATATACAGTGTGTATATATATAGTATACACCACACAAAACACATATTACATTATATAAACTAAATATTCTATTTGCATTATTTGTACAGTAATATGTAACTAGATGCACGTAAAAACACCACTCATTAATAATTTACATAGCCTTTTAGCTCAATTCACAATTCAACATCAATAAATAATATAATAATATACAATAAATACATACATGAGCTTTTTTTGTCCATCAAAGATTTGCAATAGAGTTTCAACTACAGCAACAAGGCAAAATCTTTGCACAACCATGCCAATCCCAGATGTACCCTTTAAACGGTACCTCGGCTTAAATTATTTACATTATCAATAACACAATTAGCTTTTAAATTAAGCAGATTTGTCGAACACATTTGGTATTTAGAGACCCTGAAACAAGACTTTGATTTGGAATACCAGTTTAAGAAGAGAAATCTAAATAGAACAACTGTTTTCTACAGAAAACACACAAAATCCCCACTTTGTAAGGATTTCACGTCTGATTGTTGTTTTCGCTCGTCTCATTTTGCACACAGCAGCAGAGCACTTAATCCAATGTATAAAGGTTTCTGTGAAAGCAATCAAAGCTCTAGAGAAAATCAAATGCTCTTCAGCCAAGATACACAAAATGATTCTTCCTGTTAAAGAGGGCAGGGGAAAAACACATTTTTGCTTTCCATGATGGGAAGGAAATTCAATTCATCTTATCAGTAGCCTTTACCCAGACACCTGAAACCACATTAGCCTCGGCATTTCATGATTTACAGTTAATACGGGAGGAGATGGAAAGTGATGCGACCTTTTAATTTAAACATACCAATCTACCTATCTATGGATGGGAAATAACTTGCCAATAGGTATGAGCTTGACATCATCCTGAAGTAAGAATAGCACAGAGCTTCACCATCACCTTGTAAAATTTCCTGCGATCTACAGAGGTGCACCTTCCTCATCTTGCCATTTATAATCTAATCTCTAGGAAGAAATCCATCTCAGCATAATTTTTTTCACCAACCAAACACAGATTATAATTTTACTATCAGAGTGTCTGGAAAACCATTTGGGAGTTCATCTAAAGAGGCAATATCTTTTAGCGGTTGATAAAGGAATTTTATTATGAGTCTCCTCTGAGGTGCTACAATTTGATTTCTGTGACTGCAACAAGTTTTTACTGAAACACATGTCAGTGCGGTTTATGACCACAGTCAACATATTCCATCAGACAAGAACATATAATGTGCTCTCTGCTGGTTCAACCCTTGGCTTTTAAGCAGAGCACAGAGGAATATAAAGTAAGTCGAGGCAGGACGTGAACATCAATATGAAAATTTCACCTGTGTCCTTGGGCTATGTGTCAGCTCGGCGGAGTGGGCAGCCACCCTGTAGCCCTGGGTTCTGCTGCCCACCAGATGGTGGTTCCTGGGAGCCAGCAAAAAGCCCGTCTGATGGGCAGTGAAACTTGCACGTGGTACGGGATGTGAACGATGAAGAAATGTCTTCAGACAGACTAATTAAAAGGCTCTTTTTCATCACACATGCCCATCTGTTATGACAACCCAACTTGATGAAATGCCTGGCTATTCAGTTTCACTCTGCAATAACCAGCATATCCTGAGCAAGCACTTTTCCCCTTCCTGAATTAAATTATTGAGCTACATTGAAGAGATACTTTATGGCCGTCAATCTTTGAAGTACTATTTGCTTCTTTTGAAAGAGCAGAAGTTTCCCGAAAAAAAAAAAGACTATAACCACAGCAGACCTGAACCCCCACGATCATTAATCTGACAGCTGTACTAACCAAACATCGAAACAATTGATCTTACTACACAGTGACATTTTTTCCCTACACCTTTGTGTGGTACCTTTATCATAAAATCATGAATATTCATTGCACATTAACTCTACATATCAGTATTCTAAAAGCATATTAGAAAAGTGCATCTACACAGAGCCTTTATGTAAATGAGTGGTTATCTACAAGCCGTTAGGACCACAGGACAACAAGACCACATATGAGACAAGGTCAGTGCAAGCAGTTGTGCACATAGTCCTTATTCCTTGACAAGGTCAGTGCATCATGTACTCACCAAACACTATTAACCCATGAATGCATGAATAACATTAGGTTTTAAATCATAATCAGGAGGGGAGGGGTCAACGACAGGGAAAATGACGTATAATGAAAAATATGAAACGTCCACCTCTGCTGTGACCTGGACCTGTGTGGTTTATCGTTTTCAGACTGCATTATTAGGATGACACCCCTGCCAGCTCCATGAAAGATAACATACAACCACGTGTGGGTGTGTGTCTTCAGCACAGAGATGTTAATTCCCTCGCCAGCTTACAGATCAGCCCACAACAGGCTGTTAACCCTTAACCCTCATTCTGCACTTCCTTGCCGCCCAAACCACACCGGCTGAATGAGAACACTCAGTAAATCACCAGCAACACAACTGTTGGGATGTTCAGCAACAACCCAAGAGCTGATATAAAATTCACATCATATAAACTTGTGGGATGAATAAAAAAATACCTTTGGCATTTACACACTATTGAAGTACTCACAGTGTCAGGCTCTCAGGCCTGGATAATTATATAATAAAAATCAAACCATGGGGTGGTTTGATTTTTTTTATTATTTCTTTTTCATTTTCCCCTCGTATGATGATATCGCATAGACAGTTTCTTGCCAATGCACACACCACACAGTCTTGGTGGGAAAGTGCAAATTCACAATAAAATCAATCACAGAAACCCCTAAGGTCTTAATGATTTTATCTCTAATCAGATCGTTCTAATTAATGTGCAATTCTAATTTACTGTACAAACAGTAAAAATAGGGGAAAATAGCCTAAAAGGCGATTTTGACCTTGTGTTTTACACATGCCATTTGTCTACACTATGGGGATGTCAATAGTTATTACCTTCATGAAGTCCAACCACAGTCTGTGTGCAAGGCTTACATCTTGCTTAACCTCTAATAATTTAAGGACTTCCCTGAACCACAGCTTGTTTTAATTACACAGAATAAGTGGCAGCATTCGGTCAAGTTTATAGGTCTTCTTCAAAGAGCAGACTGGGTTTCCATGGGCCAAGTTGTCGGTTTGTAGTGCTGTAAATCCAAAAGGGAGCGACTGCTGGCACTAACAATGCCTTGGGGCAGATGCAGGCCAGGAAGGGGAGAGAGTCAGGAAGTTTGTGAAACCCACTATCCTTTGAACAAAGATATTGTTTGGTCTAATTTGTTGAACCTAAGTCAAGCAGACAAACCACCCAGAATATAAAGAAACACGTGCAACATTGTTTTCACAGATTTGGACCAAGAACTGTAGTATTCTACTTGTACTTCAACTGGATAGGCTAGATGAGGGTATTCACAGTCTTCTCTTTGACAGAAAAGCAAAAACACTACAAGTAGTAATGGATCGGAGACAAATGGAGTAAAAATCAAAATGGTTTTGGATAAAACAGGGGAAGTCTGCAGTGAGGGAGATAAAGGGAGGGGCTACTGCTGACTTTTTTGTGAACTCATTGCTATTCTAACCAAACACCCGTCTCCTCACTAATGATGAGAGCCCCGAGGCAATGTGGGCTGAGATACATGTGCTAGACTGTACAGCAGCATCAGGCGTATGCAGCAGCTCTGACCAACTGTTTCCACTGCACAGCAGCCTCTTAAAAGCACAGGTCTACTGAGTGATTTGTCAAAGTACCTCAATTGTGTCAACATAATTGCAGTCCTTAGCGAAGATGCCTTTTTATGAGGAGATAGCAACTGGCAGTAATAGAAAACAAGAACCCCCACAAAAAAAGGTTTTCTTTCATAAAACCTGACTACAATCGCACTTTAAATATATAACGTCTAGCAGTAATATTACATCTAGACTATATTCCAGTCTGGTTGTAATACTACTATGCAGAGGAAAGGTTTTTTTTTGCTCTGGTGATGACCGTCTAGACCGGTGCTTCAGGTTTCAGAATGCCAAAAACCACTGAGCCAGCAAACAAAAATCACCCAGAGAATTTGATTTGAAACACAGTGGCCATCTGGTCTTGCCAGTAAGCCAAATTAACCTCTTATGGTTTTGATCAAAACAGAATTAACACGGAGGAGGCAAGATGCTATTTCACAGCAGGTTACAGTTTCTAGCTGAACAAATCTAAACACGTACAGTGGAATTCTCTGCAGGATTGGATGTTTCACACTGAGCACAAAGCCCTTCGGACGAGGACAGTAATTGTTCTGCACCATCACATTTTTAATATGTTTGGTTTTAGAGCTGTCTGTGTTTTTAGTGGGTGTGTATGGTCAAACAAAGAAAATAATGAATATGATAATGTACTCAATGTGCACTTTTTTGTGATATGATAAATACAGGGTATGTATCATGTGATGGTTTAAATAAAAAGCATGCTGAAACATACATTGATAAACAGAAAGGGATATAGCTCCTTAGTAAGTTTTTTCTGTTAGGGTTTTAAAACCATAGATAGACATAATTATTTTCCACAGGTACATCTATTTGAAGCTAAACTTCTTCTACTTTTCTGTCTTTTTTCAGGGGTTGCCACAGCGAGTCAACACTTTCCATCCCCCACTGTCCTCTGTATCCTTAACTCTAACTCCAACTACCTCCATGTCTTCCTTCACTGCATTCATAAATCTCCTCTTCCACTTGGTAGCTCAATCAGTAGGCTCATTCGTCTACCAATGTATCCAGCTCTGACTCTCTTCTACCTATTCCTAGTGTCTCATATCCCCACCATGGCTGGTCTCAAACCCTGCGGCGAAACTTTTCATTTACCTAAGCCACTATTCCATCTGTTTTTCCTCTCATCGTCTTGTTTTAATAATTATTATTCAGTATTAAAAACAACTTTTGTTTTGTTTCTATTTTATCATTGTTTGTCATGTCCTCTGTATCCTTAACTCTAACTCCAACTACCTCCATGTCTTCCTTCACTGCATTCATAAATCTCCTCTTCCACTTGGTAGCTCAATCAGTAGGCTCATTCGTCTACCAATGTATCCAGCTCTGACTCTCTTCTACCTATTCCTAGTGTCTCATATCCATCCATCCAGGCTGGTCTCACAACGGTCCTGTAAACCTTCCCCTTTTCCATTTTAAAGCTAAATATTAAAGCAAATACAACAATTGTTTGATTTGAACTGATGTGAGAAATTAAAAGGAATATCAACACTGCTGTTGGAGCTTCAAGGGTTTTTTTTAATCATTCAAGTAGATTGTGTATTTTAAATTTTGACAAAGCTGTGTCAACTGTCAGGGGACATGAAGAGACAAAGGGACCAGTCCCTTAAACCAGGATTTTGTAAAAATTAAAAAAAAGAAAGAAAAGGCCAACAGCCCAAACACTTAGTAATTAGTAGAGAACAATATAAAATTTGAAAATGTATTCTGCTCACCAATCAGATGAAAGTAGGACAGATGCACTGGTACAGCCACATGAGCTTTTTAAAGGAAGCAAAAAACAAGAGGCGGGGTGATTCATTTCCTTCGACAGACGTAACAGGTTACTGATTTGAAATTCACTGCATATGTCATCACTGTCAGTTAGCTTCCCCACTAGCTCATGCTCAAACACAATACTATATTGTTCTATAATGGAATATGCAAAGCACTTTCTTGGCTGGAAAATGTATAAGAAACAGAGAGCATCATAGTGAATTTATGGTTTACAAGTTCTCCCTGCATGATGACAGGGATAAATCACTGGCTTCTAATTTAATGCTATCACTGTATTGTGTTGTTCAGATTTTCCACATCACCAGGTTGGTGATATGAACAATGGCACCGTTCATATCTTACAGACAATGTAATAATAAAGTGTTCTGGGACATACAATAGTGACCATTCTTGTGACCATCATGATTGCACCCTTTAGAATATCACTGAAAGTGTAACATCTGGTTAAAAAGCACAGCATCAATACAATTTTAACCTTTTTGGTATAGTATTGGTTAGGGAACACACTCAGTGGACACTCTAGGTGGACCATAGGGGATACCAGGTAAACACATACTTTTTACCTGGTAGCCATACTTTTTTACCATGCCTTTAACGGTAAATAACCTGTTTTACTCCATTTTTACATTTCTGTTTGCAACAATTTTGTCCTATCATACCGACAGAATATATGAAGATTAACACATTAAACGCATATCTCACGTTTATATAAAAATACAGTTTTCACATATATACCTATATATATTGAAATTACATAAATGCAAACACATACACGGGGCAACGATGATGGTTAGATTTGTGCTTACCTAGTTTAGCTAGCTATCCTAGATATTGTCCATTCTATATTTTTGGTGATACTTTCTCAACAACAGTTGGTTTTATTATTTTGTTTGTTTATTAGTTTGTTCTCTGTCATCAACATTGTCAAGATTTATTCGGATAATTGTAAGTTTAATACGGAAAAAAATATCCTTTCACTACGTTTGAGTGAAATTATCGTCACTCACGGCGAACGCACACAAACTAGCGTCGGACAGTGACACCTTTCCAACAGTACAGACACTCACCCTTTTTCACTGAAGCTTTTCTTAGTGACGTTCGTATTCTCAAGTAACGTTGCCCGCGAGTTTTATAAGTACTTACATTGCATGTCATCGCGTGTTTACAACTTCATCTCCTGCGGCCCGTACCATTTCACCTTGCGAAAAAGGTAGGGGTGCTCGAATTGTATTTTTTAAAATATGTAAAATATTTACATATATATGCAAAATGTGATTTTTTATGATTCTGGAACTTGCATTGTGTTATATTTATTGGTATATTTATCAAGCCAGTTTATATATGGTTTTCATTTAGTGTTATGGCACCAATGGTGGGTTTTGTCCTGTTGAAAAAATCTGGATTATTTGTAGCTGTTTGATAACAAGATAACTTACGATGGTATGGCCCACTGTTACACAGGCACCTTTACTAGACTTGCGTTGGGGGGCATGCCCCTCTGACCAGGGTATTTGATAATTAACACATTCTGACCCATTATGCCAAAGATCGTATACTCTACACCAGTGGTTCTTAACCCGGGTTCGATCGAACCGTAGGGGTTCAGTGGGTCGGTCTCAGGGGTTCGGTGGAGTCTCTGCCGTGGAGGTCAAGACACACAGACTCACCCTACTAAGGTAGGGGTCGGTGAGTGCGAACATGAAACTGTTGGGGTTTGGTAGCTCCAACAAGGTTAAGATCCACTGCTCTACACACACAATAAAAAGATTATATGTAGGTAAGCTACAACAGCTCTAAAACCAAGGAAGGAAGATACTTAGTCTTCTTAATACCATACACCAGGTGTCACCGACCCAATTGGAAACCGAGAGCCACCTCAAGGACACTCAGCAATACAAGGAGATACTTGTTGGTTTAGGACTTAACAAACAATGTTATAATAAATACAGTTCTAGGACATACGATAGTGACCACTCTTCTGACCATCATGATTACACACATTAGAATATCACTGTAGGTGTATTCGTCTTAAAAGCCATTTAGACCCTTCCGTACTAGTTTTGTTTTTTGGTCACACCAAAGGCACCTTAGGTAGATCATGGGAGCTACCAGGTGCCTCCTTGCACTAGGTTGGTGACCCCTGCCACAAACACTGTACTGTTGAACAGTGAGTACCATGTAATCAACTCAAGCCAACATCTACCAGTGGCTAGTTCCTCTTTAAACTCCCGGAGCATAAAGAAGTCCCACACCTTAAAACTTGTTAAAATTGTCTCTGGGTCGGCAGGGTCGACAGTAATGTGATTTCAGTCCCGGCGAGTGCCATGCAAAAACATACACCTTTGCATCATCAGTATGTAGAACCATTTTATTCACAGTAACTGTACTGTAAAAGTAGAACACAAGCTGCCATATCATACATTTATACACAGGGTCTGAAAGTCCCGTACAATAGCAAAGGGATTTGAAAATATGGGTTCCAATATGAAATATGGCCTTACATACAATAATTTATTGAAAAAGTCTTGGTTTGGTAATAGGTATTTAATTAACAAGCCTTAACCCACATAATTAAAAAATGAAAGTATTGTAAAAAAACACGAAATGGTAAAAAAATGAGTAAAAATCATTCCAAAAAGTGAATAAAAAAATCTCATGCAGCATCTTCAGAAAGGGCCTGAGACATCTTTATAAGGGAAAGAAAACAAAGTAATTTCCATCATAGATATAGAAATCAAACACACCAAATACAAAGCCAGTTTGTTTTACTTGACAATCATCGTTGATCTCTCTTTCTTTATCAGCCATTTGATTTTCAACTAACACATTCAAACAGCTTTAAAAGCTGATTTCATGATTGATTCTGCTAAACAACGTCATGCTCAGTTGTATCTATTCACTGCATCATTTCCCAGGAACACAATTATTCTGCAGACATTCTCGGACACGTGATTCCACTTATCTGTCCATTTGGAAAAAGGAGCAGGAGGCTAAAACTGTCATTGCCCTTAAGTCATGTAATGAGGTTTGTAACAGTAAGTTGCAGTTAATGTACTGGAATGCATAGAGCCAAAACAACAGCACTTTAAATCGTTGTGGATCAAGGCCCGTCGACCTGTGCTACCTCATCTGTGCCTCCTTGTTTTCTAGTATTATTTCCCCACTTGAGGCTCTGGGATGAGCACTGCTATCTGTGATCCCATTCACTAAGCTATGTTCACAGGCAAGTGTGGAGAACATTAAGTCTCTCAGGTTCGTGTGAGGTGGGGATGGCTAAAATAAAAATAACAACCAATCACAGTTGCGTTGGATTCATATGTTTTGGCTAAGTAATTTGTTCTGAGTGAGATAGGTATGGACAAACACAGCTTGAATAAGCCTTCTGTCATCGTCTTTACCCCTGCATGACTGCTGCTCTATCTCAGAGCATCCTCTGAGATCCATTTTGATCAAGGCAATAGCAGGGACAAAATATTCACTCAGCTCTGCAAGCTTTAAAAATCTAGCTGGCAGGAGATGAGTGAACAGCAATTGTGATCCTGGATAAGATAATGTCATCCAGTTTGAACATGTAAAAAACTGCAGGACCAGAGTGTAAAACTTAAGGCGCAGAAGGTTCAATGAAAATGGATAAAATGCTGACTGAGCTTTTGAAACAAGAGAAAAGGCAAAGTCTGGGAACGCAATAACATTAGCTTATTGCTTTTTTTTCTTCTTCTTTTTTTTTCTCTCTTTATTTTTTTCCCTTAAAGGATATTTGTACATATCACATAATCATATAAATACACTATACAATGCAATATAAAATATTTTCCATAAAAGCAATATGTTCAAGGTTTGCTAAGGTATCCTTCAGATACCTGCACCATAAGAAAATAACTTGAAACAAAATAATAATAATAATAATAAAAAGGCACTTCCAGGCATTGTTGACTTTTGAGTAAGTGATGGCATTTGTCTTGCCATTAGGACAGCAACATTTGTGCTCGCGTTACATCTCTGTCTTTAAAAACCATGTCCTTGATAACGAGGCACTGTAGTTTGGTGGCGACGATGTTCTCTGTTTTCATGGCACATTCCACTCTCACTTAGTCTCATCTGTCTCCTGTTGTTCTTCATTCCAGTGGTTGACTACTGGCAGGCTGCTACATTTCTATTGTCATCCTTCTGTTCACATCCTCATATCTCTAACTACAACTTGCTTTTTCCTTCTTTAGACTTCCACTTCACGCAGTCCCTCCTGTGTGCCAGTTGTGGACGTGCTTATGTCAAAGCAGGTAACCATCATGACGCGGGACTTGCATAGGTTGACACAGAACTCCAGCTCCTCTGTGGCCTGTGCCAGGGCCTCTAGATACTCCAAGGACTCCTTATCTAAATTCTGGTCCACCTCAACTGTAAAAAAAAATTAAAATTAATAAACAGCAAGTTAGGCTCAAATGTGTGAAAGGTTCAAATTTATTTGTTTATGCTTTGACTTACACTCTCCTATCCACTTGCTGGGGTCCATCATCAGCCGGGCCTTTGTGTCTTCCAGCTCTTCCAACAACATCTCATGTTTGACTTTCAGTTCCTTCACTTGCTGTTGCCTTCTCTCCAGCATTTTCAGCTTAGTGTTGAAATACAGCAGGCCCTGATGCACAAAGATAGATAATCAATTACAGCAACCACTTTAAGGCTTCAACGATTTAGCTGACGGAGCGAGCTCAAAGTCAATTGAAAATAAAAAAGTCAAAACACAAGTGATTCTAAGTCGTAATGTAATCTATCACTTTTACTTGATTTCATGTTTTACAACCCAACCCAAATGAGCACAGCAAAAATAAATGAAAAGAAAAGGTCCACAAGCAATTAAATAAAACTCAATTTGGAGGATGTTTGTCATGGAGGAGAACTGACTCACCTTGTCAACATCCTGGAATGGTTGCTAAATTAGAATAGTAAGAGAAAAACAGATAGTACCAGTTAGTATATTTACCCCAATTTATTAAAGCATACTTTGATTATTTATATGTGAGCAATCATACATATTTTAAAGAGGATTCTGTAAAAAATGTAGAAAGATAAGTCATTTATGTTAAAACAGAAATGGCAAGTAGATAAAATCCAACATTTTTTTTATTTTATTTTCTTAAATGAATGTGAAATCAAACATCCCTCAAGCGGATTTAATATCTTCGCTTAACAAATCCCTGCCTGTCTGCCGTGAGCTTGAGGGAGCTGTTAATAATTCACAGAAGAAGAACCAGCTATAAAAATGATTGGGCATTTGGTGATGAGTGCCTGCTGTAAGTTGATTTGGGAGAGCATTTGGTACAGTTGAATTCATCACACGCTCCTAACTAATCTTTTTATAGATCTTTAATTTCGTATTTGTACGCCACCCCGATTCATGTCAGCAGTGAGACAAGTCATCACTCATTCCTCAACACAAACGCATCAACACATTTGCCCCGATTGCCTCCTCAACTTTTGACATAGCCAAGGAGTGCTGTCAAAATACCTAGCACAAGTACTTTTTAATTGTGGGATTTGCCTTGGAGTGAACTGAAGGTCAAATGGCTGAGACATGCTTGTCCTGTACTTTAAAGGAGACTGGGAAGTTGTAAGCTGAGAGATTCCCACAGCACAAGCTGGTCCTACACATGTACAGCATGTTAGACACCAATGTGACTAATGCAAAACATTAGTGCAGCTTAGCAAACAAGACAGAACTGATCCTTGATTCAGACACTACTCTATCTTAAGGTATTTTCGCAAGATGAATTACTAAGTATGTCAGAAGTCACCAACTCTTACCTCAGTGGCTTCTTCATAGCGCCGCCTCTGGAGTCTTTCCACATCATCAATCTCATACACCTTGATCTCAAATGGCTCTTTCAGTGGTCCAGACATGGGTGGCAGGTCCACCCACTGACCAGCCGTGGCAGCCTTCTTACCCAGGGATGAAGTGTCAGGCAGAGGTGCTGGGATCAGCCGTCGTCTCTGGAATCCTGCAATATATTGTTAACACCATCATCCATGACATTCAACAGTAGTAAATATCAGGCTCTAAACTGAATATGAGTGAGAATAAGAAATGTAATGGAAAGCTTTACATAACTCAGTAGAGTTGCTGTCATTGCTTCTTTCCTACTGTTTCACAAAGCTCATGGTCTTAACATTCTTCTACAGGTTAATTCCATACAAGAATCTCAATATGGGTTAGAACAACATGAAATAGGTCTCTTCTGTTAATTTTGAACTCATCCCAGTTGATCCTTCTTGTGTTGACAAATCACTTTCTTAGAATAGCATTTATAAGGTACACTGTCTTGAAAGTATAATTTCCTCCAAGATTTTAATTAAATAATATATTTCTAAAGAAATATTTGATTTGTTCTTTCCAGGAAGCTACCACTCTTAAAACTCTGTTATCGGCAGTTCTGTATTCTCTACAATTTATGAAAGTAAATCATGCACAGCTATTAGGAAACCATTTGATTCTATTTCTTACCATTGGCTCTCTTTTTGGGATACTTGGAGTTTCTTGTTCTTCCCGATGAAGACATGCCACTCTCACTCATGGAGTCATGGGCAGAGGAAGCACTGCCAGTGGCTTCGCTGTCACGGATCATACTTTCATATCCACTGCTGCCACCACTGTGGTAGAACAGAGCTGTCCTGCCCATAGCTGGAGGCAGCTCCCCACTCAATACACTGCTGTTGTCACTTCCATGTCCACTGCTGTATCGCTGAGGTCGTCTGGGGGCTGTGATTTTACTGTACGGAGATGGCAGCATGGCTGTGGGGGATTTGTCCTCACTCACATTCACCCCACTGTCATTCCCACTGTCTGAGTCACCTGAACCTCTTGTGTGTTTGCCAGTTGGGTTGCCCATTGCTAATTCACTCACACGGCTATTGGCAGCTCTAATGGCCTGTTTTGTGCCCATAATAGTTCCTCTCCCAGGCTTACTACCTGCAGCAGAAGTTGTCCGAGTGGCAGATGTTCGGCCCGATGGAGGGAGGTTGGCGTTGGTGTTTCTCGTCACAGGTGTGGACAGAGATTTATTGGAAGAGCTCAGACCCTTTGAATTGTTTGCAGACAGTGAACGTGCCTTACTTGCACTGACTGTTCCTATTGACTTAGGGTTTGCAGAAGCTTTTACCTGACCCGATTTGCCAGTATTTCCTCCAGAAGTGGATGATGGACAAGGGGCTAAGGGTGCACTGGATGAATTTGGAACCCCAATTCTTGGAATAGACCTGTTAGATTTGTTACTTCCTAAACTTGCCCCGCTGTTCTCCCTGCTGAGAACAGTTCTGGAGCCTGATAAGGACAGGCTTTCACACCTTTCTAATGACATTTGGCTGCAATATTGCTGCCCAGAGTCCCCTCTATGACCCCTACTCTTCAAGCTGGATGTAACTTTGGCTGTGTTGAAGCTGGAAGTTTTCATACTAATGGACTCTGCTCTGTGTCGCACATCAAGCTGCTCCTCTGATACAGCAGCCCTAATTCCAGAGGCCCTTCCTATATCCCCATATGGTGACTTTAAGGCACTTTGGGGCAGCAGGGTCTTAGGTTTATGATCAAGACTGGACTTCCGTACTGGTGGAGGAGGAGGTGAGGTGCAACCAAATTTAGGGAGGTTACTTGCTTTCTGTGAGTTTGCCTTGTTTTTTCCTAAAGAAGAAAATTTAAGGCTTGTGGTTGATGCCATAATATCATGAGTTCCCCTGGAGTCTGTGGTTGAATGAATGACTGGCACTGTTCCTAGTGTAGTAGCACCTCGTCTTAGCTGGGGCATTTTACTGGGTGGATTTTTAAGAGCTGATTTTTCACAGCCATCGACCACCCTTTGAGAAGAGGTAGATCCCTGCAACTTTGGCAGACGAGGTATGCTGTTCGTGTTGTTGGATGTTTTGCTCAAAGGTATGCCACTGGGTGGATTCCTCGGTATTCGGCTGGTGCTGTTAGTTTCAGAAAACTGAGGTTCTGAGTGGTTGTCACTGCGATGCCAAGGATCCTCTTGTTTAGTCTCATGCCTTGGTTGTTCTCTAATGCTGCTGCCACTACAGCTACTACTACTACTATGAGGGATGGATGAGGTAGGTTTCATCTTCCGAGGAAGACTGGAATGGACCGGAGTTGTGGACTGTGGTAGTTTGGAGGAACTAAGAGACTGAGCCTTACTTATTTTAGAAGTCAACCTTAGAGAGCCTTTGGCTGATTCTGGTGACGGAGGGCACTTTGTCAAGGACAGTTTGCTGGAGGCATTGCTGTCGCTGTCTTGTTCAGAGAAACTAAATCCACTGTCATTTAAGGAGTTTTTTGCATCTCTAGGAGAGGATACACAGTGGAACATGTCCAGCGAATCAAAACAAAATGTAGCCTCTTGACCCATCTGTTTGGAATTAGGAAGGAAGACTTCTGTGGAATGAGCCCCTTCACTCTCCAAAGTGCAGACACTAATTTCACTTAACCAAGAGCTGATTGATGAACCTCTGCTGTTTGCACTCTCTATTGTGCCATCTTGAAGAGGTGTGACCACTGCTATATTCGCCTCCAGTCCGCCTTCAGCCGACGTGTATGCATCAAATTCGTCATTAATGCTGCTAATGATACTGACAGGTCTAGAGCCAGAAGCCAACGCCTGTAGAGAACAGTCACTGTTGAAGCTGATAATGCTGGATGGCCTTCCTTTATCAACAATGCTGCCTATAGACAGTTCCTCCACCACTGTGAAAACTAGCTCATCCTCTCCATTTAGTTCCACAGGCTGCTGCAAAGTAACCGTGGCTCTAAGGATGTCCCGATCCAGGCACCTTTCCCTTAAAGTGGAACGAACTTGGCATACCTCCATTGGAGCCCTAAACAAATGAGAAATGCAGGGGTCCTTCTTCTTTACAGATTGGTGGCTCATTCCAACAGGTGGCATTCTCGTACTTGATCTTTCCACAACGTCTACATTTTCTTGCTGTTGTAGGGGGGGTGGGGCAGGCTTTGGCAGTCCTTTCTTGTTGAAAAAGACCTTTTCCCGCACTACAGGCTGAGAGCTTAGGACTGCAGCAACTTGACCCTCAGAAACCAAGGCCTTTTCACCATCAGCGCTGGTTCTGCATACATTGGGGACATCATCCATGGTTCCCTGTTCTTCAGGTATGCTCGGTATCTTTGTATTGTCCAGTTTAGATTTGGAATTTGGACTGCACGATTGTGGCGTAGTGACAGATTTCGCAGTTTGTTTGGGAGTGATGGCCTCTTGGTTAAGAGCATTATTTACTACAGTCTTTGGTGAAGCACATCCTTGGCTTTCCCTAAGTTTTTCAGTCTTTGGGCTTGCCTGACTTCGCTTGCCCTCTCCGACAAAGGCAGTGGGTTCTTCACTGCCATCTATACACTCAAGCCTCTCTTGGAGCTCAGCGAATGTGTTGCATTTAAAAAACTGGTCCCGGTCCAGAGGGCCCTCTTTAACAGACCTCTTTTTATTTAGTGAAGGGATGATGGGAACAAAAGCAGGTGGCCCTTCATTGTCACTAAGTTCTCTGTCTGAGATGGCAGTTCCCCCGGGTCCCACATAAATGACAGTATCGCAGGACTGCTCACTACTGGAAGAGTAGTCTGGGTCACTGAGAAAAGAGGGCAGTTCTGGATCCAATGCCACTGTTCGAGGGTGAAAGGGCCTGAGATGTGGTGGCCTTCGAATTCTGCCTTCCTCACAAGAACTCTCTCCCCCTGATGAACTGGATGCATACTGCAAAAGAGAAGTCACACAGAAATTAATGTCAATGATATAAATTGCTACATGTGGACTAGATTAAAATAGCCACCAATCTCAAATAAATACATGCCATCACTCTAACTAATTATCTGGAGCAATATTTCCCTAATCCTAGGGAATTCATTGCACAATTCTTTTAGGCAGTAGTATTGATTACATGATTATGTGCAGCAAAGCTGAGACAAACTAGCTTTGACTTACTGCACCAATAATCTTTCATTTGCAGGAACGTACACACATTCATTTGCTTGATAGCTCTAAAGACGCACAAGAGCAAGAAATATGATGAGTGCAATAAAAGTTACACTACGATGAGAATATAATTAGTATATGAGAAACATTAAAGAATATAAATTTTACTGCTTTACAAAATGGTTATAAATGTTACATATTGCTAATGTATTGTTATTATAGTATTTAACATTAGGTAAAGTGAAAACGTATGTGTTTTTGAATCACTGCACATGTTCCACCAGATCAGAGTGTTACCTTGGATTTTTTCTTCCGCATGCGGTGTATCCGTGATGCCAGCTGGATTGTGTTAAGTGAGTCAGCGTAGTTGGCAGGGGAGTCAGAGATGTGGGCGATCATGGTGGTTCTGCAGTTGATGTTGCCAAGGGACTCCCTTAACAGCATTGTCAGTTTGCTTTCCCTGGGGGATACATTTAGTGAACACCATAGCCATAATCAAAATTGCAGTAAAGATAGCTGACATGACTGGCAGGTGAAGCTAATGAGTCCTCTCCAATGACACGTCATTAATCTCTTCATACCTCAGGAATTACAGTATAATCTCATAACAGCGGCGAAAGTAATTGTATGAGGCTATCTTGGTAATCAAAATATTCACACAGCAGACTGGCAAGGTGGATCATAATTAATCATAGTCTGTGGAGGCCAAAATAAATAAGGGGTGTTAAATGACTGGTAATTTACTTACCTGTAAGGTACATGCTTTGCTCCATTTGTTAACGCCATGATGACATTTCCCAATGCGTTCAGAGAGAGACACAAGCCTCCCCCTCCATCTCTGCTTTTACTCGGGACCTTTTCACAGCTTCCCAGGTCAATGAGGTGCAGTCTGCTCCGTCCACCTGACACTGTGACAATGAGAGAGGAATTAGAAGATCAGCGCAATGCAGACACTCCCTCCTTGAAGTCACTTCCTCTATTGAGAAGCAGTACAACCAGGCCCGATAGACCAGAAACAGTCATCACTGTGCGATGTATGTGTACAAGAGGTTTGAAATGATTCAGATTTCTGAAACACGCCCTCATTTAACTATGGCTGTGCATAAGGTCCATCTCATTGGTTGGATACAAGAAAAGGAATGAATAATAATAGGGAACTTCAGTGCTGTTGGTTACATTGTTTGTTGATACAACAAGTAACAGACTAAATATTTTTTTCTTCTTTTTTTCCAAAAACACACAACTTTGTGTAGGATATATGTTTCAATTTACAGATCTAAACCAATAAGTTGACAATAACTGTGAATATGGGACTTATCTGATAGGTTTATTCAATTTAAAAATACAAAGTGGTTGCATGCATATGGTTATCTCCTCATGCAAATAATACCAATGTGTGGCATCCAGCTGTAAATTTGCTACAAAATAAAATTGTATGAAGTAATGTAATTACTAACTTCCTCCCTTGCCGCTTTTCTCCATGCGGTACTGGTAAATGTGCAGCGTGAACAGCATGTGGGAGTTGCGCCGATCTTCCTCGTCTACATCTGGTCTGCTGGTGCTTCTTGCAGAAATGGCTGCATCCAGAAAGAAGGCAGCTTTCTCAGCTGTTGGTGCACGTAACTCACTCTGGTTTTGAAGCTGGAGGGAGGGAAATAAGTAGATATGGTTCAGTGTAAGCAAGGGAGACCACACGGGGTTTGTGAAAAGGCTAGATGTGTGAGAGGCACAAGAATGAGTGGGGGATCAGGTAATTGGACCCCAGCACACAATTCCTGTCCATTAGATTGGGTCTCGTGGGCAATTAAAAGTGCAGATATTCACACACAGGGAGGGGGATTAGGTTAGGTAATGGTACAGAGGCAGGCTGGGGCACTGGCTTCAACATGGACATGATAATGATGAGATGCAGAACAAGAAGAGGAGATGAAAGAAGAGGAGGTAGGCAACCAGCAGGAGGCATCATAACTTAGGTTGCCAGATGACGTTGGAATCTTTCAAAGTCAAAGTCCTTATAGTTCCTCCAAAACAACACCTGACAGCAACAACTGAGTCTCTTTAGAGTCTTTACAGTCTTCCACCTTCCCCTAGTAATACTGCACTGTGCTATGAGGATTGGCACTAAAACACGGTTAATACGGTAGATGCTGATGAATGCTGACAGCAGAGTCAATACAAAGGTAAGAAAAAAGCCATCAATACTTCAGATGGCTTTGAAGGAAATATAAAGCAGGGATTTAAGAGGCAGGTAGGATGAAGGGAGAGTGGTGGGGGATAAAAACACATTCATGCACTCTCAGGACAAAGTCAAACATCTCAGAGAGGAAGACGCAGATCATATACAGAAAGAGATCGATACTGAGACGGACTAGTACTGTATAATCTGCGGGGAGAGTGAAAGGATCAGTGAACAAAAGAGTGAAGATGTGGAATGCGTCATACCTGAGTGCCACAGATGGGATCCTCTCTCAGGTGGATTCCCGGGGATTGGCCTTCCTGTAGGCTGCCCGTTGACACCTCTGACAGCAAGTCTTTCAGCTCCTCATCTTTTCCAAAGATTTCAACCGCAGACACTCGGACAGAGAAGCGTGTCCCCACCTTCTCCTTGCGTTCATTGATTAGCTTGAAGAGCCAGGAAATGGCACAGGGCACAATGCCCAAGTTCTGAGTGGAACTGTCTTTGCCAATCATGGTGTATGTCTTGCCTGAGGATGTGTAAAAAATAGAAAGAAGGAATTAATGAAAACAAGAGGAGCAGAATATAATTACTTATTTCATCATTCAGTTGTTGACAAAGCCATAAACATTGTAATTGGATGTTTTCCACGGCAGAGTCATTGTGTTAAACGACTGATAGGAGAAAAACAAGAAATCATAACAACTGATGGTGTTTGAAGGTAACAGAGTGTGAGCCAAATAAAAATCCAACACTTATTAAAGGACCTTTTCCAGAAGCTGTTATTCTGTAGTGAATTAGAACAAGTGAAAACAGCAGCATGGAGAGCAAGAGCCCTTCAGCTCCTCAACACTGGCCGCTCCAATTACTGGGATTTTAATTACAGACTGAGCCCTAAAGCCTGGATGCAGCACTTTATCCCTTACTCTCACCTCACCATCCATTCCTTCAGTTCAGTTGCCCCAGTCCCTGACTTACCAGAGTGAGCAGCTCAACCAATTGTGGACATCGAGTGTCGCTAACAAAGACCAATGAGAGTTTTCTCTGGCTAACAAAGGCTCTCGTCTAATCTCTTGCCAGTGAAGGAGCTTACCGAGCTTTACTTGGCCAAAGCAGAAGATGCATCCGTCTGCACCATTCACCACTGACTGAATGACCTCGGCTACTGTCCCAGAGCACACCTCCGCCTGTGAAAGAAAAACACACACAAATACAGCCAAAAGACATGGTCAGTTTTTCAATTAAGTCTGTTGCCAGGAGAAGTTCCTACAAATAATTTCCCATTCAACCATGAAAAATTGATAAATAGCATTGATCAAAACATGACAAATTAAAATCTAAGCTCTACTACACAAATTAAAGAAAATACCTTGGTCAATCGGGTACAATACAAATGATTTATGTGACTTTCATTAAACTTTTATTTGTGTTCAAATTAATAAGAAATTCATGGTTGGGAAACTGGACGTTATACATAAAAAAAAAAACTTTGCTAAATGCCTAGTTCATCAGCACTTTATAAATCCACTGCCAGCTATGATGCCAGTACAGCAGGCCACTGAAGTGCAGAGTTTCTACTGCAGGATTACTTGCTGTAAGAAATTCACCTCAACTTCCTGTAAAATCAGCTGAAAGTCAGCTGACCAATTACACAAGACTTCCGAAGGAAATGGAAAACTGAAGACATCCCTGAGGGGACCCAAAATAACTGTGGGCATTGATATGATTATACTGCTGGTTATTTTTAGAAAACTCCAAAACACACCACATTTGATTTAACAACTGTTGTGTTTTAATGACTCTCCATTCCTTGTGCTTCTGTTTTGTGACGTGTAGCGCATATCTACAGTGTGTTTCTGCATGGGTCCTCTGAGGCCCGGCTTCTTCAGGAAAGGCCCTTTCACCATACATCACATGGCAAACAAGGTCTCTAACAGCGGAACAGCTTGCTGTTACTGTTAGCCACCAGCAGTTCTGTCCCAGCGGTGCAATTCGAGCTGCGAGGTCTCAGCTCTGCAGTAGAATTTTGGCTTGAGCCATCAGCAGATTACAGAGGAGAGTTCTAGCCTCACCTAGGAGGTGAGGATAAAGGGATAAAGGTTCTGAAGCTTCCCCTCTATAGAAACACTGTCCTCCATTGAGATGATGATTTATCCCTAATTTCTGCACCGTGGACTGTATGACTTTGAATGCCTTTGCAGTGTCTGAACATTTTGATGTGCTGTTTTTTCACAGTCATGGCAACAAAGTTACTTGAAAATAAACAATATTAAATATATAACCTCTACCTAGGACCAAAGTTGGAACACTTGATTTGTGCCAGATGTCTGAGGAGGGATATAGGTGTTCTATGAAAGAAAGGTTAGATGTAGCAGGAGTAAATGCAAACCAATTCCCCCAGGGGCTGTAAAGACCCTGCTGTCCACAAGAGAACAAACACCCTTTGACCTAAGACAAACATGTTTCTCTAAGCCACTGGCCACACCCTGTCAGCACCATGTTGTTTGCCCTTGAGAATCTGAACTCACAAACAGCACCTTTTTAAAAGCTGCACACATTCACACCGACCCTTACTTGTGAGGAATCCTGGGTAAAAACAGCATCGAAGGCAAATATCTTTGGAACAGCTACGGTGGCAGATCTCCTGTGTCCTGAACCGGAGTGTGGACTGGATGCAGGATCGTACAAGGTCAGCTGCTTCTTTCTGCTGTCCACCTTCAAAAAGGACTGTGACTCTGAGGAGTCTGCGGTCTCCAGGGAAGGACAGATGCGCATCATCACCTTTACCTGGAATCAAAGTGAAATGAATGAATGTAAAGTTAAATGTGGCTTAAGGAAACAGGACGGTAGAGAATAAAGAAGAGTCAGCAGAGGAAAGGAAAATACTTTTCTGAGAAATACAACATTCCCTATGATTCATCTTTTCTCAAGACACATTTAGGAGGGAAAAAAAGTGCTGCAGTGCACCTTGGGAATTGTGAATATAGGTTAAGATCTAAACTGAGAACGTGGCTCAGCATTGTGTATTAACATCACGCCCACGGTGTCAGAGTTGATGGACACTGTTGGTCGCTATGGAAACTGGTGAAGTCAATGGGTCAACATTGTCTAATGGTGTCAGAAAGGCAGCAAGGTGTGAAGCGAGAGTCATAGCAGAAAATGGTGGATATTAAAGTGTTTGAAGTCCCATGCAGAGGGATAATACCTCAAGTGGGTTGTTTCTTTGGACTATGTGCAGCTCACCAGCATGGGGGAGCATGAGCATATGGCCCCCCTTGTATCGCATCTACTCCCCCTGGGTTCTTCTGTGGCTTCTTTTACTCATAGACAGTATTGCAGAAACTGGACAAAGCCATCTCACGCTATCATCATTGAAAACAAGTAAAGACCTGGTTTCAGAGGTAACTATAAAAAGGTACGACAATGGAAAAGGATCATGAAATAGATCATTTTACTATCATATCTGAGATTACAACCACACATGGTTCCCATATCTGGGTTCTTCCTTCTGTGATTTAATGAAACTTACCAAACCCACTCTGTGTACTACTGCAATAGCGACCCTTGACAAAGAAAAAATACAAAATAATATACAATACAATTCCTACAATAAATTTCTCAGGTGAACACACTTCTTACTTTTAAACAACCTATGATCTGGTTTGTGATTCACAAAACTATTTTCTTGCCCGGACAACAGGTCTGAAAATATGTTGGGACCTAAACGTCACAGCCTATGACCTATGAACAACTGTTATCACCTGGAAATTGGCAGCTCAGCATTACAGAAACTCTGTAGCAAGTGCTCTAAGTGCTGAACACCACCTAAAAGCTCTTCATTCCTTTCACAGGACATGGTAGAGTCCATCACATCACCACCACATCATGCAGTAAAACGGATCAGTACTTATATCTGCAGGTGTTTGCACCCATCTCTGACAGGCCTGCTCATGTCCAACATAACTGTCATGGTTGCGGAGATGAAGTCATTCTTCCAGCTGTGTACGGTGGCACCTCGCTCACACCACCATTATTTTCATGATTCCTTCAAGGAGACACTGCGTTTGCTTTGTGTAGGTGTGTCTGGGTTAACGAAGGTCTACATGACACTGGTGTGTACAATTACTCTCTTTGGAAATTTTGATAACTTGATATTGCTCCAAAACGTCATGGTCCAGTATACGGCGCTACGTTTTTGTCCGCGAGAAGATTGAAATATATCTCCAACTGACAGCAGACATAAACAACTCGTGGGATATGTATAGCAGTGTTTGGAGTTCCTGTCAACTCCCTTAGTGTTTAGTGTTACACCTAGAACTACATCAAGCTTCTATAGAGTTTCTATACCCTTCAGTATAAGTGATAGGAAACCAAACCCTGCACAGTTTTAAAGCCTTGTGGGGAGAAAAAGCACCTCTGACGCCTCCAGGCACTGAAATGAAATCCTTCAAAATGATCCAACTCCCTTTAGGTTTTGACAGATGACCGTTTTGCTAAGCGGGAGGGAGGGTTGGTTTGCTAACTGTCTATTTTCACCCTCACACAACTGGTCCATTCTTCCAGCGGCTCGTGTATAAATATTTCCACAGATCCTGACCCACACGCTCTGAGACAAAGTCACTGCAAATTCTTTTCTTTCAGTGAATGAATTCATCTTGGATACCTCGGGCCAAGTGCACACTCTCTTTATGCTCCACAGGGGGCTGTTATCCTGACTGACATGTGCATATGCTGAGTAGATTACATTTACTGTGATATTTAAAGTGGGCTTTAGCATTAGCGGAGACACTGTCTAGCAGACAGAGGACACCAGACAAACTTGTGAGTCAGTTTTATTTATGTTGTCAAAGATCAGATGTTGGGGGCTGAAGGGGATTGGCTACAGTATTTTCACACTTCAGACACTGTGTTAATAGCCTCTGTTTCCCTGTCCTCTGATCCCCCCCAACAAAATCCATTAGAGCCACTTGGCATTTCTCCCTACAGTCAACTGCCAATGCTTCAAGAGTTGATGTAGGTCAGAAGTACATATGTGGGAGCGGCCCGAGTATGAATTGAAGGAAACAAGACATTGAATGTGGGCAAATCCAATTTACTAATATGAGTTGATATGAAACAGACAAAACAAGAGCTAAAAGCGTAGCAGCCCTAAGAAACATGAAACATAATGCCAGAAAACTGAGGACTCCAAAAACCTAGGTATATTTTGCAGAGTTGTCGACATGCTGAGGGAAAGGAAGTGTTTAGATTTCACAATTTCAAGAGTTTGCCAGCTGTACGAGGGCCATATTGGACAATTTTCATGCCGCCAACTTCTTGGCTTTGGGCCTAAAGAAAGACCTTGAGATGCATCACTTAGAAGAAATCTTCCCTCTATCTGTGATGGTTCTCCCCCATACCGAAAGTCTGGGTTGCATTTTATCCCCTGACGTTTGTGTTTCAATAACACATCTGTGTACCTGGCAACAAAAGCCTGCATTTCCGATCCAGGTGGGAGCTAATCGTATTAGGGGACTTCTGTTATATAAATACAGGACGTCTGCTCACTCAAACAATAGCTAATGAACCACAAAGGAAGAATGTTGTGTTTATACAGCTTTGTTTAATGACTGTCCCATTGCTGCCAGTCAGACTTTCATCATTATCATCACATGGTTTCCTTATAAGGAAATGGGAATGACCACACAGTGATCTGTGAATTACAGTTCTCTACTTTATTCTGACTTCAGACAGAGGACACTGGTCGCATGAATCAGACAATTCACAACATTCCGGGGAGCTTATCTGACTTCATCTGTAAGGACTGTACCAGATGACATACTGCCTCTGGGCCAGTGTGCTGCCACTCTGCAGCCTCATCCCCCACCCCATCAAATAAGGCTCTGTTTGTATTTGTAAGTGTGTGAGGGGTCAAGTGTATTTGTCTGCTTAGTTAATATGGATGACATTGAAGATCTGTCTTACCTTTCCCATCCCCGGATTCTCTTTCACTTTGGACACAGCTCGAAGCAGACATGGCGGGGCTGGGGGCGGGGACACCTGCAGGATCCCGCTGAAGTTGGTCGGGTAGATGGAGGGCTCCTGTGGGTGAAGCAGAGACGGCTGGTGCTTCTTCCGCTTTGAGGACAAGTTCAGCTTCTGAGCTGCCCTGAAAGACAGAATCACAGGTGGTTGAAGTCAAACTCAAGCAAATTGCCTTCAGTCGAATGATATTTTCCTCAGCCAAGGGCTCTTTGTGCACTTTTAAAAAAGAATCGCCAGACTTGTTACACTGATACACTGTTGGAAATCACACAGTGATACTGTTACATAAATGTCACTGGCTTTTTTCTTGACGCCAAAACAGGCTGTATGAAAACTGCATGACATCCAAATGTATTTTTCTTCATCCAGTAATTTCTACTTCTAGAACAAACACAAATCAAATTCACAAATCTGCATGTTCCATGTGTTACATTGAATCCACTATGTTTATATATATATATATATATATATATATATATATATATGTTTATATATATATATATGTATATATAAAATGTGTATATATAATATATATAATATATACAACTCTTACTCTCTCTCTCTCTATATATATATATATATATATATATATATATATGTTTATATATATATATATGTATATATACAATGTATATATATACTGTATATATTATAGACAATGCACTGTTTCAGTGTTTTGTATTTCAACCTCACCATTGCTTTAACAGGAAAAACAGGAAAATACCTTTGTTTAGATATGTAGCTTACAGTTTATTGGTATTTTTTGTGTTTACAACCCTTCAATCTATCTCTATTTTATTTTATTTTACTTGCACCCATAACACCAAAGCACATTCCTTGTACTCTCTCTGGCAGACATGAGAATAAATTCTTTCTGATTCTGATTAAATTAGGACAAGATAATCAACTTCTCTCTCTCCAACATAAAGCAGGGAGGACGCTGTTCTACAAGGGAAGCAGGTAAACCCAGCTCTTTCTTCTATATTTAAGTGTTCTCTTCGTAGACAAATGGCTGTGCGAGCAGTTAACAGATACCTCTGTTGTAATTGAATCTGGCTTTCTAATTAAAATCCACTGTCATCGCAGCCTGGTGTCTCCAGGAGACAGCAGAGAAGAGACAGAGAATGGCTTCACCACCAACTAAGACATCCACTCCCTCCTGTCTAAACCTCTGCCACTGAGAGGGCAGCACCAATATGTCTGCCTGGCCTGCAGGGAATCTTGCCTGAGGCAGAGTCGTTGCAGGTATGACATTGCCCTGGATCAGCTAACAATGCACCTCAGCCAGAAATTCAAGGACAGGGGGAGAAAGTAAAACTCCAGGGACATTGAGCGCTGTTGTATAATTTCAGAGAAAGTGAAGAGGAGAGAAAAGGCAATTGTCGACATGAAGGAAAAGGTTGCACAGAAGGGAAATAAAAAATGGAGAGGAAAAGATCCAACATTTGCTGGTAATTGATTTTTCTTGAAGAACATACAAAAGAAAAAAGGGAGCTTCCACAGATACTTGAGACTACTAGTTGTTTCCAAAGAGCCCAGCAAGAGCTCATTTGGCCCTGACCCCTGCTCCTCTGGACACCATTAGTTGAGCTATGCCAAAAACATGGCCCCTCCCCTTTTTCTATTCCACACCCTGCATGCTGGAGTGGCATCCTGAACCCGTCCTCTCCCCAGCAGTACACACTCTACTGTTTGCCCCCTGCAGCGACAGCCCAAGAGCACAATGAGGGACACACTGCCGACTGATGGAATAATTATTGCATCCTGGAAGGCTACAGGAGGAGGGTCTCCCTAGAGAGCTGCCGATGTGTGATAGCATGTGAGACGGATCGTGTGACGAGGAAAAATGAGATGGAATAGATGAATGTGAGAGGGAGACGTGAAGGGGGTGGAGGGGTGGAGGACTACAGCCAGAGCGCACGTGGCTGTGTGCAACCAAGTGTGTGTATGTACATTTATGAGAGGCATCCATAGCACATTTATTCAAGATAGATGTACCCTGTCGCTCTCTCTCTCTCTCTCTCACGCTATTCTGTTCTTATACGTTTTTCATAAATCATGTATCGGAAGTCACCATAAGACGCCCAGTAGTGAAAGGAGCTACAACTGATTCATGAACCGATTCATACTGGTCTTGACCAGCCAGGAGAGCTCACAACCCATAGCTGTAACCTTGAGATTTAATCCGTGCTGCACATGTGATCTTCAGAAGGTGAAGAAAAACAGATGATTCTGCCGTTTTTCCCTCCAACACGAATCCAGGTACACTGGAGAAATTAATTGCTTGCCCCCTCCTCACCTCCTTCCCTCTCTCTGTCCCTCCATCCCTCTCCCCCTCCCCACCGCTGTCTCAGTCTCCCAAATATGTGATCAGTCAGTGAAAAATAGACTGTGAAGTGCAGCTCACATGTCTTCAACAACAACAGCTTGTCCACCTGTTCGCTCCCTATCACCATGCAAATCAGGCTGTTTACCTGCACAACTTAGTTTGATTGCTTGGGAGGGTCTGTGCTGCAGAGCTTGGGGTCTGTTTGCAGTCAGATTTTTTAACGGAATGCAGGATACATTTAATATTGAGTGTTTTTTTTTTTTTTCTTTCAGGCAAGAAAAAACTGAAATCACACATAATGAAGCATGCATTAGAAAATGCTGTAGAACTATACTCACAGCTCTTTCCAATCCATTGTCTAGTTGATGGTCATAGTCAAAAAAGAGACAATTGTTGGAGTTCAACTTTGTAGTCCATGCTTGTTTTATCAGTGCGATCCATTACTTGCATGTGTGATACGCCAACACAGTCTCCGAAAAATCGCAGCAAGGCGGGGCTGCTCACTAGTTGGGGATTGGGGGTCCTTTTTGCTGCAATTGCAATCATCGAGGTTCCACTTGGTTTCACAGAGGTTTGTAAGAAGCAGGAGGGGTGGGTGAAGGAGAAGAAGGAGGAGGAGGAGGAGGAGGACAAGGCATGAGTAACCAAGCACCAGGTGGGGCAGAGCAGAGGTGAGGGTCCCCTGGGATAACAGTAGGATCACAGTGAGGGGCTGCAGGTAGTCCCCAAAAATCTTCTTAGGAGCTGAGTGGTGTTTATGAGGAGAGAAAATCCTTCTGTAAAGCACCCAAGCCCCTACTGCGATGCCTCTTCACCAGCAAAAGTTCAGCATCAGTTCAGAAGCTAAAAAAACCCCATCACAACAGCTTCTTCTCCAACTCTGTTCTCCACCTCCAGTCTGTGCAGGGCTTTCACTCATTCAGTAAATCCACTCTGGCGTGGCTGCCTTTGGAGGCTGCAGGTCCTGATGCCTGTGTTTCTCCAGAGTCTCTGCTGTTCACAGGCAGAGCAAGAGGCAGAGAGGATCAACCCGCATGGCTAGCCTGGAAAATTTCCTTGGGTGTCAGAAAACGAGGAGAATCTCTCCTCTGGTTCCGCCTCTCTGTCCGTGCAATGCTGTCGGAGAAATGCTGGCAGCTGTCCTGCCGCGTTCCTCTCTCATTCTGGCTCTCTCCGGCTCTCCCTCTCTGCTGTTGCCTCTCTCTTCCTCACTCACCCCTATACACACACACAGACACTGCCTTCCCTCTCTCTCTCTCTTTTCCTTTTTTTCTCAGCCCAGCCCCTTTTCCCCCTGACTGCCAGATGAGGTGTCAGCACTCGATTGCTGGCTGCTCGCGGCGCAATTTGCAAGTATTCTCTTTCCCATTCAACACTCTCAACACACACACATGGGCAGACACACAAAGGAAAAGAGTTTCATGCAAACCCCGACACATGCACATTTGCACCCCAGCCCACGTCACATGAATACTTAATGCACACAGGAGCCCTGTCTTCTTTTAGGGTCCCTCACTTCAAACAGATTTGGTTAGTATGCCTACAGTACATGCTGCTGTGTATGTGGGCTGCTGTGTTTGTCTGGAGAGCGAGTGCACAGATGTGCATGTGTGAGTTATGCACCATTGTTGAAGGATGTCATCAACCAAATGCAGCAGCAGCTTTGTCCGTCCGGACAGACAGAATCACTGATAAGGAATGATATACTTTAGAGCAGAGTGTGAGAACGAGGCAGGCACAGGCTGAAATGCAAAAGAACAAAAACAAAAAGAGTGCACGGTGAGACGATGAACAGATGACATGCTAGAAGGGCAGATTTATTTTGGCCAGCGTGAGGGAGTGCAGTCGGTCAGTGGTCAAGGGTAAAAGGGGGAATGAAAGCATGCGAGTGGGCGACTGCGGGGCTGGGAGAGTACCCTGTATTCCCAGGGCTGCCAATTTACCAGGCAGCCCTCTCAGCCCCCCACCAGCCAGTCTTGTTTGAAAGACTGGTGCTTTGGCTGCAGAGAGCCTGCTAGAACACATCGACAGACAGAGTTGGGCGTGAGACTTAACAGATGAAAGTGCATTCAGCACAGGCGCATACCAGGCTCTCCCTGACTCCCTCCTTCTGACACACTAGCCGTTGTCTGAACTCTGCAGGATTACATTCGGAGTTCAAAAAAATACTGCGGAAAATAAAAGCGCTCTCCTTTTAGAGAGCAAGGTACAGTAATGAAGCAGCCTGATATATCACATAACCTTTATCTTCTCTGTGCCACGGCACGCTTACCTTTGCTGCAGTGTGTCTAAATTAATTTGCTGCAGGTGAGCTTATTTTCTAGGAGCCAGATCCATCTCCTCGGAGCTCCACTGTCTGGGTCTCTCACTCTAAACCTTTGCCCGTAAATAAGTGAGTGAGTGGGATGAACACGAAAGCTGATATGGACAGTGGTCTCCCTGACAACACGACCAGTCATTAGTCTCACGTGCTGCCTACCTAAATGTAGTTCTCAGTGTTATACTTCAAAATGACATAATAATAGGAAACAGTCACAGTTGGACGTGTCTTGATAGTCTTTCAGCTCCATCACTGTCTCTCATGAACAGACCTCGGAGACAGATAATGATGGTTATGTATAAATGAGGCACAGCCAGACACATGTAGGATTGAGGAGTGTGTGGAATAAAAGGTTTTTCTCCTGCCTTTGTTTCCAGAAAGGACATCTAGATTTGTGAGGCTTTGTGGAAGGAGAAGAGGAGGTCAGTGTTTGGAGAAGATGCTTCCATCAGCGACTCTCTCCCTTGGTCAGTTATCACACAGAGCTTTCCTTTTAAGTCTCTTCAGAAGTAACAATCCATCACCCCAGCGAGTCATTATCTGCTCAACTCATTAGCTTGTGTGTGAATGTTCATCTCCATTTTTTAGGCTGGTCAAAATGCTTCTTTAGAATGTGATTTTTTGGTTGGCGATCATCACTTTGACCACATTTGCGATCTCTGCAAGCTCTTTTTGGAGATATGTTTTTGGAGATAAGACAGATAAGATAAGACAGGAGTGTCCATTTAGACACAGATCAGATCACTGGCTGTGATATGAGACTTCTTCACCCCCCTGCAGCGAACCTACCTCACACTGAGGCTGATTAACAGAGCGCCATAGCTCTCCTTGAATGGAAATGGGAATACTGGTCCACAGCCAGACTCCACATCATGCAGTGATAATGACTTCAGCACAATGAGTCAGACCTGTGCTGCTGGAGGAATCCTTCAGGATTCATCACACACTCAAGTGAAGGCATTTCTGCCGAATTCACGTCCCACGTGTGAGCAGACAAACCAAAAATACGCCAAAGTGACACATGATCAACATGGACTTGAATATGTCTTTGTGTATCATGTATGGTGCTGTGTTTTAGAGTCAAAGGATAATCAATAGAAAACCTCCCCCGAGCTGCAAATCAGTACACAGCTCCTTATTGATGGGCTGCCCTTGACACAATCAAACAGCCCAGTGCCCCAAAGGTGAGGGAGGAGTAACATAAATCTCGCTGAGTGTAACCGCGGCCTAAAAGAAGAACATCCGGGCGTTCGCAGCATCCTTCCTCATTTGCCACATCTTAGTTTGGCCAAAGCAAATCTTCATTTTGGCCCAGTCTGCAGGGCGTTGTGGCCTGGTCACTCAAATCCTGACGCAGGCGCTGCTAAGCTCCAGTGATGATTAAGTGGCCACGACATGAGTGAGCACGTGAACGCACACATTTAGTTGAGGGGATGATGTCATACTCTGCCAGCAGGCCCTGGCAGCAGGAAGGCCCACCCAGAAAAGATTTACTAGCGAGGTCAGGATGCTGATCATTAAGTATGAGACAAATGCCTGCTCACCATAAAACCCTCCTGCTCACAGTCAACCACTGTGGCTATATCTCAGTGGGTTGGAGAAGAGTGTTTGCCGTGTGTGTCAGCATTCACCAGATGTATGGCCTTCTACGTATAAATATATGCATTCCACCAACCCGTAGAGATGCAGGGGTCACGCAGTGTTTTTAGAACCACCACAGAAATAACCAGATGCAGGTTACCTGTCAGTGACACCATATCAGGCACGAAGGGACCATAATGGAGAAGCTGTCAAATGCATGACAAAGCTGATCCAAGCCTCCTGTGTGGCGCTGAGGATTAGTCTGGTAATGAGTCTGTCTCCTTTCCAAAGTCTGCCTGCAATCAGGGGACCACTGGTATAAACATTCATTTGGTTTTTCTCACTTCCTCTCCTTTATTCTAAATCACTCAAAACACCTAATGCCCCAGGCCCAAACATCCTGACTATGGGAAGAAGAGCTAGAAAATGTTTATTATAGCAGAATGCCCATCGTTTACGGTGCAAAACTTGCCAAACTGGAGCGGAGCAGATGATCCCTGTGCTTCTGTCTGGTTATCTCATCAACTAAATCCAAGTTTTTAACAGTTACTTTTGCAATAGTTTCTTCTCTTTATTCCAGCACAAGGAGGTGAGAAATGAGAGGCCTATCAGACTCTCAGTTTGGTTTTGTCGATGCACAGCTCTGAGGTTGTTAGCAGTCTTTCTTTACATGGTATGGACATTTTTTTTTTTTTTGCATTTTTATAAAACCTTATTTTAGGATAAACAAATCCAAGCAAAACACACAGTGGTTGATTTGATGTCCAGCTAGCTGAGCAATATCTCACTCAGGACATTCCACACATTCAACCAAGGTCTTTCAGAAGAGCTCTTTGTTCCAGCAAAGGTGTTCGACAAGCCTTTTGTTCCTGTGCTGCCTGGCCTTGGACACAGAATACCAAATGGGGGCATCATTTGTGCACTGACTGCTGACAGCCCAAGGCTGAACAGACTCACACTCTCTGTACCAATGCCTGACAAATTAGGTAAAGCCATGCATATATGTAACATCTGTGAATTCAGCCTCAATCATAAAAATGATTCAAGGAAAGGATTCAAGGAAAATCTTCAATATTTCATATTATTACTGTGTGTAATATTCATGTCTGTGGTTAGATCCCGACACCTGATTCAGCTCCTCCATGTAATCTGGCGTATGCAGTATTTAGAGCAAACATTTTTTGAGCTGCAGACCGATAAAAAGTCAATTTAGGTGGATAGATAATTGAAACAACATAAAAATTGATATTTTCTGAATATAATAATAAACATTAGGCTGGGCACACTATACACGTGTGTATGCAACCTTATAAGCAGTGTCCTTGTACCATCACAGTTTTGTTTCAATGTAGAATGCTTGGCCTCAAAGACTTGATGGAGGATATACTGCCTCATTGGCTTGTTGCATGGTAACAACATGTTGCGTTAATTTTATATTTTAGGTTAGACCCCTGAATGCAGCTTTCTCCTTTACCCTAGACTTTTCAAATATGTCTGGGTTTTTTAGCCAGTTTAGGAGGAAGTGAGGCAAGGATCTACACAGGCAACATTTTTATTGCATGTGACCACTGGGTCCACAAACCACTCTTGGGTCACCACCCACCTGTTGAGAATCCCTGTCTTAGGACACAACAGTACCTGGATGGACCCATTACATTTATGTCTGACTCCTTACCTCAGTGCACTAACATTAAATCAGTAGGATAGTGTTGCAGGAGCAAAGGAAAGTCCTGTTGTACAGTATGTTTCCTAGTATATTCCCACTAGGGGAGGTAAGAGGGGGTGTCCCCCTGTTTGAAGTTGGAAGAGGCCAGAGGGCCAACTCCCACACATTCACCGAAAGCCCATGTCCTACAGCCTCGATAAAAAGTTGTTAGTCATTGTGTTGTGATTCGTTACTGATCCCGGATAAGAATATTCTTGGAGGCACCCAGGCTGGCCTTTGCAGTAATGTGATTGAGGATCCAGGGGAACAGGGGAAAGGTCGACTGCCCTTTAGCACAGCATAGGCAACTGGTGCAAATGTGAGTCCTTTGTGAGTCTGATATGATACATATGTAGTGGTTATATATAAAAATGCGGTTAGAAATAAGTACTGGTTTGAGAAAAAATCCTGTAAGAGACATTGCATCGCAGTTCAGATGAAACAGGAAGAAAAATTGATGAAATGGAAGAAGAAAATATTTCCCAATGTTTATATTGTGGAGAAGATGCAGCCAAAACAAAGGAGGAAGCAGAGAGAGGGAGGGTGAGAGGGAGGGAGCAGCAGGGAGTACAGTCACGTTGTCTCTTCGATCACAGCGCCTGGCTCTGAGCCAGATAAGCAATGTCCATGAGGAGGTAAATCATTTTCTGCCTGAGAAAGAAACAGGGGAAAAAATGATCATCGCAGCTCTGTCACAGCGCAGCCAGTTGCTTTATTCCCAAAGATGGGAATCCCCAGTCGGCCAAGAATAAATGGAACAGTTGGTGCAAGAAACGGGAAAAAAGCTTATCAATATTCAGGAAAACCTGCTTTGCTGCAGTGAGATCAGAGTGAGGATCAGTAGATGTGAGCAGTTTCTTGTATCAACGCAGAGAAGAGAAGCTTCTCTGGTCATTTTTCTCTGTCCATCAATGGAAGTTTGTTGAGAAGGTTGGTCTCCCAAGCCTTTGGACATCAGATCAAGAAGACTTGGCTGATGCCAGCAGATCCTACAGTGGCTTTGGAAAATTGAGGTGCTCTGTGTATATGCCAAGGTTCACCCTTTAATGATGGGGTGGGGGGGTTATTTCTGGCACACTAACGGCCCACAGTGTGTGAAGAACCCCCCTTTTTGTGGCTAAACCCCCCTTTCCGGTGTTTTTGTGTTCAAAGCCCTATCCATAAAGCTTTGCGGCTCCAGACACCCAACACCCATCATCTCAGTCACAACAACCCCCCCACCCCTTACCCTCAGTGTGGACCACAAAGAAATCCTAGCAAGTTTGAAGCTTAAGGAGGGCTTACAACAACAAAAGAGAGGACATTTAGGGTAAAAGTGAGGGCCCGTCATTCTGTTAGCCACTACTTTCATTGTTTTTCCTTGTATTCATGAACACATCATGCTAATATGCCTTAACTAGCTCCACTTCTAGGCCATGTGGAGGTGAACGAAGCTCAGGGCTGCAGCTCCACGGGACCCATTTGTTAGTAAATGAGATAAAGGGGCCAATTAAGGGGCCCCTGGAAGTAGACCTGAGAAGCTCAGAATTACAATCCAAAGGAAAATCTTTCAACAAATGACTTTGTGCAATAGGATTCCAGAACTCTACCCTCAGTTGGGAAAATGTTTGGCTATTAGACCAAAATTTGTTCAGGCAGAATAAAAGGAAAAACGTCAGATGAATGTTCACTTTTAAGCTGATGGGTGACAGATGATAATGAAGACGTGTTTTTCCCGGCTCTGCAGTCTGCAGTTTTCCCACCTCTGGCACTGCTGACAAAGATTAACAGCTGCTTTCATCTCTTCGGGTGTATTTTCTGCTCGGCTCCTTAGACACTGCTGCAGGTTTGCAGAAAATCTGGAGTAACGTCAAACTCTCAATACACATGTTGAACTTCAAATCCCACCCACGATCCCTCAAACAAGTCACAATGAATGTTGTGCCAAGGGCATACACGTTGGCGAAGAAGTTCTCCAGGCAAGAAGGCAACCTGGTGTTCAAATAAAATGATCTCCAACTGAGGGACACCTAGCTTCTTACTGATTGGTCCATCAACCACCAGAGACAGGTTATTAAATTAACCAGAGACAAACGAGGGCAATTATTAAGGCTAGAGACCTTCTCAATCACAAATAATGTCCATTCGGGTTGAGACATATCTTTGTTCCTAAAAACCAGGATACTTCTCCTCCACTTCTATCCTTCATTAATCATTTGCTGTCACAGTTAAGACACACAGTGATTATTTATTTTCACTTCTCCAATCAGAGGTTTTCACAACACAGGCTGCTGGGAAAATTTAAGCGTGATTAATCAGTGGTCTGTCTTCAGAGACACGGCACCAGGGGGAGGGGAGTTCCAACACGTTTTTCCTAATCTTCCATCTATATTCCAGTCAATAGGCAACACAACACAAACGAAAGAGGGTCCAGGACAGATGAAATGAACTGTACAGTCACTGAGGTGGTCTCACCAGTAGATGTGGGTGAAGTAGATGAAGTGATCATGGGGAGGGGTGGGATCAATACAACAATCATGGATGACTGTACTGACAGGAGACTAATCCAACCTTATGGAGAAATGTGTTTCAGAGAAAAACCACCAAGACGTTAGTGACTACAACCGCTTCATTCAGGCTAAACCCATATCACACACTCGTGAAGTCGACCACAGAAAAACACACAGCAGCGTTTGTAAGGCCACATAAGGAGGACCGGGATAATGAGATTTTTAGCGGGGTACAGCTGGCTTTCACGTGTTGGGTCGTGAACTGATTATGGACTATAATCCGTTCCATTCAAAACCATGTGTGGGCAGACAGTAGTAGCACAAAGGGGTAAATGTTCCATGGTACCTCAGTTTTATACACTTGATTTTTCATAGAAAACAAGTTGAAGGTAAGTTTCAACTTCAGGAATAGTCAGTCAGGAATACTGCTTCAACAAAACAATCCATTTAACTGCTCCTCAACTATTTAATCTGCCAAGAAGGGCGACACAACAAATTTTGACTCTATAATGTCACAACTTTCAGCTGTTTTAAATTGTTGTTGCTGTAGCTTGGACCAAAACACCAAAATGTACCATATATAGTTGTTATGTGTTTTACAACCTCCTGTTTGCCTGCAAAAAAACTGGGGTCAACTGAAATTTATTGAGTGATTTTTTTTAATTAACTCTGTCTAATATAAAACATGCATTTTAATTCTTGAATATCAGTATTACAGAACTGGTTCAAAAATAACCTTCTGGTTTGACAACTAACACCACATGACTGCGACTGGTGTCATGACAAATTTGTAATGTCAACCTGGGGTCCTGAGCCAAAAATGGTTGGGAACCGTTAGGTTAAAGTCAATCCTTAACTGTATAATAATAATAATAATAATAATAATAATAATTAGCATTATAATAATCCCTTGGGAGTATCCTTTGGGAAATTATGCCTCTGCATTTAACCCATCACCGTAGTGAGCAGGGAGCTGCTGGCTGGGCCAGGGCCCGGGGAGCAGTGTGTGGGTGACCATGGTCAGGGCACCTCAGCGGTAACTTGGCGGTAGGGGGATTTGAACCGGGGCGCCTTGCGAACCCAAGTCCACTTCCTTAACCATTAGGTCACCAACTTCCCCAAAATGGTAGAACCACCTGAAAAAAAATGAGGGTGCCATATATAGAGTACAAAAGATAATAATTAATCCAAAAATGTATATGTATTGATAATTATGAATGTCCAATCAACAGTATCAATATTCTGCAGGTTCTGATACAACGTCAAGAAACTGAAAAAATTGAACTTCTATTTTTTAAGACATGTTACATCTTATACTACTACATTTTTTTTACTGAATGGTTCATGTCCGTGTTGACTAATAACCTCAGTTTGTATTTGTGGTTCGAACTGAGTGTATGTTTCTTCAAAAACAAATCAATACTGGGAATAGGGGAAATCAAACTCCTGCCCTGATTAGAAAACTACTAGTTATTAATGTTTAACACTGGGTCGTGGCTAAGGAGCAGTGATGCCTGAGAACTCCAGCAGGAGACACCATTGTTTCTCCAGACTAGTACACATTAAAGGCTCGTGGGAGCGTAGGCCACAGGCTCTATTCTGCATGTGCACACAATGGGCAATAAAATTCCTCTGTGCATATTCCCTGCCCCGAGCTATTGCAATTTATTCTCTCTTATTCCGCCTCAACCATGCTCAGCATCTCAGCCACAGAACAGAAGTCATGATAAAGATAATAGAGTCCATTTGCATGACTTTCACTGAGGGACTCTAAAGAGGTTTAGACGGCGTCCCTGAGCCCCCACAGGCATGATGTATACGTCCATTCAAAAGGCTAGGGGTTAGAGGATTTGCGGAATCGCGGATGATAACTAAACGCTAATGCACTGATGATGGAGCCTGTGGGGAACTCTGGGTTGTTGTTGACCGGGGAATGCTCAACGTGGGCTGGAAAATTACGGGCAGAAAGGGATTGATGCTGAGCCCGTAACCTTCCGGCCCCGGCCTACATGCAACAGTTCCCACACAGTGTTGCTCTTCTGATCATCCTGATCTGACATACCACAGGAGAAAAAGGCAGCAGTGTGTTGGGTGACAAGGGAACACAGGTCCCTGCTCCACATCCTCTCACTCCTCCGTGTGTGAAAGGAATATGTCAGGACAAGGAAGCCCAGCTTTCCCCTCTCCCCTCAGGATTTGCTACACGTGGACCCGGGGTGAGCCTTCTAGCTGGAGTCAGCGCTTCGGCTCTTTGTTTGTCAGCCACTGCTCTGGTGCCCCCCTGCAGGCAATGTGAGGAGGCCAGACAGACTTCCTGACTCAGGGATTCAGTGGGAGGAAAAAAGGAAAGGGGGTAATACCTCATATACACTACACAAAGCCCACTGTTTTCCCCCTCATCATTTAAGTAGTTTACAATTTATCCTGACAGGCCCCGGTTACATTATGTCTATCATCCTGATGCTAGAAACACAACCAGACATTGCAGCATGACTCCCTATCTATTCATCTAAAGTATCCATCTATCTACCTACCTATCTATCTATCTATCTATCTATCTACATATAGATAGATAGATAGATAGGTAGATAGATAGGTAGGTAGATAGATGGATATATCTATCTACCTATCTATCTGTCTATCTATCTATCCATTATTATACAGCAGTTTCAGCTATTTGCACCACATTTTGTTTTCTTCTCCCTCTTCTTTCAGCTTGGATTCCACAGTGAGTCAACAATTTCCAACTCCCTCTGTCCTCTGTATTCTCAACTATAACTCCAACTACCTCCTTATCCTCCCTCACTGCATCCATCAATCTGGTAGCTTCATCTCTAGGATCATTCTTCTACCAATCCACTGTCCCTCCTCTGAACATGTCCAAACCATCTCAATCTGGCTTCTCTAGCTTTTTCTCCAAACCTTCCTGTCTGTGTTGTCCCTCTCACCACCTCATTCCTGATCCTGTCCATCCTCGTCTCTCCTAAACAGAATCTCAGCATCTTCATCTACATCATCTTCATCTTCTTCATCTTTATTTATTATTTATTTTAAGTTATTGCAGATTCAACACTCTTTGTGTTTAAGTCCATATATGCAGTAATGACTTCCTGGTGTCCCCAGATGCTTCTGATGAAATTCAGACCCGACCCCAGACCAGGGGGAGGCCTTACAGGGTACAGATGTCTGACAGAAGTAACAGCTGGAATGAGACATGAGGTGAGCAGCAGAGTGCGCTGTAGCCCAGCTCCATGTCCAACCTTTTCCTCCGCTCCATTTGTTAAAAAAAAAAGGTCAATGTCTGGGTGTTTCCAAGTAAAGGATCGACGCTCACTACCACGGCCACAGACATGTCAGTACAAATTACTGTATATGAACATTAGCTGAAGCAACACAAGGAACCAGAGGAACATGACCATCTGTGAAAGCCAATCACTTTAGAGTGAACAGTGTTTTTCAATCTATGGTCCGCAACCCATCTCTGGAAATAATGAGTGAAGGAAAAGAGTTATAAACAATATATCCCTCACATCATAGTTAGACTGTGTTTTAGGTCTATATATTACTTTTTATATTTTACCTTTATATTTGCTGCCAATAGGCCACTATGCTGGGTCACTAAACTATTTCTTTATTCATTAAAATTATCTGCTAAGAACTATTGCTGTTTGGTACCAAAAAAAAGATTCTATTGTGGATGCATCCAAGGCTGTCTGGACTGTCCACATCTCCATCAACACTTCTGCCCTGATGGTGCCAGACAAGCTTTGGATGAATTCACACCTGGGCTCGTACACAGGCTGCGGTCGCCTTCATCAGTCCCGTCAGTCTGATTGTGGCAGCAGGAGACCAGCTGGTGTTTAATCCAAGAGTAAACAGAGAGGAACACCACAGAGCAGCTAACCCATTCAGACGAACGCCCACTCAACCCTTCTGATGAGCCAGTCTCTGCCCTGGGCATTTGTTGCTCACATTCAACAGATTGATATGAATCGCTTGAACTTGTCAGGCTGAGGAGGTACAGGCAGCATTAACATTTCATCTCCCCTGTGGTAGTTTCTTACTCCTGCCCTGCTATACATTCTCCTCAGCCTCCAGCTCAGTGGAGGAATCCATCTCGCTGTGACTTCACAAAACAAAACCATTAGCCCTTCACCTCCAGGGAGCAGACAGTCCAACTGCGGCTGAATAGGAGTCTGCATCTCACAGAATGGAGGCAAGGCATGAAGACGAGAAATATCATCCACACTACAGCTGGTCATCACAACTGTGCATTTCACTCCACACTGATAATCATACTGAGATGTATGTCAAAAACAAGGCTATGGTCCCTTGTTAAGAAAGGGACACATGACACAGAAATACAAGGTGTCCACAAATGCTTCAAGTACTTCTTCTTCGTCATCTTTCGGCTTGTCCCCTTTTCAGGGGTTGCCACAGCGAGTGAACATTTTTCATCTCCCCCTGTCCTCTGTGTCCTCAGCACTAACTCCAACTACCTCCATGTGCTCCCTCACCATCATCCATCAATTTCCTCTTTGTCTCCTACCTGGTAGCTCCATCTCTAGGATAATTCTTCTACCAATGTATCTACTGTCCCTCCTCTGAACATGTCTAAAATGCCTTCTAAAAGAACAGAGCCCATCTTGAAAAAGTTTGGAAACTGCAGTTGTTTGGTGAACTTACTTGACTCCCATGGCAGTAACTACACCATTGTTCACCACATGTGCTGGCCTTCTGCTCCTGATGCTGGGACAATGGAGCATCAACCTACCAGGCCGTCACCGAGAGACAATATTTACAAGCATGTTTGACCCTGAGAGCGAACGTCTGCTCTGTATCTTTACCCCCTGCCATGTGGGCCAAGTGCAATGTGCTCCACTTAATCTGCCCCGCCTATTTGCCTGCAGAAAAGAATCCGCCTGTCAATCAACAGTAGCACCAAACAAAGCACTGTCCCGCTGCCTGGAGCCCCCACTGCCCCGTCTCCCTCTGTCCACCGCCCATCATTAAAGAACTGCAGAATGTCTCGAGTGTAAGAGCAACATGTTGGAATCTGTGTGTCCCTTACAAACAAACACAATGGAATCAGTTCCACATGAGAACTTCATAACAAATCGCACAACATTGTACACACGCCGTGACAATGGGCGCCACACCATCAACATGCTGTTCACGACAGCGGCTCGGATCCTGCAGAGCTTCCACACTCGGTCCGGTGGAACCACTGGGTTATTTTAACATCCTGTTTCCCAGTGTTTGAAAAGAAAAATCAGTCTCATTTTATTTCCACAAGCTAATCACTTGTTTCTATGGTTACCTTAGTGCTGGCTGCTGGATAAAGGGCAGAGTGAGTGCTGCTGACACAAAGGCAGTGACTTTACAGCAGAACATAGTCTGAATGGCCCTGATTCTACAATTACACGAGGATTCCTTCTGCACAACCACAGTCATTAGACTCACCTGGGCGGCAGCTGCAGGACGCACGATGAACGGCCGTAAAACCGTTTCCTCCTCACGTTTCTCCAGGGCAGAATTCCTGCAAACAGCTGTCCATGACTGGCCCTGCAGCAGCGCCTTCATGGTTATGTGCCATCGATGGAAACCAACATACCCCAAAACCCCAAAAAAAACTTCTGCTAACTCACCCAGTGTTATGTCCCTGTTAGTCATAATCAGCATCACAATAGACTGGTGACACGGATGCCAATAGTAATCATAGTATGTTCTCCATGCCAACTAACCTGTGCTCTATTTCTATTTTTTCTTCAACTGCTTGATAGATTTAAAATTTGCAATGGAACTTTATTAACTTTGTACAAATCTGGGCCAGAACACATTAACCGAAAACCAATTCAAGCTGAAATTTAAGAAGTTATACAATGGTCATATCATTGACAGACACACGAACAGATAGATAGGACAGGAGGAGAGGAACAAAAAGCAAACTAATCTTCACTGTGACATTGTGATCCACACCACTGCACACAATGTAATAAACCTCTGTATTTAACCCATCACCAAACTGAACAGTGAACAGCTTTGAGCAACAGGGGAGCTGTGAGTGTGGACAGTCAGTAGACCTCAATGGTTACCTGGCAGTTGGTGGATTTGAACCTGGAACCCTCCCAGTCTGGTTCTTAACCACTAGGCCACCACAGACAGGCGGACGGACGGATGGATGCGTGGGTGGGTGGCTAGGTAGGTAGGTAGGTAGGTAGGTAGGTAGGTAGATAGATAGATAGATAGATAGATAGATAGATAGATAGATAGATAGATAGATAGATAGATAGATAGATAGATAGATAGATAGGATGGATGGATGGGTGGGTGGGTAGGTAGGTAGGCTGGTAGGTAGGTAGGTAGGGCGGTGGGTAGGTGGGCGGACGGACGGATGGATGCGTGGGTGGGTGGGTAGGTAGGTAGGTAGGTAGGTAGGTAGGTAGGTAGGTAGGTAGGTAGGTAGGTAGGTAGGTAGATAGATAGATAGATAGATAGATAGATAGATAGATAGATAGATTGATTCATTAATCCTGTGTGTTGCTTTGATGGAATGGAAAGAAAGTGGCCCAGGAAGAGGAAGTGCCATCCACAGTGGTCATGCCCTGCTGTGAGCCTTGTTCAGGTTTCATTACACAATGTTCCGTCAATGCACTAATCATATGCTCTGTCACAAGGCAGTACGTGTTTAACGTGCAAGTCAGCTGAACACATGGCTTTAAATTCATTAGTTCTTCAGACCCCTCACACCCCCCTCAATACTCTGGTGTACAAATACACACATAATAACATGCATTTGTACACACACACACACACAAAAACACACGGAGCACACAGTGAAGAGAGTGACCCTTGACTCTTCCTGTCTCTCTGTGACTGTATAGTCACTCTAATTATCAGTGGTCATTAATGACCCCAGGGCCATCTTTGTTTCAGGCCACTTCCTTACAATTACCAGACACAGGAAGCCGGAGACAGAGAAAAAAGGAGCAAAAACGCTTAAAAAGATTAATTCAACCATTCATCACATCATTATAAACATTTGCAAAGAACAGAGTTTTCATAAAATCTAATTTATGGCTGCATAGCGTTTTACACAAGCAAATGTTTCCACAGGCTACAAGATGAGAAAAATAAACATTAAAACATTTATCCACGCTGCCTGACAGCTATTGGTATAAACACTTCTAATATTAATCCTGCAAAAGCAATTGTTAATTTTACTGGTACGACATAATTTGTTCCCTTGAATAATTAGCAGAGTCAAATTAATTCTTCGTTTCTCTCGATTAATATTCTGCACAAATCAATGTGGCAATCTGGCCTGCTGAAAGGAGTTTGAATGAAATTTTATTTATTTAATTTTTTTTATCTCAGTGAAGCACAAGATCCGACAGTAATGGGCTGCAGGATTTAAAACAAGAGTAATGTTTTCCTTTTGTTGCAAAATCACCACCATAAAAAGTTTCCAAGATAAATACTGCAACTCATTTATCTTTTTAATGTGATTCAGTGTACTCACAACGTATGTTTCTCATCCTGAAAGTATCCTGAAAGTATGAGAAACGTACGTTGCGGGCTGTGAGTGGGGGCGGTGCCATGAAGATGCCATGTTCAGTCGGTAGGGAACTTTGCGGACGCTAGTCAGGTTCCTTAACCACTAGGCCACCAATGCCCGACATATAGACACAAAGAATCTGTTTAGAACAACAGCTGGCAGAGGGTTTTACTAAAAACTGAAAATTACTGTATGAAAATCATCCAACTATTCATCTTCATCCTCTTATCTGTGACCCGGTTGCAGGGGCAGCAGTCTCCACGACTGGCACCCAAATCACACTGCACCATACTGTGAGCCTTCCTGCCAAATTCTGAAAAGCCATTCTGTTTGTTTGTTTGTTTGTTTGTTTGTTTGTTTAAAAAATGAAAACAGTTTTTTTTATGTGTTTCTTGAATCATCTGCGTTTCGTGGTTAGCAAAATGACATTTTGATTAAACGATTTCCCGACCGGCTCCACATTTTAAATGGCAACAAATTGAATGCTTTTCCAAGCAAATGAATGGTTGAATTATTTTCCAATCACAAATTAAACAAAGCTTTTGCTCGACCTACTCTCCTTTTGTATTCAGCAGCGTTTACCTAGAGCGGCTCAACTCAAGTTAATTGCATTCTAATTAAAATTTCATCTGCGAGCGCAGCAGAGCCGCTGAATGTCAGAACAAGTGTCTGCGGAGCCTCCTGCACTTCACTGGGGGAGAAGGTGCTGCTTAGTTATTCTGCTCCTACCATCCTGGGCTCTCAGGATGTCGGAGGATGCGTCCCCGCTAATTGTATCGTTCCAGAACAAAAAAGAATACTAATCAGATAAGAGTTTTCAATCAAGTATGAAACATGAGGGCCAATGGTTTCATCATTTCCTCTTCTGAACACAAGCCGAAATACAAAGAAATATGTTGATTTATGCAGCTCGCTTTGATTTGGGAGGAATTACTTTTCAGCCAGCGCCGAGTCGGAGAATAGAGAAACAAACAACACAACAATAGTCTGGAGGACGATAAGAGTAATGATAATCAGAGGACCTTTTTTTGTTATAGTGGGTTTAAAAGCACGTGGGAAACAACTCTGGTCTGTTGTTTACAAACAGAACTCTTCTTTTTCTTCTGTGAAGGAGATTTTGACAGAGTTACCAGGCTCTGAACTTTGAATTCTATTGGTTCCCGTGTCGTACAATGTTAACAAATTGGGTCAGGATTCAGTTCGGTCACTGACAAAGTGCGAGTTTGATTCCCATTAAGGGAACATGGCCTTGTGTTTCCAGAGTGGAGCTGTTGCCAGCTCTGCTTTAACCATCTGATTTGCACCCAGGGTTTTCAATCACAGTTTTTTTGTCAGAGTTTATTTTAACAATTCTTCTGTTTAAACCCAATACTAAGGTCCCTCATATCTGCTTTCATAGTTGGCCAATAACGCTGTATCTCTCTCCCAAAATTAGTCCATTGTTGCTCAGACCATATTCTTGGCATCAAATCATTTTAACATGATGAGATTTAGACAAGGATTATTTATTTTGCTTCACCTTATGAGCCCTCTCCCCGACCATGATCCAGATTTGCTACAATGGAAAAAAAACAAGACCTCCTCCCAGTTTCACCCTGGTTAAACCCAGACTGAACAACGAGCCACAGATACTCCACATGCTGCTCTTTTCAAACTGGGTTCCAAAGACACAGAGACAACTCGTAAATCAGGGTGAGATTTTGTCCTGTCTCGCTGAGCTCCACACCTTCATATTACTTACACCACACTGCTCACTTGGAAAGCAGGAAGTGTTATACCAGCAAGACGTCAGATGACGACGTCTCATTGTCTCAAACATGTGACTGCTTTAAAGATCATCTATAATCACAGTCACTAAGTACGACATTCAGTAGGATACAGGCCTCCTCAGAGAGGAGAGGCCAGGGATGGACTGTAGACACTGACCAACCTGCCACAGACAGCTGTGGCTCTCGTTGACCGGCCTGGTGAGGCTGCTGGAATCACCAAGAGAACAACATCTCCTAGGCCAAGCCATGGTGAGAAAAAAATCCTTCAATCTGAGACAAAAAACCAGGACAAGTATTTCACCTTTGAAATCATCACAGAAAATTTGATTATCAGAGTCAGACTGCAGATGATGAAGAAGACAAATGTAGTCAATTGTTTTTTATACCTGAGTACGAGCATCTAAAACTCCTCGTATCCACTCAGGTTCAAGCACTTTTTGGCAGGTCAGCCCTTAAAAAATAGTACACATGTTCCACAGACGCTCACATCAGCAACATCAGCCAAATGTCAGCGTGGGCAAATTCACATGAAGTATTACTATACCTACAGTATTTGAAGATTTATGAACGTGATTCAACCGTCACCTGATGATAAAGAGCTGCTGTGGTCGAACCACAAGCTCTGTGTTGTATTTGACTCTTGAAAAGGTGTAAAGTTTATAAACTGGATGAAAACGTCTGTTAAAACATTACATTTTTACTGATGAATCACATTTATTAACTATAAACATTGTCTAGTCCACAGAACTAAGAAAGCACCAGAAACGTAGCCATCAGTCACTTATCAGACACCAACACTACTGATATATGTGTCTCAATGGTTCTCAACATGGGGGTCAAGGCCTTATGGGGGGCATGGGCAGTGCAACAGGTCAAATTGTGGGAGAAACTAAATGATTTTAATCTCCTTTTGATCAAAGTTGTCTGTTTGTAGGAATAACTACCATTTGAAGTAAACGTGTTGACGAAGGTCTTATAGGGGATTTAAGAGAAGGAGGCGCAGGAAAAAAGTGTTAAAAACTCCTGCTGTGATGTGTTCACGACACTGGCGCCTCAAGCTCAAGGTTCATTTAGCCCCATGATGGTGTGTAGCTGTGATTGGACAATATTATTCAACCATAGTAAGAACAACATTTCCATGGAACAGGTGAACCCACATGAATTCTAACACCATGAACCATGACCTTCTGAAGACAACTGACAGCATGTCTGTACATCACGTCTCCACCGCTGCGTCTCAGCTGTACCGTGCTGTACACCAGTGTTTTCCTGCTGGTGCTTGGGCATAAAAACACCAAACACTTCATTTAACAGCAGAGCACTTCAATGTTATCTCTTTGGTTGGATCTGACAGACCATGGGGGTGGGGACTTACCTAATGAAGAATGAAGCGGCTGTAGATGAGGACGGGGACGGAGCAGTGGAAGAAAGAGCGGCGGTACTGACGACAGGTGCTAGGTGTCCCGCTTGGATGGAGCTCCCCAGATGGCAGGGCGTCAGGGTGCTTCTGCCGCTGATGCCGGTGGTGGCGGTGGTCATGGTGGTGAACGGAGCCTCCGTGACGAGCCGGTCCGTGTCCCCCACCGGACCCCGAGCCTGTTGACACACAGATACGGCGATAAGACCACCGACCAACACTTACAGGTTTTATCACTCTTGCCCACCTTCCTTACAGTCCATTTACTCCCCCTGCTGCCACAGATGGACGGGCAGCTGCTGCAGCCATCTCCACTTAGTGGGAATCAGCAGTATCCACGGCCCAGAGCTTCACCCCCTGAACAGCCAGGATTGCTGCACCATTCATTGATTCTGGCAACAGGGTTGAGCCTGATCTGGTTATGGCCCACTGTAATTAAGTGATAACCCACGTTTAATTAGCAATTAAATCTGTAGCCATTTACTTCAGTCGGCTCCCAATTATACCTCCACCTCCATGGCTAATTTGGCAGTTTAGAAGAAGGTGGAAGAACATGTTACTCCGCACGTCGAGTCACACAACAACAACAGGACGGTGAGGTCAGGTTTGTGGCATAGCTCAGATGTTTATGAGGTCTCTGTATCGATGCTCGTACGAACACACCCTGTTCTGGAACCTGAGTCGTAAAACTGTATTGGAATGATGTGAGACGCCTAGTTTTAGCTCCGGGCCTCTGATGACGGTGCCAAATTTAGACGTGCTATCCCACTTGCATGTCAACATATTTGTTGGCTGTGCAGCAGCAGGTCATCTATGAAAAACACAACTGGTTTTATTAATAACAGCCTTGTTTGAGAGGTTGCTTTTTTAGGTCTTTATCTTTAGTAGACCAAGTGTCTTTTTTCAGTGTCTTCTGGATTTCAACTGTCTCTTTGAAACCTGAGCTGCATTATTACACTGGAGACAACATTTACTATGTCCCTGCTGTGTCTATGATGGACTATCAGACACATGTTAAAATAATCTAGATCAGATCCCAAACTTTTTTTATGGGGACCCATATTTTAAGAGTCAAAATTGCCATCCAGGTCAATAGTGATTATTTCTAAATCATTGATCAATATTGAACAATAATGAGGATATTTTACTGTAGAGTTTATGCTGAATAAAATGCATTGCATGAGTTTTAAACAACCACAACAGTAACTGAACCAGCAACGAAGGACATGTTCAGAGGAGGGACAGTGGATACATTGGTAGAAGAATGTTAGAGATGGAGCTACCAGGTAGGAGACAAAGAGGAGATTGATGGATGCAGCATGGGTGGACATGGAGGAAGTTGGAGTCAGAGTAGAAGAAAAGAAGAACAGGAGGAGATGGAAAATGGTTAATTCATTATGGCAACCCGTGAAAAGCTACCAGCTGAAAAGAGAAGAAGAAGAAAAAGAAAAAACAGCAAAAATTACCAAGAACTTTAAGGAAATCTGTTGCAAGACGACACTTTTTTTTTTTTGAGGACCCACATGAGAGTTGCAACCCAGTCTTTGTAAACCTTCACTCCTTGTCAAATGTTGTTTCATGAAGCCCAGCCTATGTGTATGTTAATCTTAAAGTTTGTACCAACATTTGGACTGGATGGGACGATTTAATTTTGTATCAAATGTTCTGATTTCAGAATCCATCTTTTTTTAATAGGTGAAAAAAAAACGACTCCGAGGTGAAAGAGCAGAATGTCCAGCCATGAAAGTTCAACATTAGTTGTAGACACCTGAGAGAGCTGTGGGTTATAAAACCAGTCCCCATTATTTCACTCCACTCTGAACCCTTTAATTAGCTCTACCACCACTTCCATCTGAACTCGGTGCAGATCCAGCCCTCCAGCCTGCAGGCTGCTGCTAACAGCTAATAGTCCACAACATGAAGTGCAGATAGCTAATTAGCGGAGGCGTGAGCCACCTCTGAGATTCTGCTTCAGCTGGAGTGGCCATCCCCGCAAAAAGGTTAATCCCCATCAGAGCTGCTGGTTCATCGTGATCAATAGCTGCAGACTGAAACCAGTTCTGGGGATTTTTAAGCATCAGAAACAAATAAAGGTCAAATGTTGCTCCTAATGACATTTATCACGCTGGCACAACTGCAGCATGCAATTAGCAAAAACTCTGATTCCACACAGCGCAGTGGCCGCAGTGGAGTTAGAGATGCAGGTCGAACCCTCTGCATATTCGCTATGGTAGCTTTTACCTCACTTTTCTCGTGTTTGGCAACTAAAATTACATCCTTTACAATCTTTTCTATAAAGTTCGCAGCCTTCTGCTATTTGCCATTTGTCACTGTGAGCTGACGGCCAAACTATTTATATTCCAGGCCTGACATGTGAAAGATATACATCAGGAGGAGAGAGCATTCTGACTTCTTGACATTTACATCAGGGCTTTAGCTGTTGCTCTGCATTCTGGGCTGTAAACTGTGCTGCACCAACGTCCTGCCAAACCAGGGGAGTCAAACCTATTTTTGTTCAGGGACTGTGTACAACCTTGTTACCTTATATTTTGGACTAAAGGGATAAGAGGAGCAGATACTTATCACAAGCCTAGAGCCCCCTGTCATAGATGTGAGTGTTAAAGTAACAAAAGTCCCTATTAGTCCCTTACCCAAAGGATGAATAGTGTGCAACTTGTTGACATATGGTAGACTAGGTCTATTGGGCTGGACCAGAACAATGGAAACATAAATAGAAAAAGGGAAATAAAGCAAACTCCTGTGATACAGAGGTCACAATCTACATTTAACCCATCACCAAAGAGAATGGTGGGTAACTTGGAGTGGTAACCTGGCAGCTGGGGGATTCAAAACTTCAGACTCCAGTTTGGTTCCTTACCCACTAGGCCACCACTGCCCATATTATGTACGAATGACAGAAAAACGTTTTTGTTTATATCTGTTCAATAATACAAGATAAATCTCAATTATATGTGATTATTATCTTCTTCATATGCTTTCAATTTGTCCCTTGATCATCAACTTTATTCATCTCCCCCTGTTCAATGTATCTTCTACCTCCATGTCCTCCCTCACTGCATCCGTCCATCTCCTCTTTGTCTCCTACCAATCTATTCTTCTACCAATGTATCCACTGTCCAAACCATCTCAATCTGAGTTATAAGTGATTATAATTTTTATCCTATTATAATGACATTTAATTTTACAAAAGACTTCCTGAACATGAAGTGTACTTTTTTTTATTTATAAAATTCATCAAGCGGGCTGGTTTTAGGCCACAGGCCTTATGTTTAACACCAGCTTGTGCTTTTCAAAACCCCATTGGAAAAGATTTGTCCAATAGTGGTGTTTTTTTCTTTTTCTTTTATTTTTTCACTTTGGCGTGTTATCAGTGGGTCCAGAATCAACATTCCAACTTGAGTCTCAGTCTGGTGGTGGTCTCCTGAGACCCTATCACAGAGGTTAAGTCAGATGTCAGGCTGCAGAGCGAGGAGTTGCAACATCAGAGAAATGAGTTAAAGACAAATCCTCAGCAGCCGGAGCACAAATCCTCACAGTGTTCTAGTCAGAAACCTGGCAAATACCAGAGCAGTGAAACCATCACACTGTGGCAGAGAGAAGCAGTCGACCCGGAGCCGTTCAACGGCAGCTCTGTCGCAGTTTGGTTTTCAAAATCGATGGACAGCAGTTTTTACAGGAGCTGCAGAAACAGCTGCACGCAGGTGGGGCTGTCTGTGTGTGTGTGTGTGTGTGTGTGTGTGTGTGAGAATGCTTCAATGCTTCACTCCAGAACATAAACACACACACACTTGAGCTCATCACAATGGCTATTGGAGTATATTCCCCTCGGTCCTAATTCCACCTGGGAAAGTACAATCTCTTGCCTGAGTCAGGTAATTAGGCTGTCAGTGGAGACCTGCGTGTCCTGCCATTTGCACTGAGAGGCAGTAATGAGTCAACCATGTATCTTTTAACCCCTGCCCTCTGACCGCTCAGCCATCGTCAGTCACAACAAGAAATGGAGTTAAACGACTGAAATACTTATTTTGTGCCAGACTGTTGGCACAGTTGGTCATCTGTTGGTTGCAGTGACCACATTGCCCCCCTGTTTTATCAGTTGACCCCTCTCTCACACTCTCTCTGTCTTTTGACCCCATTTTCTCCAGTATTCCCCTGTGACCAGTGATCCCAGTGGTCAACAGATGATTACTACCGAGGAGGAAAAGCCCAGTGTTAATCTGCCAGTCAGGCTTGGCTGGACCCTGTGACCAACAGAAACCAACTGAGATGAGGACCGACCTCCAGAAGTAGCAGAGGACCTGCAGAGTCCAAGGAGGACAAGGATGAAAAACAATACCTTTTGACATTACCTGTCCACTCATAAGGTCTGGATCTAGAGCATAGACCGGGGAGTCTAAACCCAGGTGGGATGCAAACTACAAATATGGGGCATTATGTCTAATAAAAAACTTTAATTTATCTGTTTAGAAACTTTGAAGCATTGACTTAATAAAATGTTTTTTAAGCTCCTACTGGCCATAAGAATAATTTGGTGGGCACAATTTGGCTCCCGAGCCATAGTTTTAAATATATAGTTTTATACATAATATAAATATAGTTTTTATTTTATTATCTCTGTTATTCTGAATGAGTAAAACAGTATTACCATACGGAGGAAATATGTATATACAGTATATATATAAATAGAAATATCTCCCATAAGTGACTGCAGACAAAATGGCCATGAGCTATTTAACATACATAGGTTAAATATAGAAAAACTAATAGACACATAACCTCAGTTTATGTCTATTTGTCATTAGTTCGGCAGGAAAAAAACTTTTTCTCCAGATAGCATCTCTTGCAACTGGCCGTGATTTACAGAAAAAAAAACTTCCTCAATTTACCCGGAAAAATACCAAGATATGAATGATTTTTATAATTGCTTTCCAATTCTGTCTGAATAAGCGTCATCCTTCCTGCATCTATTTTCCCTCCTGCTATCGACATATTTCATGGAACTCGGCCAGGCTGTTCCAGCTGCACCAGAGCAGCAGTGGCGTTCCAAAAAAATCATCGAGTGGTTTCCCCGCTGAAGACAGAAAATAGGGCACTCTATCCTGCCTGCAGCAGGCCAATAAATGGTGCCCACGTGGGTCAAGAGCACTTGGTCACTGCAGATTAATGCATATGTGGTTGTGAATTTTATGGCGCGAAAAGAGCTGCAAATTGGGTCTTATCAGTCCCGTGCTTTAAATTGTCGCCTTAAACTGGAACAGGGTTTTCTTTGATTCTCAACCTGCTAAAATGTCCTCTTTAATGATTGACACATTAAAAAAAAGGATCAAATTACAAGAGCGACTCAGGTTCGTTTTCCATGGACACAAACAACATTCCAGATGTTAACCAGAGCCTTTTCCCGTATGGGAGACTCAAGGTGCCCTACATAATGGCTGGTGTGTGGGAGCGCCTCAGGCTGTCAGGCTGACACACAGTGAAGGATTTGTAGTTTACACAGAGAGTCCAGAGCTTATTTATCCAACACCGTTTTCTCTCCCTGGAACTAAAACCATGGGGGAATCATGAATTAACACCAGTGCCTTATGGCAGAGAGAAATTCCCCAGTCTGTACAGAACTGAAGTGGATTTTTGTCACTGCAGAAGAGGAGAAGAAATCCCCATCTCCTGTGTGTTTGTAGATTCCTGTCCTGATGGAGCGTTTCTCTTTGCTCTGATGAGGTCTCACGTGTCAGCAGTGTGGCATTGAGGAGCTCACATCAGCTCCGGGGGCCACTAATTGCTTTTCGAGACATAGACGGAGAACAGGAGTTGGCCGCTCCCGTCTGTGCCAGGCTGTTTGATTTGCCCTCGATTGCATACACACAGTTAAAAGCTTTTGATGGCCTCCCATAAACCATCTCTACGGGCAATTGTTGACATTACAGGGAGGAGCAGAAATCTGCCTTCAATTTCCACGTAGAAAGGAAATTAAGGATTAACACCACCGGGGGCAACGGCGGGCTGCCATTAGAACAGCAGTTACAAAATGTATGGCTAATGAATCGGACCATACTTATTACGGTATGTGGACTAGGATGGAGTCGGCTGTGCAGTCTCTCCACTGTCCAGACTGGACTGTCAGGCAGGTCTGAGACCAGATGTTCACATCACTTTCTGATGAAGTCCCTCATTAAATACAGCGCGTTAGCGCCCGGAGGTCGAAACACCATCGGTGAATCAGTGACTCCGTTAGTCCGACTGTTCCACCTCCATCACAACAGCTCCTAAAAGTCATAAAGCAGGTACAGCGTGACTAATCATCAGGTCACATGACACTGAGGGCCAAACTCAGGACCACTCCAAATCTCTTAGACATCAAACAAAACACACACACACACACACGCTACTGCCTATCCAACATGAGAGGAGAATTATGGCGCTGCTGTGGGGTGGTCATTTCAAATGCCCTTGAGGAGGAGGTCAGCAGATTAGTGTTGCAAAGACCCCTGACCTGGAATCACTCAGGCTCCTTGACTACTGAGGAATGAGGGGTCAGCACTCCTGCGGTCTGAGGAGTCACAAACACACTCAGTGTGCAGGACCTGGTCCTCTCTACTGGTCTGGAAAGTGTCGTGTGGTCTGACAAGACCGGACCTGACCAACAACTTACACTGTCTGGGAACAAGATGAGATGAAATCATCACTTTGAGACTATGTCCATCTTTGATTGATCAGATAAACTGCTCAAGGTCTTTGTTGATTTGTTGTATAATTAATTTAAAAAAAAGATTCTGAACACAAACTAAAACAAAATCTGTGTTTTTTCCATGTATTAGGGTTTTCTTACACTCCCAAAACATGCAGGATGGATGGATGGATGGATGGATGGATGGATGGATGGATGGATGGATGGATGGATGGATGGATGGATGAATGGATGGATGGATGGATGGATGGATGGATGGATGGATAAATCTATTCTCATGTCACTAAGGTCATGTCAAATTTGATTAGATGGGATTAGATTAGATTAAATTTTATTGATCTGCCATTGCAGAAAATTCCTGTGGACTCTTAAACTGACCAGGGTGTACTGTGTTTCCACTGACCTCTGGTCTGTCAGGGTGGACTCTGTCCTATGTCTTAAAAAATATCTGACAGAAGTGTGAAACCCCTCCAGATCTGGGAAATGTTCCAGTAAATCCACATTCCTACATCCATAGATATATAGATAGATAGATAGATAGATAGATAGATAGATAGATAGATAGAAGTAAGTTAAGGTAACTAAATCTATTCTCATGTCACTAAGGTCATGTAAAATTTGATTAGATGGGATTAGATTAGATTAAATTTTATTGATCTGCCATTGCAGAAAATTCCTGTGGACTCTTAAACTGACCAGGGTGTACTGTGTTTCCACTGACCTCTGGCTCTGAATTTATCCATTCCCCCATAAACGTAACAAGATCAATCAGTGATAAATCAGGATGGAGACAATTTTTTAAATTCCTTGATCTGTAAAAACATCTTTTCAAAAGAGGAGCAAAGGAAAACTTTACCGGTTTGGGCTGCGGGATGAAGTTGTTGACCCTGGAGATGCTCCACATTCCCTCCAAGTACTGCTGAGCCTGGATGGTGACAGCATTTACAGATCCTGTGAGCTGCCCTCCTGCCACCGTCACCTGGACACTGGTCTTACCCACTGACGGAACAGCGGGGTTGGGCGACCATCCCAGTGCCCTGTGCCGCTCCCCCAGGGGCAGGACGCCACGTGTTCCAGTCTGGCCTTTGGTCAGTTGTTTTGCTTGGATACTTGAGGAGGACACAGTGAATCTGGAAGGCCGCGGTATGAAGGAGGTGGTGGGCAAGGCCGGCATGTCTGAGCTGAAGGTGATGACAGGAGCGTGTAGCGTCCGCAGCGCCTCCTGCCTCAGTTGGTTTATAGGCGTAGAACACACTTGGCAGCAGCTGATGCCAGCGTCATGGCTGCCAGGTGTTTGAAGCTGCTCGAACAGAAAATTTGCATATCCAGGATCCTGGAGAGAAACAGAGAAAAAACAAAACTTAACATTTTAAATCCATGCTCTCTCTCTCTCTCTGACCACACACAGACTCCATACATGTTGAGCTGAAGGCCTGTCTCACTGTTGGGGCTTTGAAATGGTTTGCTGTGTGGTATTCACAGTTTCCATGTGCGTGACTGGTTCGACCAGTGTGGTCTCCGGTGGTCCCCAGGGACTCCCGCTGACGACCTCATCCACTTCCTTTTTTGCAGGGAGGTTGTTTGTTTAGGCTGATATGGTTGGCCTTTATGCAACCCAATACTGTTGACAATTAGACCTGTGTGTGTGTGTGTGTGTGTGTGCTGGTGACTGAGGCAGCCAACAGAGAGGAGAGAACTAGGAATAAGGCTGATGTAGGAACACATCCCACTGAGGGACTCAGATTCAATAAAAAAGAAAGATAAAATGTGCATTTCCTTTATTCTCAAAGTTTCTGAAAAGAAAAACCACCACGGAGGTCGATGCTAGTTATTACTTTTCAAGATGATGTCCAGTAGAGTTTTGTCCTTCTGCTTTGTCTCCAAAAGCCCCCCAGTGTCCGCATCTCAGCTTGGGAGGAATGATGAGAGAAAACAACAGCTGAGGGGGGCTTTAGTGCCTACAGCTTCACAATTTACATATGATAAGTGTCCCAGCATGAAAACATATGATGAGCCACCAAATGTGAAAACAACCACAGGAGGTCGGGCTGGGGGGGTTCTCAAATTCAAATCCTGAGCGAGAGAAAAACATAACTTTCTATTTTTCGGGGGAAACAAACAATCAAACCCACTCCCTCAGACACGACAGTCTCTTAAGAGGCATTAAGGGGCGCTAAGATTCTGCCCAGTAGAGTCGTGGCTTAAGACAGGCGCCCACAGCCCAAGCATAAATGTTTATGAGGCCTCTGCTCCGCGGACCCTCGGAGGTGATCAGGAGGAGAGAAGCCGGTGGAGAAACAACGATCCAGTCTCCTAATGCAGTGGCACTTAATTCAGCTAACGCTCAGACCTTAGAGACGGACTGAGGGACTCAGGCTCAGGCAGCTGAACAGGCTTTAATGACAGAATTCACATGTTAACGTTGCACCAACAGATGATGCACAGTCAGGGTCTTGTCCCCCAGCAGGACAGAGCTGCAATATAACTCAGCTGGTGTCATAACTGACACAGAATATACAGTATGTGACTTGATAGATGGAGACAAGAGTACTAGAGGAACTGTAGAGAGCAGATCGACCTGGGTTTAATAATAAAAATAATAATACATTTTATTTCTACTGTACTTTTCTATTCGTCCGATCTCAAAGTGCACCAAAAGGCATAAAATAAAGTAAAGGCATAAAAACATATTTACGCCAGAAACTTTTAGGTTTTTATTATTGTATTTTTTTATTGACATAATTACTACTACCTTCAGTATTTAACAAGTGAAGTGACTTAGTTTGTCTCAGTTCTAGGTTCCTTAGCTGTTAGTGCTGCAATTTCAATCAAATATTCATTATATTATTCATCTTCATCCTGTTATATTACAAGGGCAGCAGTCTCCACGAGTGCCACCCAAATCATACTGCACCAAACTGTCACTTCCTGTGGGTGGTGATCCCACAGGAAGTTATGAGGGTCATGACGGTGCTATGATCAGACCAGTGGTTCTTAACCTTGTTGGAGCTACCAAACCCAACCAGTTTCATGTTCGCATTCACCGAACTCTACTTTAGTAGGGTGAGTCGGTGTGTCTTGACCTCTGCGGAGTCTTGACCTCCGTGGCAGAGGCTCCACCGAACCCCTGAGACCGACTCGTCAAACCCCTGGGGTTCGATCGACCCCAGGTTAAGAACCACTGAGCTACTGGAATCAAACCTGAAGCCTCGTGAACCCAAGACTGCTTCCTTAGCCGCTAAGCCATCACTGCCACCTTTGATAAAATATTATATTTTTTGTCTTTTCATCAAACGAGTAATAATACTATAACTATCTACTTCACATCCCTCACAACCGCTATCAACACCCTCCGGTTTACATACAGAGGACAGGTCTACATATAGAGACAGAGTGAATGTCAAGTGAACAATTAACCTGTAGGATGTTTTTGACCCGTGGGAGGAAACAGGAGCGGTCCACAAAGAAGGTCTAAAGACGAGGCCTTTCCGTAACAACCATCCGCTTAAAAGGACAATCAGGAAATGGAGTGTGACTGAACCGGCCGGCCATTAACTGAGCGCTACTGGTCAATGTTTTACCAAATCGGCTACTTCCTTTACACATGGTCAGGTCCAAACAGGATGTAGTTATGAGTGAGAAGTCTGATGAGCAGCCTGCTGGGACAACGGCAGGACGGCGTTAAATGAGCGTTGATGCCGTGTTATTTATTTGTATCAGGACGGGGGAGGAGAGGGGAGTTGGGGGGGAGTATTAGAAGCTTTAAAATGGAAAAGTGACAGCGCTTTTAAGAAATATATCCAATGCTGCTTGATCCTGACATGTGAGCTGTCTCTGTACTTACACTAGCACGGGATATTTATGCACAAGACAAGACGGATCTGCTGAAATAAGATGAAACAGACGATGACAAATTGCTGTGAAATGGAAAAAACGGAGCTGCGGAAAAAAACACAGATGGCTGATATTTTATGTATACTCCCTGATCCTGTTTCATGTGCATGATCGCCAGACAGGAAATTAAAGCTAAGTCATAAGCAGTCAACACCGCCCTTCCATCACACATCACCCTTCACCCTCTGACCACCTCTTACCCACCTCAGGGCACGGGTAGATGGAGGAAATCAATTCCCCCTCTCTCCCCGCATGCATTGTTAGGTGTTGATTTAGGAGAGCTAATAAAAAGAGACACAAAGCTGAGCCCATCTGCTATTCGGTTAGCATTCTGCAGGATAGAGAGCAGGCTTTTCCTGTAAAACTGTCTCTAAGCTTTATGCCCAGCGGAGTGAATAAAGGGTCAGGGCCACGGGGATTATGGAGATGATGGAGTTGGGAATAAGGATGATGGCACTGTTGAGCACGAGGAGAGAAGTGATTCAGGTGGGATAAAATTGAAAACCACAGAATCCATCATTGTAAAAAAAAGTTAGAGGAGCCGGAGAGGACGCTCAGATTAGCGGCTAATTCCCACCTCACAGTGGGAGTGCAGGTTTTCATATAAAAGAAATACATTTGGCAGCGTAAAGCTGAAAAGTCGCCAATAAACTGTTTACGCCCGAGTCTGCGCTTTCACTTACAAACTAACTGCTTGAGAGCCTGTGCATAAGCATAAAGTAGGAAACGTGAAAACATATGACGCTTGAGTGCACGCAGCCTGGAAGCCATATTGTTTCTTTTATTATCCATATGATCTATAACTGACAGGTGCAAGTGGGTGTGAAGAGCAGCATGGTGGAATATAGTGGCATGGATCCCACCGTCCACACAATAGGGTTCAAAAGAATTCCGAAGGCACATGGCGACTTCGGGGCCTCGACTCCTCCGCCATTGTTCTCCACAAGTGGTAGATGGTTTTGGCTTTCAAGCTGAAGTCTCTCCGTACGGAGGGACTCAAACCGGGTGAGGATAAGAGGACAGAGAGTCAAGGAGAGGTGGGAGGAGGTGGGGTTGTGGCCCTTGCCTGCAGGCTGCCGGGTGGTTGTGTTGGTTTACTGCCTGTCAGCGGTGATCTTTATTAAACTCTGGGGACAAATGGAGTCAGAGGCTCTGGCCTTATTATGGAAAGAGGTCTGAGCCATGAGGACACGTTCCTGTGGAATGAGACCCCTGACTGCCCTCGGTGACCAAAGTTTGTGTCTGTGACCCTCACGCTAACTGTGATGAAAACCAGGGCACTAGCAGACGGGAGGGGTGGGGACACCGACCATACCGTCTGTCTCTTTGGGTTGATGGAGGGTGTCATCACAGACAGCCCGTGCCCAGAGGCTGATGGAAACAAGCTCAGCCGTAACCACTTATGGAAGAGGGGACGGGAAGAGAGATGAGCGTGATTTCTTCTCCATGTCTCCTTAGGGTGCAGACAGAAGCGGCAAAGTCACGCATCAAATTTTTCCCTCATTGACCTGATCTCATGTCTGTCTTTATCCATGCAGACAAAGTGGAACGACCACCTGAATATCCACACCCACAGCTACTGCTGCACTTCCAGTAAGGAGCATCGGGCTGGAAATAAATCAAGGTAAGGTCGGAGTGATTCGGAATGCATCAGCCCCCCCACAGTTCCCCATCTTAGCAGAGAGACTTTTAGGCACGCTCCATTGAGAGTAGAATACTCCAGGAAACCTTCTTATTTTTTTTTTCAATTCCAGTTTGAGCCCAGACATAAAGGCTCTACCATTGACCATTGTGGCAGAAGCAGGAGAGAGAATCCACTATGAGCGGAAAATAAAGTGAATGGTTGTAGCCTGCAGCTCGGAGACTCATATCTGAACTGTCCTACAGCTGCCAGTGCTCTGTGCCATTTTGCCAGATCAGATTACTTTCTTATTTCAAACATCAGTCACTGTGCAATTCGCCAAGAATCATTCCATAACTGGCATGGAAGCTGTGAGACCGTGACTATTTCTCACTTCTGCTCAGCTCTGCCAGGGAAGGGAGGGTCAGGTGAACTCTTGAAGGCAGACTTTCATATTTAATCGCTCCAGCGTCCATCAGTTTCAGTATTTCAGTTTCTTTTTGCACTTTCTTACCAATGCAGCTTACAATGAAAATCCCAAGCTTCACCCTGATGTGCTAATGGTGCGAACACCAACCCTGTGTCTTTTAGCTCATTTGAACACTCAAACTATGAACATTAGGGACAAAGACTGGGACTGGGAATAGAACTACCTGAAGAATACAATGAAGACAAACCATGACCTAAAAGCACTGTTTCTGCTCAGTCTCAAAGCTGTTGTTGGAAGAATTTAAGTGATTTTGGTTGCTGTCCAGAAAGACAGAAAGGAAAGGAAAGACAGGAAGAATGGAAAATAGATAGATATCAGCTGTTACATCAAGGTCTATTTACCTTTTTTGTTGTTATCATTATATTTGTCCAAACAAATGCACCTTTAGTGGCACAGGGCATTGAAATGAAAAAGATATTGAAAACATTTAGGTGGGATAATCTTTTTTTTTCCCATGACTGTATTGACAAAAAGTAGCCATACTAAGGACTCCACAAATTCCTACACTATAATGTCATTAAAGTGCACAGTCTCAACCACCCAGTGGACACTGACTATTCTTGTGGTCTATATTCAAGCAGATGTACACCCAGGGTTTACAAAAGTCACTTGTCCAGATCTAATCTCAACCCTTTGATTTAAATGAGATACAGTATATTACTACAATACTGAAGAGCAGATATTTTTAAGTCATAAAATCACCAATCAGTCATTCTGCCTACACATACTACAGTATATTGAGTACTTTCTCCAACTGTATATACAGCAGCCGTCAAACCAAACAGCCCTTCGTCTCATCACAGCCAACTTTCCCTGTTTCACCATCTATGTTTTCTTGGCCTGAGAATACGTTGACGCAACCATACACCGTTTCCGTGTGTCTCAAAGGGATTGGCCCCAATAAACCCCAGGAGTCCAGTCCGGATCCCAGGGTGGGAGCAGGAGTTTCCAGCAGGTCTGCTTTCCCACAGGTAGCCCAACTCCTCCTGACAGCCGAGTTGGAGAAAAAAAAAACGAGCACAGCTGCTGGCCTTTCCCCAGGGTGAACACAGGGCATTAAAGCACATCACATTCCCAGGATAAAAGACAGACATCCAGGGGTGTAATCCATTTCTGCTCCCACCCAGACCTCCTTTTTACTACTCCCACAACCTCCAAACTCTCTGACTTGGCCCGGTCGACACAGATGCCCTGAAGTATCCTGGAGCCGCAGGATCCGAGAGTCTGATTAGGAATCAGTTGAAGATTTTAGTGCCGCAGCAGATCTGGGATACACACCATTAAATTTAACCACTGCCTGCTCGGAGGCAGAGAAGACAAAGACTCAGGATGTCACACCGGCGTGCCATTTAACTCTGTGGGAAAGTATTTGGTGGAACACAGAAAAGGACGGCTCGCCGGATCACATCAAACAGATGTCCGTCCCCGTCTGCTGACTTTACAAGATTGAACAAACCCATGCTAAGACTCTCAGCAAACAAAGCAACACTATCTGGTGGTGTGCACTGTCATCAGGACGCTGATAACACTTCCTTGGACATAGAGTGAACACCACCAGGAAAGACAATGATTTCTCTCCTCTGGGGATAACTTTGCTCCATCACACTCGGACAGATGCTGAAAAACTCTGACATCTTCTCCTGCAGTTCTAAAGAATTATTTAATTATTCTTTCTATCTTTGACAGAAATAAGTACATTCTCCACCTCTTGTCCTTCAAACTACTTGAAAATCCAAGCTTTTATCAAAGTATTCATTCTTAACAGCATAAAACTACACCTAGTAAGTATTTCAATGGACAATAAAGTTTTGAGACTGACCTTAACTCTACAAAGATAGAGTTAAAAACTTTTTGTTAAAAGCCCTTTTCTGTGAATAATTTCATCAACACAAAGTTAAATAAGGACACGTTTACCTTGTTAGAAGAAGTGCATCAGGTCTGTGCATCAACATCCCCTGAAATGAGCAGCCAACTCTGGCTGCACCAGACATCTGCTCTCAGAGGGCTGCAGGGAGCAGATGCCGGTCTGTCTGCCCCGTGTGATTTACCTCTTTCCTCAGTGAACTCCTGACAGAAAGTGCAAATAAGCCCAGAACGTCTTAGTGACACTTTCAACACGTGACAGCGCCACCTGTCCAGATTATCACAGAGGCACGGCCCCCCGATGGAGCGCTGATGATGGGTGGGGCCAACTTGGAGTCAGCGCAGTCAACTAACATCATAGTAAGGGTAGGTCAAAAAGTTTCAAGACACATGTCTTTGACAAGTTTAGTTCATATATCCTTGTCAAGGAAGGAGTTTTTTTTATTCAATTGTATTTACTTTTGTTCTACTTATAAACATTTTTTATTCATTCATTTACTTCATCCTCTTATCTGTGACCGAGTCGCAGTAGTAGCTTTGTACTTGTTTTATCTTATTGTATTTTTATGCTCTGGTAACTTGCATTGCACTGTCTGTCCGTCCAGGGAGTGGATCCCTCTCCTGTGCTTCTCCCTAAAGTTTCTACCGTTTTTTTTTCCCTCTGTAGTTTTTCAAGATAAGAGATAAAGATTTAAGATAAAGAAAATAGTTGTGGCTCAAATCCAGTACTTTCTTGATGTAAGGTGGAAATGACAATCACTAAATTATAGAGATTATTTTCGTCCAGTCTTACAGCGCTCTTCCTCACCCTCCATTTATTTTTGGCATTCTCCTCTGTCCTAACATCCTCATCCTTCTGTCCCTGAGTCCTGTTCCACGTGGGGCTAGACCACAGCCCACACCTTGTCCTGACAGTCAAACAGCAGACGTCACTGTCAATCAAACAGCAGGAGTCGTGGATCACACTGATCTTCAGGTTAGTCACACGGAGAGTCACACGTTATCATGATGTGAACTCATTAGTGACATCATCAATGGGTCACCTCTCCAATGGCTCCATCGATGCATTGGCTGCTAACAGTACACTTTTATACATTCACCAGCGCTTGTGTGTGTGTTTGTCTGTGTGTGTGTGCACCATCACTCCTATCTTTCACCAGTTAATCACCTTTTCCTGTTCACTAATGCACAAAAGGGAAAACAAGTCCAGTCCAGATTGTTTGAACAGAACAGTCTAGGAAAGTGATGACAAGGTGAAATATTGAGTTTTCAACCACAATTATTTCACTAAAGTCGCCTGGACAGTGAAGACAGACACAGGCTGCTGCAGGGTGAAATGCACAAAACAGATACCTAAACCTATAGCGTCTAAAACTCCAAAAGTGTATTATTATAACTGCAGCACAGTCACTGTCAAATCACTGACCTGAGAAATGAAGCATCGCTCTGCATATATAGCGTTACATGAGCACATTCCTCCAAAGTTTTCTCATTAGTAAAATGTCACGCTCAAAGTGTCACTGGATAAACTCCAGAATTTCTTGAACCCAGGTGTCTGCATCAGGAGACAGCAACGCTGCGTGTTCTGCTGCCCTCACAGGAGATGTATGGATTTACATGGTGCATGGTGATGAACCTGAAAAGGATGATATTTGTGTGTGTGTGTGTGTGTTTGAGGCAGGTTCTCTTGTTTCCAGCCAGACACTGCTTCAGAAACAAACTGAAAATAAGTGTGTAATGAAAAATTCAGCAGGCGAAATGGAAACCACAGTGAAAAAGAACAAAATAGAAATGTTGGAGTGGGCACAGAAGAGTGCAGGCCCTAGTGAAAAAAAGGGAGCATAAAGTCATATTTTCCTCTTTTTCTGGCCCAATAAAATAACATCATTACTGAAAGCTAAAACACAGCCACATGCAAAAACCTAAGCTCTGCTCCGAACCTTATTAGTGTAAAACTGTAACAGGACTGGGTTTGTCTGCATCTCCACTAGAGCTTGTTGAAAGATCTATTTCGGTCCAAGAGAGCTCTCCAGAAACACTCAGAAGAAACAGATCCAGAGAGAAGGGGTTCTTGGCCAGCTCTCTTTTCTCCATTCTACCAGAATGATTTCAGCCACCTGCTTCTCCTCTTTCTGAACTGTCAGACTGGGAGTGCTGCATTCACTGTACTTTGTTCCACGGGAGGATTTTTCCCTTTTGACTAAGGGACACCCTCCCTCTCCATCGCCTCTGTGCAGTTTATTTTGAGAGAAAACACGGCATCGCCGCAGCTTACAGCGACTAATCTCCATCACAGGACTCCCTCAGCCACAGAGATGGAGAAGAGCAAACGAACAAACCGATGGTTAATTACGAAAAGAGAAATACACAGGGAGTTACTCATGCTCAAACACAAGTAATTGCACATGGCTGTAAACATATCTGCCATTGGCAAAGTGGAAAAAGAAATCTCATTCTCTGTGTCAACAGTGGGATTAGAAGTCATCTTTTGTAGATTAACATTATACTGTTTTATGGCGTTGCCGCCTCGCTACACATTTGTGTTAATTAATGAAATATTCTGCGAGGCTTTGGCTCAGGACGTGTTTGTTGTTCTGGTGAATTGGAAAATAAAAACAGACGTAAAGCGCTGACGGCGGGTAACCTCAGGATCCTGTCACTAATTATACTCCAGTGTTTTTTTCTGGTTTGGAAAAACAGGACAGTCGTGCAGTGGCAGGGCTCTAGGTGGATACACGCTGAGTTTCTCCGTCTGCCTCCACCTGCAGCCACTCTATAGATTTTTGCTCAGTGTAATGAGTGTCAGTGAGTGGTTATTGTTGAGCATCCAGATTTCACATCTCAGAACCCACGTGTCACCGTGGATATACGAGCAACAGGCTGTAGTTTAGCATCACAAAACTGCGCGGACAATAGGGGGGGCTAGAGGTTACCTCTACCCATTTTTGGACTTCAATGTGACGTCCACATGCCAGAGCGCAAATCATCAGAGGCTGAGCCGAGGCGAGCGTGCCTGTTCACTTGCCGTCTGCTGAGCTTTATCTCGGGGACTGACACGCTTTGTGTTGCACAAAGCTGCTGCGTGTCGGCAGAACAATGGAGAGTCGCGAGTGACGGAATCAGTCCGGTGCAGCAGGCACAGGGTGTAGGTACACAGCAGAATGCTAATTCATCATGAAAGATGTCATTACCATGCCAATGACTTCTCAGAGAACACAATTATTACTAATAATACACATTTAAACATCAGGCCAGGGCTTTCAGCAGGACAGGCTTGTTTTAATGGAAAACTGTTGTCTGTTTATGATAACTGAATATGGAGCGCCAGACACAGTGGTGAAAAACAAGTGCGCTGTGATAAGGCCTCGGCACTCGGCTGCATATGTGTTAATTGAAATGTCTAGACAGTGTGTTGAATCTGAGTGAGATAAGGGAAGATGCTGGACCATCTTAGTGGAGAACAGAATACGATAATCCACTTACTGAGGCTGAGGATTTTCATTCACCCAGACAGAAAATGCTGGGCTTATCAAAAAAATTTCAGATGCACAATTTTGCTGCTCAGATTTTTAGGAACAATGACATGCAGCACGCTGCCTCATGACCCTGAACACAACTCTGTTCCAACCATTTCACAAATAATTCAGTTTGTCCGTGTTTTTTGTTAACTTATAAAGCTAACTTATAAAGATTAGAAAGAGAAAAAAAAATCCCTTCTTCTGGGAAAGTTCCAATCCCAGTTTGGGCAGTTGGCTCCTGCAGGAACAGTGCAGTGTTGTCTTGGTGGCAGTCGCTGAGACTGTTGACCACAGAGGATCGATTGCTGTTTTCGTTGGTCTAATGAATTTTTGCTACAACATTTCTGGACATTGTAGCACAAAACAAATCTGTGTGGGTGTTTGTTTTCTTAGACTACAAAACATGCTGATAGATGGTAGGTAGGTAGATAGGTAGGTAGGTAGGTAGGTAAGTAGGTCTGTCTCTTATACACATCTAGATGTGTATAAGAGACAGGATTTACATGGTGTATTGAGGACAGTGTTGATAAATGCAGTCATGCTCCATCACTTAGGCCCACACGGTGAGATTATTATTAAGTCTGGATCGTTGTGACTGTAACAGTAATAATGTGCAGTGTAATGGGATCACTGTGTTCTTCTAGTTATTGTGTAGCTGTAAATTCATTCCATTCAAAAATTGTGCTTCACTACGAACAACCTTTTTCATTGCAATAAATTAAGCTTTGCTGCTAAATATAGCAGAGGAGGAGAGCGTCGGATCCTCTCACCCTGAATCACAGGGATGGAGCAGCTACTTCTCCCACTGAATGGAGAAAAAACACCAACAGGGGGCGATACCAGTGAAGATTTAATAGTTTTTGTGAAATTATTATTAATGTAACAATAACAAATGCTAAAAGTGTCTTGTTTTAAAATAAACATCTGCTAATATTGTAGATTTATTAAATATAAATATACATAACCTTAGGATAAAAATTCAAGGGACAAAGAGTTGTATGAGAAAACGCCAGCCGAGAAATCCTTCTGTTTGCACAAGGACACTTTGACTGTCAATTTATTTTGTAAAATCAATAGACTGTGTGGAGTGATAACCTTGTGGTGGTTCACAGCGTTGCTGACTTTCGAGTTTTCATATTAAATTGTATGTTTCACAATCCCCTTCCTGCCAGCTGCTAGGAAATGTCACAGCGAGGTGGAGCTCGGCCTCTAAATTTCAGGTTCCGAGAACTCTGTGTTTTGGGAGAAAGTGGAGGTTTTTTGAGGTCGGTTCTATGGTCTGAGCCAAGGCAAAGACAGAAAGTGTCAAATAAAGTGAAAGCAGGAAGCATTAAACTGTGATTATGGCCCAGAGGATACGATGGCATTCATCTGAGTCTGTGTTCATAATCCTGGAGTGATGTGCTTTAACTGCACTTAAGAGCACGAGAAATGCTATGCTAAGAGGAGTTTAATAGAGAATATTCACTAAAGGATTCAGGTAGCTGTGCAGCCTTCATGAGCCTGATGGAAAATAAATTGATCTGTGATGTTTTAGGGAGCAGAGAATGGGAAGGAGACAGATATTTCAATCAGAGATGGCATAGAAACTCCTCATTTGTTAAGTTTAGTTTTGTTAAAAAGAGATAGACTTGGAAGCGCTTACAACAAATGTGTGTAACTCATTTACACCGGGCAATGATACAGCTCCCGAGAAGAGCCGCTGTAAATGGAAGACTGTAACAAATATTGTTCACTGCTGTGTAATAAACAGCAGATTCTCTGCTGCATCGGCTGTAAATTTCCAGCGCCCATTCATAATGACTAGGTGGGCTCCATTTGGACCCCGGGCCCCGAGTTTGACATACGTCTCACAGGATTTCACTGTGCTTCCTTTTTTTTTTCTTTATTTAGAACATATAGACATCAAACTTCATATCTGGATATGGGACCTTGAAATGCAGAGGCACGACCAGTCCGTGCTCATGGTTTTATTGGCCAGTGTAGGGGGGTCAAAGGTTAACCAATTGTGTGGCTCGTGGAGGTCAGTCTGAGTGTGGCCTCCTGCCAGAACACTGGAACACAACCTGAAGGTCTGTCAGAAGAGACTAATGACCTTGCTTGTGATGACAGCGACCCGGTGGATCACGTCCTAATCCTGGTCACAACAACAGGCTGCAGATTGAGCAACACATTCAGACAGAACTGGAGATGGAATCTGTCCAGGGTCAGAGGTCATTATCTGTGGTGACTGGCTCATTCATTCATCTTCATCCTCTTATCCGTTACCAGGGGCAGCACTCTCCACAACTGCGACCCAAATCACACTGCACTATACTGTGAGACGTCCTGTGGGTGGTGAGTCCACTCCATGGACTGGATACATAAAGAATTTCAGACCAGTCTTGAGGGTAATGCAGAAAAAAATTGTATTATCTTTGTCATTCACATCACTGCACACAACGAAATGTCACCTGTGTGTTTAACCCATCACCAAAGTGAACAGTGGGCGGCTTTGAACACCCGGGGAGCAGTGAGTGAGGACCTGGCATTTGGTGGATTCGAACCTTTAGCCTTCCGGAACCCAGCCCGGTTCCTTAACCACAAGGCCACCAATTCCTTGAATGCTCTGTTAATTGCAGTTTTGTAGGTTCCTCTTCCATCTTCTCCTCACTAGTTCTTTAGCCCTGAAACTTTCCACAGATGTTCGTTTTTGGAACTGAGGCAAGCAAGCCAATCAAGTACAGTAAATCATAGAGATTTTTCAAAAAAACAAGACATTGTGTAGAATCAGGTAATAAGTAAAATGTAAATAAATAAAGTTATGCATTTTTTACATATGACCTGAGACGGTGACGGTCCCACAACCTGGGGTTTGAGGACCACTGATGTAAGATTTATAGAGAAACTCAGTTCAGTAAAATTCTCTGCAACTAAACAGCTTCATCCCTTGAACCTGAGCAGAGCAGCAGCTTCTTATTGTATCATTTTTCACCAGTCAACAATCAGCTGACCAGGTGATCAGCTATTCTGCGCCTTCTCATTTACCCACATTGCAGCAGACGGCAGGGCTTTTACCTGCGATGCCACCAGCAGGAATCCACCGCCTGATACACAAGAAGAAGTGACTCCACGGTCTGGAATGTCATCACAAATGACTCCCAAACAAAGAGCATTCATCACCTCTTTGTCTTTGTGTGTGTGTTTTATCCATTTATTGCACAAATATGTTTGATGGATGGATTAAATCCCATGACAGTGTCAGCCCGACGGAAAAAGCATTGTAACCAAGGTCTGGGGATCATCCAGAGAAAAGGAGTGTCTCGCTTTCATGATTAACTCGGTGTCAAAAAGGATTTCCCTTCTTAAACACAGACCGCAGCCATGTGCGGCTTTCGGCCAATAACATCCAAGCAGGCAGGGGACGAGTCTCTCTCTGTGCTTTGCCGCACTGTTTTGAAGACAGAAATGACCCAGAGCTGTGTCAACAGCTGGGAAAAGCATCCCATGCTGTGCTTTGTAAAAAAGTGATAAAAATAACACCAAGTATCCCGCCGTGGGCTACGCCCTGAAAGGGTCTGTTTTTCCTGGCCAGTGGGGTCACTGTCAGGCAGAGCCGGACCTGCAGCCATCGCACAGACGAGCTCCTAGCCTCCATTTTCGCCCCTGTCCTTTCCTGTTTTGACAGGAAACAGGAGATGATAACATACGGATCGCGCAAACAACCAGAGTCCGCCTCCGACCTGTTGCTGGGCTGTCTTCGTGTGGCAGTGGATGTCTGTTTTCTTTGGAGGGCCTCACGTCCAAACAGACGGGAGATAACGCGCTAACTGTCATAGCGGTCCAGCACAAACACAGACACCAGGCCACCCTCGCTGTGGCATGCGCCCAGAAACATCTCGCTCGCTCCCACGCCGGACATTGGACACACACCTGTCGTCATGCCAGACCCAAACAATCGCTGCAGCTCCTGCCCCGTCTTCCCGTTGACCGGCACATCCTCGCAGACCCCCGGCCGCAGCAGCGTGCCAGTGCAGCATCATACAAAAGGAACGCAATAAAACAAACCATGAAAGTCACGGACACAGGGCTTAAATGGGGAGAGATGAAAGCAGCTGCGGTCGCCATGGGGACGCAAACAGAGATGGACAGAGGTGAGCACAGGAGCAAAGTCAATATCTGTTTTTAAAGCAGGAGGAGGGGTTCGCCCCGGACCAGGGGGGTGTGGATGGGCAGAGTCTCGCGATCAAGGCCTTTTTTTCCGGGAATGTCAGTCTTTTATGTCGTCAGGAAGCACACCATGGTGAGACAAAACAAGTGCAGAGATGGGGCCGTTAGAGCGGCTTTGTTGACGGCAGGACAAGCTCAAAGGGACTGGCCACTTTGATTGCCCCCTGTGATCCCCCACTGGCTTTTGTTTATGAGCTAATTAAGCATTGTTCAGCTGCAGCAGGGTCCAAGCACTTCATCACTATAGCGCCACCATGGCTTTCAATGGCTACTGTAGGGTTCCTTTTACAGCGCCCAGTATAACTCAACAACTTGAGCAGGAAATGTGCGACTGCTCTCTGGTCCTGCATCCAGGCTGAGGCCAAAACAGACATCAGACGCATCGTGAGTAAACAAAGATGAGAGGGCCGGGCTCGAGGGGGTCAGGAGGGCGGGGGAGGAGGGTGGAACTGAGATACAGTGGTGGAGTTCTAATGTGCTTCTGTAGAGTGCCAGGATTTCACTCCTCCTTTGGACACAGCAGTTGAAAATAGTCTCTCACTCTCAAAAAAAAATAATAAAAGCCTGAACACAGCGTGGGTTTAAGGGAAGCGACTGTAGGGCTTTTTTCCAGCGCCCCCTTCTCCATCAGACCCCCCTCCACTGTAACTGCAAAAAAAAAAAATCACATCTGAGCCACTTTGTAGTGCGGCATTCAACATCAGACGAAAACCCAGAAACAAATTGTTGTCTGTATTTTGTGTGCTGGCGAAATACACAAAGAGACAGAAGGCAACAAATCAGGTTCAGTCTGACGGTTCAAATCCAGTTCAAATGTGATTCAGTGGGAGTTCAAGGGTGCCCCGGTCCCAGCCCTCCATCTGACACTGCTGCCCAAACAACCTTCTCACTCACAAAGACACGAAAGGAATGGACACACAGCGTGGGACACTGAAGGGCTGAGGGGTCACTGAGTGGACAAGATGGGAATGGGGGGAGGAGAAGGGGCAGCCTCTAGTTACATGGACATGGACATGACCGTAAGCGAGATGATGAGATGACCGTCCGAAAATGCTCAGAAACATCACAGAAAACCCATGAATTTGACTTGAGCTGTTGGACAATTTTATGGACAAAAAAACTGAACAAACCTGTTGATTCTCCGTCTTTACTGATCTCTAAGCAAAGGTCATGTGACTAAAGCTGCCCATGGAAACCCAGGCACCGCTCGACGTCAACACTCAAGGCGACAAAACCAGTGAAACAATGCTCGTCAATAAAACCACACATTTCTGTGGGACTACAGAAGAGTTTTACGGCCGGCGTCTGCCCAAACTGACAACAGACGTAAGAACTAGACCAGAGGTTGGCAAACTTTTTGACACGCGGGCCACAGATGTGTTCCAGAATTGGACACGGGGCCGAGTCAAAAGCAGAAAGATTTGTTTAAGGAAGACAAATAGAGTGTAAAAGTCATATATAAAACCTAAAAGGCTAGATTTCTAAAATCCTTTCTGATATCACCTACTGGGGAACTGCAGACATCGCAGGGAAAAGGAAGAAGTATAATGATAATACAAATAAATTATTTAATTTGGACAAGGCTGGTGGGCCGCATTAAAAAGCTCAATGGGCCACATCTGGACCTGCGGGCCTTAGATTGCCCATGCCTGAACTAGACCCTTGATTTGTAGGGTTAGATTCCGTGTGAGATGCTGCTGCTGACCACGGTAGAGGACAAAAGACAGCAGCAGCAGCAGGAATTCACAGAGGTCGGAGACACAGGTGTGAACCCCAAGAGCTTCCCTCCTTCTCAGCCAGCATCTGAAGGCGTTCAGCGTTTCCATGTTGCTCAGACACGTTCAAAGACATTCCAGCGATGTTTTTGTTTGATGCACAAATTTAGAGCAGTAAACAACAACCACCTTTTGTGAGGAGCAACCGTGAACTGCTGCCAAACAGCCCGGGGCAAAGAGAGCTGCTGAAAAACCGAAGCATACCACATAAGTGATGAGGGAACAAAAAAAAAAAAATCTTACTGAAAGATGCTCGCATGGAAGTGGCACGTCAAGGTATTTTAGCAACATTCACGCAAGGTTTGGCTCTCGACTTCACAGACAAGCAAAATAACTTTTCTCAGAACGAACAAAGCCAGTGATGACATGAACAAGGATGTCTGTACACACACAGAGACACACACTCACTCTCTTTCTCCCACAGGCTTTTCTCACAGACATCATGGGAATCAGGCACTTAGCCGGGGGTCCGCACTCCTGGTGAGGCCCGGCAGCCAGTTCCCTGACGGGCCAGGGTAGTTGAGGTTTTATAGGTGACGCCGAGCTGATACTGTGTTGCAAACGTAGAGGATGGAGAGGCAGTTTGGGACTCGTAAACAGAGAGGTTTACGTTTAAGTGCCCGACACACATGAAGGAGATAAAACAGCGCGGAGCTCTTCAGCAGAGAGGGTGACATCATAAAATAGAGCGGCAGTAACAAGTGGGGAAGCATAAAAGACGGATCTATTAATGGGAGTCTATTCATGGGAGAGAGACGGGGTGAGGTTTACCTCATCCAGGGGGAGTAATGACAAACTCAGGATTATTCCTCGGGATAGTGCACCTCAGCTGATCTGAATATAAATGACTTTCTTTCCCAGGACATTAGTGACCCTGCAGTTAGACATGTTTTGGCTGACAGAGCAAATGTAGGCGTTAAAGCACCGGAGAAAGTTGATGGTAAATCAAGTTTGAATAAATTTAATGTGACATAGTCATAGGCTGGACGGGGGACATTCACAGCTCCAGGTGAGTCCCTGGGAGTAGAAAGTTGGATTTGATGTCACAGTGATGAGACTATTAAATAAATACAGTCCCAGGATATGACAAGAGTAAATTAAAAAGACATTGAAGGAGAAGTAAAACAGTGAGTGAGTGATCAGTGACAAAACTTTTTTAATTAAAAGCAACTATACTCCATAAAAGAGCAACTATACTCCATTAAAGAGCAACTATACTCCATAAAACATGTTCTGAAAATGATCATTCCATAGAGTCTATGACAGCGGTGTCAAACCGGATCCACAAAGGGCCGGTGTGGCTGCAGGTTTTTGTTCCAACCAACCAGCAGCAAACCTGACTTGAATTTTCAATCAACTGATCTGAGTTTCCAGACAGCTGATTGGTCAACTAGTTTTCTCTGGATAGGTTGGAACAAAAACCTGCAGCCACAGCGGTCCTTGAGGAACGACTTTGACACCCCTGGTCTATAAGTTAAATTTTGCAAACACTGAACTGAATTTCTTCCCATGGGGGAAGAAACCACCCACTGGAAGGGTCACAGTATGGTGTAGTGTGATTTGTGTGTCAGTCATGGAGACTACTGCCCCTGCCTAAAGGTAACACATAAGTAGATGGAGATGAATAAATAAACTAACTGAATTTTCTAAACTCAGAAAGTTCTTCTGTCTCTACCAGCCCACTGATGGCACAGGACTTCCGTGCTGTACACATTAATAGTAAGTAAGAAAGATGGAAAAGCAAAACTATTCACTGTATAACATTTTCTTGGAGATGTAACCAAACACATCTCATTGACTTACATAGTTCTCTGGCACAGACTGGCATTATTAGGTGATCATTTGTGTGACTGTGATTTTTTTACAACTGCTTATCTCCAAAATTCACTACAACTTTCCAAGATGGCGGCGCACTGTGCGACTGCACACTTGATTTGCCATTTGGAAAGAAACATTTCTAGAGTCAGGAACAACGTATTTCCCTGAACCATCAAACAACAACCCACTTTCAGTCTGAATAACTAATTATTGTGCTGTACCTTTTACCGTACACATGAAACATTTATTCCGTGCCATATTTTGACACTTTACTGTACATTTATATCTTTTTTATACATAGATATATATTTTTATGCATTGCTTTCCAGCAGTTTACATCAGACTGGACACATTAACATATCTGTTAACGAAATGACATTTCATTGCCACTGTTGTGTTTCCTGTGTCTAACCTAGTCTAACCTAATTAAAAAAGCCATTCTAAAGTTTAGTGTGAAATTGTTTTTTATAAAGCATATACAGAGTTTTTGGACATTTTGAAACCCTGTTATGAGAGCTACATAAACATTCTCACAATGTACAGAAGTTATAAGACTGTTTCAGTCAGTGTAGGGGGGAAAACCCCATCATAGATAAGCACCAACGGTGCCGCCGAATTGTGCTTGACTTCCTTTGTTGAAAATCCATCATGAAAATCCATACAGCTGAGGTTGACCTTTTCAGGGTTGCATTTATAGAGAAATTCAGATACACTTTTTTTTCTTACTGTGGTAATAAAAGCAACTCCCCTGCAGTTTTGTAGAATGCATTACTTAGCAATTTCCTCTAAAATGTCAGCGGGCAAATTACTAAGTGAAATCAGTTGAGAAAAAGAGAGTGCAGACTGGGAACCTGGTCTGTCTGTGTCGGCAGGGTGACGTGATTGATCTGATCTATCAGATTTTTGAGCCCTACTGTTGATAAGTCCATAGTTTAGTGGCTTGATCAGTAACACGTTGCCCTCACATTAGCTCCTGATCACCGCCCAGCAGGGTCGGAGCTGGAACTGAGAGGAGAGCTGGTATTTTTCATTATGTTCCACCCTACAGCTGGGCCCACCATCGTTATAGCACTGGCCAGTCACCTTCTCCATCACCTTCTCCATTAACCAGACCTCCACCAGGCCTGCGAGCAGGAATGAAGATAAAACACTGACTATAATAATGCAATCATAAATTGGTAGCAGTTAAGTCCAGAAAGATGGATGACTTCTCCGGTAAAGTGGAAAGGATGGAGGGAGCTCCAATGTGCTTCATCTCTTTCTTTTCCTCTGGTACTTACACGCACATTCGCACATCGTCAATACACACACACTCATCCTCGCGCGCCGGGCTGGACGCTCAAGCATGAAATGAACATGAGCGGCGTGAACTTTGACTGACATTTCCCCACTGTGCCAGGATTTATGGGGCAGTATATACGTTTCTGAGTGAGCTCCTGACGGTAAAAAAATCGCCCCGACGCAGCGGCCGACCGACGTGCTACGGGCGGCGCCTTCTACCAAATGGCACACGAGGAACGGAGATCCATCTGCCGTTAGACTAACACAAATAGAATCACAGGGAGATGCAGGAGTAGTGTCACCCGGAGACACATATATAGAAATATGACATGAAAGCACAGCAGTGCACTCACACAGCTGCTGCAAACCACAACCACTGTTTACAACCGATGGCCGTGAGAAGTTCTGTGGGAATTAGTGAGTGAAACACTGCTGAGAGAACAAGACGCTGGAAATCTGTCGTCACTTTGACCGCTCATTAGGACTAAAAAGAATGGGCCGTTTAGCATCCCTCATAGAACAGCCAGACAGACCAAGATAAGAAGAGTTCTCGGTCTTGGAGTTATCTAACTCTAAATGTTTGGAGAGACAACTTCAACATCTGTCAATACGTCCTATCAACCATGTCTGAAATAATCACCTCTGTCAAACTCCAACAGCACGAACTGGCACGTAGAACTACATAGAAAAATAACCAGACTCTACAGCACCCCCCTTAGCTGCATGATCTTTAGCATCTTCAGAATTGTCTTCATCTTGACTTTAGATGGATAAGAACACTGAAGTACAATCTATCCAGTAAAGAAACATCAACGTAAGCTCAGTTGGTTGGAGCTAGTCATTATTGTCACCAAGGTCGGGGGTTCCAACCCCATCCATGACAAATATAGTTTTTCAATGATTTTTGTCTCATCCAAGGACTGGGATCCAGTTCCTGGCGATATATAATATATATAATAATCAGCTACTGCTAGATCAAAACCAGCCAACATTCATTCAAAAAATAAAATTCCTGTGCATCAATTTCTTCTTTGTCTCCTACCTGGTAGCTCCATCTCTAGGATCATTCTTCTACCAATATATCCACTGTCCCTCCTCTGAACATGTCCAAACCACCTCAATCTGGCTTCTCTAGCTTTTTCTCCAAACCTTCTTGTCTGTGACGTCCACCTAATCACCTTATCTCTAATACTTTTTTTTTATCAGTAATTATTTCTAATCAATCATTTAGACATTTCACACATTTCACACAACCTCATCTAATTCCTGGCATCCCATCATGAGATTTCGATCCCAAGATTGAAAAACACTGGTCCAACAACAGAAGATTTGTGTTATTTACACTAATAATCTACTTTAGTGTAAACAAATACAAATGTTTACTATACAGCCATCACACTGCTGTCCTTCATTCTAAACTATTGTTTCAAAGTGAGTCCACCAAGGGTCTGGCTTCAGAAGTAAGTCATTACAAGTAGATAAAAGAAAACTTGATTTAATAGCTCTCTCTTGACTATCTACTAACTACTTATCAGTTCCTAATGACTCGTCCAGAACTCCGTCCATAAAACACAGTGTAAATCCAGTCATTTACGATGCCGTTTAGTGAAAAGTGGATAATAAAGCAAGGTGGAGTTAGTGCCCCATCGCAGCTCGGCTCTGATTGGTCAATCCCGCTGCCCCTCTTTGCCCTCTTACCTGGGATTTTATAACGTTGACATGACAATGTAAAGTAAGGAGAATCAAACCAGTTCAGCACAGTTTCCACAGATCTTCTGGTGGTAACATACATTCTATGCAACTATGGCAGCTTGAAGTATCAGGTACAGGTACTGATATTAACTGTGCCAAGTGTTATATATAATATATATATAAATTTGGTAAATATCTTTAAGAGTTTTTTTTTTTTTAAGTGTAGTCTCTCAGAGTAAACAAAGAGGCCAAAGTGCTGTAGCTCTCGGTGCAGCCAGGTCAGCGCTTTAACCTCCACTCACATCTGCCACAGAGTAAAGACTCACACAATGTCAAGTGCAACGTCGGCACCAATCCCCACAAATCCTGTTTGCTGTGAAGGCGGCGGCCTCGCCCAGCAGAGTTTGTCGTCTCTACATCCGTCTTGGCGAGAATACACAGCGCTGGCACTGTCTTTCAGCACATGGCTATAAGCCGGGTGATTTGTCTGCTACCACAACGCCCGCTGTCAATCCTGTGCATTTTATAGAGGCAGCGGAAGATTACCTTCAACTCATCGTGACATCCTCTCAGCTTCGACGAAGCCACCTGAAAAATTTATCCCACGTCTCTCTTTTCCCGATACTCTGATTCAGACTCAATAATGGAGAGCCGTCTGCTCAGGCCGGTGCACATCTCACTTCATTATGACGTGCCAGGCTGAGCCCGGAGAAAGATAACGAAAAAAAAAAAAAAAACACGGAGTAAACACACGCAGAGATGGTCTGGCTCTAAATTAACAAGCCAACCTGATTAATGTCCCCTGGTTACATTTCGTGTTGTATTAGCGTTGTTTGCACAGTGACATTTGGGCCTTTGTTGTGTTGGTGTCGTGCTCTGCAGACCCATGCTGTGCTGTAACACAACGCCCCGTCAGACTCTACCACTGAGCCATTGTGTCACGTCGGTCTGGCTCATTGTAGCCCGTGATCCCTCCCCAAACAGCAGAGAACCCCATTCAGACACGCACGGCAAGCATTCTTCAAAGACAAAAGCAGTAAAACGGTCGGACAACAGCGCTGCTGTCAGAACCTCACTTATTACCTGGCGCTTTAACTCAAACAGCTCTGTCAACGGGCCCCTAATCTAACAGAACCAGATGCCCGCTTTTGATTGATTTGACAGCTAATGCTATTTCACTTCAGTTTATATTGACTCACACTCAACTTTATGTAATGCTAGGTACCATGGGAAATACATTAATTATCCTTCCTGCCAAGGGCTGGTGTTGATGAGGGTATTGGCACGACTCTGACCTGCGAGGAGCTCGGCTTCATGGGAAATATGTGAAGTTAAAGCAACGCGCGTAGTTGGTGTTACAACAATATTTTCTGTCAAAATACATCTGTTCAACTGTTTTATAGGAAACAGACAGATAGTTGAGTTTGTTTCTAGTCTCTTTTGTTTTTTGCTTTTGAATATTTACTAATATGGTTTCAATCTAAAGCTTATAATATATAATATTATTAGTGTTTATATTATTTAATTTCATTAGAGGACAGTAATGTTGGCAGGTTAGGGCGGCAGTGGTGGCCTAGCAGTAAAGGAAGTAGTTTTGGGTCCACAAAGCTACAGGTTCTAATCCCATCAGATGTGACCGTCCCAACCCACATCACTTCCAGTGGGCTCACCTCCCACTGGAAGGCTCCTGTGGTGCAGTGTGATTTGGGTGGCAGTCATGGAGACTGCTGCCCCTGTAACCAGGTAACATATAAGATGAGGATGAATTCTATTAGTATAAGAAAAAAATCTGAAGTTTTTTCTTGGTTTTTATTGGAGATTATCGTGACGCCATAACAGTCTCAGCCTTTGCATCTCTGGTTCAAGCTTTTTCAAAGCTTTATTTTGTGTATTGAAACAAAAATTCTATACAAACGTCCTTCACATGTAGTTTACCAAGCCACTGTGGACGTATATTAGTCCGTGAAAACGCAACAAAGTGGAACCCAGGAAAGGGTTATGTTTTGTGTTTTCAACTAAACTCTCAACTAAATCCATACAGTGAGAGGATGTTGGGGGCAAAACAACCACAGTTGAGTTCAACAGACACACACAGACACTGACACTGAAAACTTACACCAACTTGTCAGCTCCATCTACTGTATCTAGTATCTACAAACAAAAAACCCCTAAATACAGGGGCTGCACAGACGAACACGCAAACACATGGATCCTGCCAGCAGTAGTTTAAAGGGACAGAGCAGAGGTGTGTGTGTGTGTGTGTGTGTGTGGAGCTGGGGGGGGCTTTACAAGACAGCAAAAAATTCCCATATATGGTCAACAAACAAAATACTGTACATTCCCAGTACAACTGTCCCTCTGTTGGACCCATGCAGCCCATAAAAACCCATTAACTCTGTATTCAGTAACAACGCCATTGGTTCTGGACACCAGGCGGTCTGACCCAGCCTCTGTAGCACACTGGCTTTTATTAAGGATAATGGGCAGAGATGTATGGTTCAATTCCTTGAATAAGCCAGGCGCTGCCTTCCTCACAATACCTTATCTGAGTAGCTCTGAGAACCTAGTCCTACTGAGGGAACATCTGGTCGGCATTTCAGCAGCTCACCAAATGGACAGAAAAGACCATTCAGGTGAGTGTGTGTACAGTATATGCTTGTGTGGCAGCGTGCACCACCTCTGTAATAGCCCTGCTCCGCTCATCTGAGCAGCGAGATGGGTGCAAACGTAAGGAATTGAAGTTATCCCAGGCGGAGAATTCCTAAACCACTCAAACAGATTCCCTCTCCCTCCCCATGAAAATCCATGAATGCACATCGGCCTCCATGCTGCTCAGTTCCCATCGGTTCTGTGCACCCACAACCTATTTTCTGCACACTATCTTGTAGCAATTTCATCCCGCGATGGCGATAAGTAAGTGCCCGGGCAGCAGCGGCCGGGGTCGATTCACTCTCAGGGTTTTCTGGATTAAAGATGTGAAAAAAAAAAACAAAACTGCTGCAGAAGATGTGAAGACGTGGCCTTCATTACACAGCTGACCATAAAAGGTTTGGAAAAAAAGACTTCTGGCAAATAAAGGTTGGTTGAAACGCAGCACCAACTGTGAATAAGAAACTATTTTCAACACTGTGACTCCGATCTTCCACTGTCCTCGGCTGAAGTGCTGTGGCAGGACTGTGATGCTCTGGAGAAAATAAAGGCTGAAGATGAAATAAAACAGAAAAAAAACCCCAAAAGTTAACAGTCCTGACACTGGGTGGAGCTCTGCTATGGTGATGAGGTGACAAAAAGAGGGAAATGGATGAAGGTTATAGCAAAAATTCCGGGAGATATTGGAGTTTTTACCTCTTCATGGATCACCTCCTGTGCAAGTTCGAATCCCATTTAGATTGGTTGGCACCTAGTGAACTCCACTGGAAGGTGCAGCGTGGCGTAATGTGATTTGGGTGGCTGTTGTGGATGAATGGATGGATGGACCTTTGTTTCTCAAATGTTGGGTTGTGACCCACTGTGTGTCAAGAGGCTTAATAATGAGGGTCAATAAGGGGTGTGTACTGCAAGGATATCACAATACAGGGCTGTGATACACTGTGATCCAACAGGTGGAAAAAAGCTAAAAAAAATGAACCAATGTTGTGAAAATTTGCATGTCAGTTTTAGTAAAATATAAATTACACACTGCAGTACATACTGTACTGTATATGAATGCAATATTTGGAAACAATAAATTGTGGTTTTTCAGTGTGTTATGATTTTCTTACAATTTTTTTAAAATATTAAAAATTAATTACATTTGGTTAAATTGAGTAAATCAAAAAGTAATAATTAATAAAGAAAAAAGTTTCATAAAACACATTTTTCTTGCGAGTTATGTCATCACAGAAACTTAACTTTGTAGTTATTCATCTTTATCCTCTTACCTGTTACCTAGTCTCAGGGACAGCAGTCTTCATCACTGCCACTCAAATCACATCACTCCATACTGTGAGCCTTCCTGTGGGAGGTGAACCCACAGAGTTACGTGGATCCAGGTGATGCTATGATCAGAGCATCTCAGTGGCAACCTGACAGCTGGTGGATCTGAACCTGAGTTCTCTGGGAAGTTCACTTCACTTACCACTAGGCTGCCACTATCACCCTAACCTGTTAGTATTCTGGGACATTCCTTTTGCACCAGCCTGCGGGTCTTTGTTTCATCTGAGAACTTGAGTCCTATTCTGTACAAAGTGTCAAACAAGAATCCAGCAAAACACAATTTTGAACTGTTTCTGTTTAATTTAATAAGGTCAAACCCTAGTTTTCTGATCTACTACTCCTCTTACATGGGAGACATGGCTCAACTGATTTTATCATCTAAAAAATCCAACCTGTTGAAAATGTCTTGATTTTTCTGACACTGTAAAACCACATTTTTCTTCAACTTTTTTGAACACTGTCTTGTTGCATGTATCCAGTTTCTTTCATGTTGACATGATCAAATTGTTTGGGTTCTGACCTGGACTCAATAAAAACATTGGTCAGGACCATGGAAGGTTTGAGAAACGCCGCTTTCTGCCAACAACTGCAGTGGACTTCAACTGTTAAATTATATTAAAACCCTAAAACCTCTGGCTCTTGGTCTGAAATTGAATTAGTCAGGTGGCTCTGCGTCAGCCTTTAACTTTTTTTAAACAGCGTTTACAGTATTTTCGGGCCTGGAAAACCGTGGACGTCTTTTAAAACCCTTTAGCCTTAAAACAGTAAATGAAGTGGACGTAATGGATGTGACCAGAAAATACATTTGTCAGATGAAAATGTGTCTGACAGCTGCAGCGGGAGCGACAGGATGGAGCTGTGAGGTGGCAGGGAACAGCTGCCAGCGCGGCGCTGAGGCGGGCAGATACACTGCACCACGGTAGCGTTTTGACTGATGTCTGTGGTCTCTGCACCACTTGACACCAGATTATTGCTGTGCGGTTTAATACAGCCACATGCCATAAAGCAAAAGTCACACTGCACGCAGGGAGAGGGAGGCAGGGAGGGAGGGAAGGAGGAGGGTGAGACGAGGACGACGGCTCAGCCACGGAGTCCCCTGAGCGATCTCTCCCCTGTCTCGTCTCTCGTCTCCTCCAGGGCTTCCTGAAGTGCACACACTGCTGAGCAGCCACACACAAAAGCCTATGGTGTTCAGGTGCTCAGAGGTGAGCCGTATAATATTCTCATGGTCTGTTTTAACTTCAACGTCGACTCAGGTTTCACTACCAGGAGGGATTTTTTTTTTTTTTGTCTGGAGCTTCATCCATCTGCCAGTCACTGCGTCCCGACGTCCGCCCTCCTGTAGCCAACCTGGGAGAATGCACCTGTTCCCGCCCACGTTGGCCGCAGGAAACTCGAACCCACCATCAAGGCTAAGAGATCTGACAGGAAGGTCCAGGGTCAGTTAACAAAGGAGCGGTAGGACACCATCTGAATCACCTGAGAACCAGAAGCCAAGTGGATCCAAGTGGATACTTCTTTCCTGTCCCTCCAGAGACGTTTGTCCACCACTAGAGACAATGCTGCAGTCATCAGAGCAGCGCTCCCAACAGACGTCCACTGTGACAGCTGGACCATTGCATCAGTATGAAAGCAATAAATTAATACGAATAACAAAAGAGTAAAAAATATATATATATATATGTATATATATATATTTCATTTAACTCTATTACAAATGATTTCATAACTATGATTTATGATTTAACTATGATTAATGATTTAAATAATTTCAAATTCAATTTGCAAATAAAATAAAAATATTTACGAATAAATGTAATTTCCTGATTATGTTCAGGCCAGCAGAGAAGGCTTTGATGGCCCAAACATAAATACATACAGAGAGAGAGTCCCAAACAATCCCAGCATTAGAAAATTCAGAGCGGCCAGATCCTGCATTTCCTTTTCACAAGAGCCCCAGGAAATGAAGCCCGACTTTAAACGCAGTTGCTGACAAATATGCTCTTAAAGTGGAAAGGAGGTCAAAGGTGGAACAAAGCGGGGAAAACAAATCAAACATGAATCCAAATGAGCCGTTTGAGAAAAAAAAATGCTGCTTGGATGATTTATGAATTCAGCAGGAAAAAACTGGCAAAAGGCCTGACGGGACAAACTAAATCCTGCGTCCACATTCACAGTCACACTCAAACACATCATCCATAATAAAGGTGGACACCTCCTGCATACATCAGCAGTGGGCCGTATTCATCATGATTAGCCCAGGGTTTGCTCTGAGGCTGTAAAGCACAGATTAAACTTTCTTACAGCTGAATGCTGCTCAGAGCTGATGAGCTGCTTAATTCAGTTTTCACATTTGCCGAGGTCAGAGGTCCTGATAGGGGTCTTCAGACTGATGAACCTCATTCACATCTTCAAACCCTCACAGGGCTGCAGGAAGGTCTCTGTTCCTCAGTCTGTGCAGCTCTGAGAGTGTTTGTTGGCAGGTGTTTATGGAACAACACTTTCCCTCAATATGTTCTCTGCTAACCCCAAATAAAAAACATAATATTGATAAACAAAATACATTAATTTACAACTGTGTTTCAAATCAAACACTTATCAAACTTGTCCAACTTCTTATTAATAAAGCACTGGTTAGTTTTCTGCAAGCTGTTATTTTGAGTAAATGAATAAATTGAATTCATTCATTTATCTTCTCCTCTGATCCACAGCAGATGACCTCTGAAGGTCCACACAGCGATGGACTGCTAATCCAGGGTTTGAATACCATTCTCGTCAATAGTACTTTCCATAATTCCATGATAAAGTTCTATCTATCTATCATTACTAGGTTGCAGGGGCAGCAGTCTCCACAACTGCCACTCAGATCCCACTGCACCGTACTGTCAGACCACCTGTGGGTGGTGAGCTCACTGGACATTGTGTGGGTCTTGCAGTATTCCTGTGTATGTAAACAATGGATGTAACCAATCTATAACATATTAATACATGTTACTGTAGGTTTTTACAATTTATTTACGCTACTAATATTCTTTAATGCTGTGTAATAAAACAGAAAATATTTAAACTTCCACGGGAGTGCCATACAAGAAGACTTGGCGGGCCACATTTGGTCCCCAGGCCTTGAGTTTGACATGTGTGGCTTAGACTGTCAAATTGTCCACCAATTCACATCTTTTTCTATAAATATCTACCCGATATTGCGTGGTATTTTGGTATTGGCTTTTGCACCGTATGTCAGTGAGGACTGGAATGTCATTGGTCCATATGACCTGGACAAATGTGGTATATTTGACAATAAAGTTGACTTTGACTGAGATGCCTGGATGCTCACAGTTACTCAATGAGACTAATGCTCAGCTAACAAACCAAACCAAAATTGTCTCAAAGTTGAACAGTTTATGAAAGGTTTGAGTTTCGTGAAAAGCCTTTCCATGTCATCTCTCTGCACAATAAATATCTACAACCTAGAAGAAAGTTTTATTAAATATTCTTCAAAAGTAATACAAAAATTGTATTAGGAATATATTGTCAATCTTCTGTTTTACAAGCTGTTCTCCTGACTTATATTTATTCGTCTGTATTAGGTTACATGTGCAGACATGACACTGGTATCAATTTTCTCATTCAGTTTTCGCCACGAAATTGAACAGGGGTGTTTGCCAAAATCATTGGAGCACCTTGATGAATTATTCATCGGCACAATCCCCTTTCTTTGCTCTTATTTTCCACCAATCGTCTCCTTCATAGTCGAGTGAATATAATTAGGGAAGGAGGTTCTTTTGAAAGGAGGGGAAAAAAAAAAGATATTATGTGACACGTGTCTGTATTGTGTTTAAAGGGTTTAAACACCCGCCGAGCTATGGCCGAGCGTGGCTCCTTCCTGGTCCCAGTGTTTACCAGCTGCTTAGTCACACACGAGCAGTCAGTCCCCCAGACCCGGACAGAACCCACAGATGGATTAGTGGGATTACGGGAAATTAATTCAATACATCCAGATCCCTATTCAACTGGTTATTCAGGATTAATTACGCAGAGGTTGCTTCATGTGGTCGGGACTTTGACTTTCATGCAGAGGAATGAGTTTGAATCCAGCTGTATGCAACATGTCCAACCACAAGACTGGCCAATAAAAGGCTGCACCAAATACCAAGGCTGAAAAAAAAACACTAATAAGAATTTCTTGAGGACAGAAGAAAAACATGTGTTAATATCATCAGGCTGATTAACCAGGCAACACCTTCAGGGATAAGAAACACTCATTTTTAAATTAGTAATAATACAGCAAGGAAAAGAAAGACATCAAACTCCTCGTCAATGTGATCCACACCACTGCACACAACAAAATGACAAATCTCAGAGGTAACCTGGCAGCTGGTGGATTCAAACCTAGAACCCTGTGGACCCACCTCCCATTTTACATCATTTTGAAACTTGTTTCTTGGAAAATACTTACTACCTTACTAGACATGAGGGAAAAAGATAATACTAAAATCACGAATGCTTCATGTCTTTGATGCTGTGGTCATCTTTTACAGTCCATCACTACTGATTTTTTTTTACTGTTAAAAAATATAAGGACTGGAAATATTTGACTCACAGTCCTACAGCTCAAGAGACTTGTTTGCTAGTCTAAAATACACTGGACCTCAGCCATAACCTGGCAGTTGGTGGATTCAAACTTGGAACCCTTGGAACCCCAGTTCGGTTTCTTAACCACAAGGCCACCACTGCCCAGGAAGTTGTGCAGATTAGGGTTAGGGCGATGTTATGCTCAGAGTTACACCTCAGTGGCAACCTGGCAGCTGGGGGATTAGAACCTGAAGCCTTAAGCAAACTTATCTGCTTCCCTAACCACCAGGCTGCCTGGTCCGAATAATGATGGCTTTAAATATGGAAATGGTATCAACAGTTTGTTATGTTTTGAAATGGATTCCCTTCAAACGGTGGGAAAATATCATAATAATACAACGTTTTATTATGGCAGCTTGTTGGTGCCATTTCACATTGTCTGAACCCTGGCCCTAACCGGTCAATTTGACCTCATCAGCCCTGATGACCCAGGTCTGAACCCCACGGAGAGTTCTGAGTATTGGCGTAATCAAGCACAGACCCGTCTGACTGTGTTGACAGCAGCTCTGATTACAGTGAGCAGTTGAAAGTCTTACTTTGAAGCTGTTTTCTTTCCTCAATCAAACCTCACCTCGCCACTGTGTCCAGCCACAATAAACAAAGTCTACAAACCACCACTGTTCACAGCGCGTCTCGTTCCAACTGCACACACTTTTTAATCATGCAAATAAAGCCTGTGATTTCCCTTCATTATGTGGAGTCTCCAGGTTGTCAGTGTTGAGGCACGTATTCAACGGCAGGTCCAACCTCAGCGGCTGACAGTCAGGTACGACGACTCAAGGACGTCTTTTCAACAAATTAATTTTGTTGTGGTTATTTTTTTTTCCAACGCCGCATCACAAAGAATCATGTAGAGTCGAGCGTGTCAATTAAAAAAGAGTTTTTCCTTTATTCTGTCATGTGCCTTAGAAATAGTGCCAAACATCAGTGAACAGAGGAATGTTGAAATGAAGAGTTTAAACTGGCACTGAATGAGGAAAGCTCTTTTTTTCATTTTTTGATTGGTTCCTGTTGGAAATGTTAGCAACAAAGCCAGTATTCCTAAAACAACCTTGACCAAACTCCACAGGTTTCACATTGGAGACAAATTAAAAAAAAACTTTTTCAAAGAAATGGAAAATGCCACAATATCCTCAATAATGTCTTTAATTAATCAAATTTAAAGCTCACGTTTTCCATCATGTTTCTTGAATTTTACTTGACTTTCAGTAACACATCACAGCTGTAAAACAGCCTATCATGCCAAGTTAGGCAGGTGTTCGTTGACATGGGGGGGGACTGGAGAGCAGATAGATGTAGCATTTGTGGTGAGATCAGATATGGGCAAACTTTTTCACTCACAGGCCACAATTGGTCCTAAAATTAGACACAGGGGCCGAGTCCAAAGCAGAAAGGTAGATCATTCATTTTAACTTAGATAAATAGCATGTAAAAGTCATGTCTAAAACCTGAAATCCTAATCCATTTCCAATACCTTTATGATGTAATTTACTGGGGTAACGCCTTATTGCAGGAAAAATGTTGTATAGTACAAGTATAATGATAATATAGATGAATTATTTAATTTGCACAAGGTTGGCCGGCCGCATTAAACAGCTCAATATATTTATTGAGCTCTGGTCCCCGAGCCTTAGTTTGCCCATGCCTGGGCTAGATGCTAAAATGCTAAAAAGTATTTTTTTAAGCCTTTTCTATATAGTGGCAAAAGGGGGCAAATATCATTATATACTAAAATGTCTCCCAAAATACACAAAAAGTACAAGTGTAACTTGTAAGAAGTATGGCAGCCAGATTAAAACGTGCCACATCTGGCCCTCTGGCCATAGTTTGCTTGCATCTGCTCTAGTAAGTGTACGTTTCCTTTAGAACAGACATGGGCAAACTTTTCAATCACCAAACACAATTGATCCTAAAATTGGACAATTGAGGCTGAGTTAGGACCTGGTAGGTGCTGAGTTCACGGGAACTGAGATATATGGCAGGTGAAAGTCATGCATAAATGAAAAAATGCCTACAGTAGTTAAAAAAAGAAATATAATCTCATAATAAACTGATTACATAATTTAAAGAAGTTTGGCGGGGCAGATTATGAAGCTGAACTGGCCACATAGTCTTTCTGTTTCACTCATATGCAGAAAGAAATATGTTTGTCACATCTGGCAATGTTCATATATTTTCATTAGTCATGATAAATCACGACTAATCCTTAATAATCAATGATTATTTTCATCATTAAGTAATACACATAGCATCAAAACTATATTCCCACGCAGTTAGAGAACAAATCAAGACTGCGACCCCTAACAAAGAGCCGTGCTGAACCACAACACGCTGGTGCAGGACAGACAGGAAGCAGGTTCCTGTAGACCCAAACAGGAAAACACAAAGGCTGTCTGGGAGACTCCAGTGGGTGTAAACAGTCAACTTTCCCTCCAGTTGGCCAAAGGTATGAAAGCACATTCACCCAAACACTCTTCCTTGAATTTTTATCAACCCCCACTTGGGCAGTATTCAAACAATACGTGGACTGGACGGGAGAGAGAGGGACGTCTGGGGAGGGAGCAGGCAGACTTCCTACTCGAAAATATATAATCAGGCTGGCAAAAGAGTAGGGAAGTGTATTCACTCTCAGATAAACAGTTGCAATCTAATGTTTTTTTCCCATGACGACTGAGACACGACACTGACCTGAGACACAGCAGCTGACCACCTGAGTTGTCTTCCTGATCCTGGTCCCTCTGATGGAAGGAAGCAATTTGGAAACAATCATCCAGAACGCTGCGCATCCCATAGAAGGTCCAACAGGTGAGCGGCCCCCACAGGCCCCCTCACTGAGGACAATGGCCTTTATTATCCTTCTCCTGCCATAACCCTGGCACAAACACAGCATCCTGCCATCACTGCAGCTCACACTGGAATTAAGGCTCAATTTAGCCATCAACAAGTGCTAACCAGGGGTTGAGACGGGGGGGGGGTGCAGCTCTCATCGCTGTCGTCAATTCTGAGCACCTGGCTAAGCCCACAAAAAAAAACCTGCTGGAGGGCTGCACACTAAAAAGGGGAGTTCAGTTCCCAGGGTTGATAATGGCAGCTAAAGAAGGCTAATGGCTTTATGGGTCGGACGGGCCTGATACCTGACTATAGATCTGATATGGTCAGGAATCAGAGTGGACCACACAGACTGAGGTCTCACACTGAGTTCAACATACCCCACCCTTGTATACCTGTTCCCGAACAAATGTCTGGAGCTGAGGGATTTGATGAGGGGGTGGGCGTGGGGGGGGGGTCTCTAAGAGCACAGTAATCTAATCTGACATTGAGACTCTCTAAAAGTGGACAACAAAGGAGAAGCGACCTGGGGGCCGCAGCAGCACAGTCCCCGGGCCTATATTTAACGACGGTGAGAATTGTGGGAGCAGACGCACAGGAACACTGTCAACCAGCAGAGAAGGTCGACTGGGACTTGACTTCCTTCTCGGCCTCCAACAGGAGAACCAGGGCCCTGCACCTCCCCTCCACACCCAGCAGCAAAATAAAGAGATAAGCATTGTTGGGCCAAACAATGGACCACTTTAAATGTCTCCCAGGCCCAGATTTTCACATGAACAGCCCACATTTGGAGTAGAGTGAGGCAATAAACAACCCTGAGAGGGGGGTCTTTACAGTGGGAGTGGAGAGGGAGCAGGTGAGGATGAGGAGGAGTGAGGAGAACTCTGCTTCATCACATTAGATCACGACCAACTCTCAACAGTTGAGCCGTTCTGTGGACTGGGCTGCACCAGTGTGACGGTGTTTGACTTCCAACAGGTGGTTCTGATAAAAGTGAACATACCTTGAGTGAGTTCTGGTCAGCCAGAGCCAGCGCCTGCTTCTTCAGCTCCGACACTTTCTTCCGACACTGCTGGCAGAAGCCTCCCTTCTCCTCCGACTCAGGGATGGAGACAGAGCCGGCGCCCTCCGGGGCAGGTCGGGTGCTGCACCGCACCTCCTCCGCGGAGAGAAGCCTTTTCCTCGGGGTCACAGGAGACTCTCTGCTCGGACATCCCTCCACCTTCAGCAGGGGGACAAGAAAATGTGGTTAATCTCTGAGTTGAAGGAATTATATTTAACAGACAACACGTGTGTCAGTTCGCCATGTAGCGCCGCCGCACCGTGAAGCACCTGTCAGACACCGCGGAGGGTTAATCAAAAGTTAGAAACGAAGAAAAGAAAAGACAATAAAAGAAAAGACACTAACAAACGGAGTCTTTTCTCTGCAGCAAACTTACAGTGAACATGCGGCTGTTTGTGTCCCTTCCGGCCGGATCTAAAGTGTCCCCAAATGCGCTCATTGTCCCCGGGTCGATGTCGCACCTCCGTCAAACAGCGCACTCAGAAGTTTTGTGGCTGCGAAATAACTCGGGGCAGAGCCATAGGCTGGACCGAGAGCCGACTGGAGGGGACCAGTCATCTGTCCCACCGTGCTGGACCTGTGTCTGCCGGTCTAACAGTCCAGTCTGTGAGCAGCAGTGGGTTTTTGTTTTTGTTTTTTTTTTCTGGTACTGGAGAGGAGGACGGAGCAGTGAGTGCAGGAGGAGTTTACCCCATAAGGAGTGGGAGGCGAGGAGCAGCGGCCCAGGAGACACTGTCCTGTCCCCACTGCTGGACTTCAGGTTCTCATCCTCATAATGGCAGCAATGATGCACAGATGACCTTAGTGTAAATAATGATGACGTATTTGTTAACCATCTGTGGAATCTTACCTTCTAAATCATAATCACTGACAATTTTATTTTTATACATTTATATCACTCCTTCTCACGTGTGAAATATGTGAATATTCATGTTTTGTGTATGTGAAAAATATGTCTGGAGACTCAAGACAAATCTGCTTCAACCAACAGTTCTGTCCATCATTTTAGTCCAGCTCCTGTGGTTCGGGTTTGGAAATCCCAAAAAGATGTGATTGGTCAAAATACCTCAGGAAACTCACCCAGAAAAAAATCATGACGCAGTTTAATTCACATTTTCCGTAATTTATTAAATGCCAACCACCTCTTTATGCTGTTTTACTTTCATTTCCAGAGCGCATCAGTAACTGTTGTTTCTCCTCAGGCAGTTCACTTCAGTGACCGCTTCATGGTCTTAGTGGATCTCTGGCGCCATCCTGTGGTGGTAGCTGATACCAACATTGTCGGAGTGTCGACGCGTTTTTTTTTTCTTTTTTGCTGGGATTAAATATTTACCCAGTAAACTTTAAATTTTTCATGCTGGTTGACGTAAGTGACAGTGACTACAAGCTGCTGTCAGTTTGTGATTTTAGTTTTCTGTCTTTAAATGACTGAAAATCACAGTATATTTTGGTGATGTAAGATGTTAAATAGAGTAAAGCAAAAATTTCAATTATAACAAAAACCTAAATTTCTCATCGTGATTTGCGTGTATTTCTAAGTGTTGGTGTCGGATTTTAAACAAACATGATGAAAAAATAAATGAAAAAAAAATTCTATGTTGTGTGAAAAATATTGAAAAGGAGGAAAAAGTGAAATTTAAAGTTTAGTTTACAGTGACGGTGTATCAGGACAGAACCAGAGAACAGATGGACCAGAGGTCAGGAGAACCAGAGCCGTGCCCACTAGAAGCAGGCGCGTCACTGGTTCCTCGCTGATGAGAGGCGCAACAGTATGATCTCATCCCGGAGGCAACATGTGTTTCAACACCATCTACTCTTACCTTGTTTTTCCTCTTCAGCAGGTGACTGGTAAATCCAAAAATGATGTCCGAGTCCACAAAGATAGTGCCCAGGTCTATGACTCCGGGGTTGGGTTCTCCAGCTCCGGGAGATCCCGGTGAGTTTGGCAGAGCCATGTATGGGCTGCACGTGTAGCCTAGAATATAATCCACTCCGCGGTAAAGCTACGTGGTGCGTACATCCATTTACTCTGTAATTCTGATGTCCCGAGAGCAGATCCGCACGGTGGTTTAATCCGGACATCCAGTGCGTCACGGCGAGGGCGCACACGTGTGCGTAAAAGAACCTCTCAGCTTCCCGTGCGCAGAGAGAGAACACAGCCGAGCAGTGCGGTCCATTCGAGGTGCGAGATGACTTACATCCATTCAGACACTTTCCAAGCCGTTCCTGGATCAGGTCATGCCTGGTATGAACTGCTGATGCTGCTGCTGCTGCTGCAGGTCTGGGAGCCAAGGCGCACCTTACGCATCTGCTGCTCTCCAGCCTCCTCCTCCTCCTCCTCCTCCTCCTTCTCTCCTCTCTCTCTGCTCCTCTCTCACTCACTCACCCCTCTTCCTCCACTCTCTCTCTCACCACCATCAGGCAGCAATGACCTGTTCTTCCACCCGATTTGCCAGCGCACGGTCGTCACCCCCATCTCCGCCCCCTCTTCACCTCCACACGCAGATAACGCAACACAAAACACAATGACAACACAATGACAACCTCGGCAATAAGACCTAACGACAGCTCCTCCTGTAGGACAGTCACCACAGTCACAGTGACGACGTATAGTAGACAATATTACAGTGTCTGTTACAACAGATCTTTCCACAAACAGTCTGTAGGAGACACCTGAAGATCAGTTTAGTTTAATCAACTCTGATTTTATCTTTTATCAAATCATTCATTTTGGGCTGAAGAAGAATCTGTCCTGATTATTGGTCAGGATTAAATGAATAATGCAGCTGATGTCCAACCTCCACTAATATTTCAGGAGAGCTAATAGCCTCTCATTGAGCTTTTTACCATTTCAAACAGACAGGAGCTAATGATCCCACTGATTGATTGGTTACGACCTCAAGGTGTGGGTGTGGGTTAAATGTCTCAGGTTTCAAACCTTCTTCTCATTCATCTCAGCAGCTGAGGGATCAACTCGTGGTCTGATTTCATCCAGACTGTTCACTGTTCTTCTGAGAAGATCAACAGTTTTTGGCTTTGGGTCAGGAAACTGTGTTTATGTGACTCAGACATGATATTTTGGATTCTGGATTCAGTCCAGTTCAGTCCAGATCAGTATAGTCGAATCCAGTCCAGTGCCGTTCAAATGAGTCCAGTCTAGTTCAGTCCAGTCCAGTATGGTGCAGCTCTGGTCAGTACATTTTAGTCCAGTTTAGTTCAGTCCAGTATAGTCAAATTTCCTTCAGTCAGTCCAGTCCAATACAGTTCAATCAAGTCCAGTCCAGTTCAGTCCAGTCCAGTATAGAATCGTACAAAGATCCATCCATCCATTTTTGTTACCCCTATCAGCTATCATGGCAGCAGTCTCCAAGACAGACACTCAAATCCCACTGCCCTGCACCAGTCTCTCATGAACCAACCCCGCAGGTGGTGAGTTCACTGGAAGGAGCCCACCACTCTAACTGGGGTTCGATCTTCCCCTGGAGGTGGACACTGGAGTTCCACACCAATGACAGAGACATTGACACTGGGCCAAAGCGCTGCTAGTACGTAATATCATACTGTACATGCAAAATATTTTAACATGTGACTGTGCTGTTCTTAGATACAGTATGTGGTCTAAAAAACTGTCCTATCGATGAAAATAAGGAACACTGCTAAAAGAAAGTCGATAAGCAAAGGAAAAACATTATCTGTTCACTCAGAGTCAGTCATAAATATAAATGTGTGTGTGATTGGTTGTGGCCCTGGGTGGAGGCTGCACCCGCCCTCGACCCACGACTCTCTCGATTGGCTCCACTGTGACCCTGGAATGGATTGAGTGGTAAAAGATAAATGAAAACTGTGAAAGCCACTGAAAACAAACCTGGTGGGAAAAACAAACGCTGGGATATGGTCCGTGTTTGATTGTTGTTTACACAAGCAAAACGTCAATAACATCAAATCTGTTTGGGATCAGCAGGACAGAAACAGGGATGAAGAATCAATGACACATTAAAGACAAGCTCTTAAAGGAAGGATTGAAGTGTTTCACAGAAAAAAAAATTCAATTTTTCTATTTAACTATTGAGTCCAAAAATATATTAGCATCAAACGTCTTTACACTGTGGGAGTAAATGATCTTTTTTTTCATCTTGTATTGAGAAGATTTTTAGGAATCCCTGCAATGTAAAAATTTAATTTATTGTGTTAAAGATTTTTTGCAGGTTGCATTGATCAGATCAGCGCCATCCCGACCCAAATAACCTCCATTGGGAAGGCTCACCCACAGGAAGGCTCACAGTATAGTGCAGTGTGATTTGGGTGGCAGTCGTGGAGACTGCTGCCCCTGTAACCTGGTAACGGATAAGAGGTACAACAGTTATCTGTAATTAGAAACTTCTCCATACTATTTGCTGCAGGTAGCATGGAGAAGATGAAAGGCTTCTTCTCTCTGTACCGGAGCTCCTTAAAGAACTGACAGGTGCATTACCCCCATCACGTGGTTGAAAGTTGCGTTGCAACTCACTGCCTCATTGATAACATATCAATCCATGCATTATCACTGGCTTATACCTTACCAGGTCTCAGGGGGAGCTGTCTCCATGACTGCCACTCCGATCACACTTCACCACACCCTACATTCCTGTGGGTGGTGAGCACACTGGAAGCCAACCAGGAATCGAATTTGCTCAAGAGGTGAATCCTTGGGTTTCACACCAATGACAAAGACATTGTCTCTGGGCCAAACAGGGAGGCCTTTGTAACAAATATCTGGCTCCTCTGTGGTTTATCCGGCCCTATAAAACGTGTCTAAATCCTTCTATTAATTCATATTTTTATCCTTTTTTCCTTTTCCGTGCCATGACAGCTTTTCCTCAGATAGTATAAAAAAGCGAAAGGATTTGTGGACTATAGCTTTTGGTCATGACTTTTATACATGATTCATCTTCATTCATAAAAATGCTCAATCTATCTGCTCCTGACCTGATCCAGTCAAATTTAAGAAACCAATAGTGCTGGGGTCAAAATATTTACCCATTGTAAATAATATACCCTATGTAATCCTGTTACCTATGTATATTTTTTCAGCCCTCTAGGTGGCACTGGTAGCCCAAGCGCTGCAGCCCTTAGATTTAGAATCCCAATATTAGGTGGAAGACCTTTGTAAAAAAAAGAAAAGTCTGAATACCATTTTTTTTTTCAATTTTACATGAAATATTTTGCCCTGCAGAGTAGTTTTTTGTGTATAACCTGAATATAAATACACACTTAATATACAGTATTTCACGAAGATTACTGAATGTACTGTATGGGAGACAAAAGAACAACTAACCCTGTTGTCCACAGACGGACCTGTAGCTGTGGTAATGAGGACTAAGCTGATCTTCAGTGAAAATCAATGCCCCCCTCCCTCAGATGAACACCGTGGGCTCTGTAGCTGCAGGGAGATTCAACTTAGGGCAGATTTTCATTTCATTTATTTGGCGCTGCAGCCGTCTCCTTCCAGATGGCTGTCAAAACAATTTATTTGGAGTGAAATTCATGTCCAGAAAGACATTGCACGTCCTTGGAACAGAAAGATAAGTTATGTTTTTATTTTCCTTGTTGGAGATGATAAAATAGGGATTTAAACACTCACACGCTACAATGATGCCCCTGCTGGCTGAGCAGAGGAGGGGTAACCCATAAATACTCCAAGCCAGGATTAATTACTCCTAAACTCACAAACACCTCACGCACCACACCAATCACACCTTTTTTTTTCTTTTTTTTTTAAGATAAGGTGGAGGTCGGGACTGGCTGGTCAGGGAGGGGGTCGAGGCTGCGAGTGGACCAATAATTACAATCCATAGTAAAGATGATTTACCATGTCCGTCACTCAGCACTCCCCACAGGAGGAGATCTGGGATGGGTTGCTGATGAAATTCGGAGGACGTGATCCCCCTGAGACTTCCTGTCCTGCTGCATCTGCTACACGGAGATGGCTCAGGGCTCCTTGTTAGGCCCTGTCCCGTGTCTAGGCCTCGGCCCGGGAGACCTTTGCGGTTTCTCCCCGTGCGCGGACAGGCTTTGTGAGAAACGTTTAGCAAATATTGATAGTTCTTGGCGAGTTGAGGAGATCAAAGGGGAGCGGGAGGAGGGGGAGCTCTCTGAAAGGGTGTGAGGGAATAATGGGAGCAGGGGGCTTTTCATGAATCTTTTATGCCATATAAAGTAGCCTCGTCCCTGGGAACAGACATTTGGACACTGTGTCTTTAGATGTGAAGCCTTTGGATTAAGAGCATCCGTCAATTTAATCCTGCAGAATGATCGGAATAGAAGCTGGATTTGGGTTCAATTAGTGATTAGATAAATGGGAAGGTTAGTTAAAAAAATCTAAATGTATCTATATTTTTGCTTTAATTCAGACAAATTCACCATTCACTCCTTGCCTGGTTTGAAGACCCTGTGGTTGTAGAATTTAAGGCGACGTTGATCATTTTTGAAGCCTTTACCTCAGTAGTGGTGTCAGTACGTTGACCGGTGATCATCCCTGGTCCATCAGCGCCACACACAGACTCAACAGAGACAAATGGGTTCTTTATTGACTTGTTTTAATCAGTGCCTCTGAATGGCAGCAACAGTAAAACAGAGAGACCCCGCTGCATCAGTGGGGGCTGTTAACTGTGTGAGAGTGTGTGTGCCAGCAGAATTAAATTACTGAAGCCTGATGATTTTTACAACCTCACCAGTGCCTGGAATGCAGTTGTCATTGTAACACAAGGGGGCACACTCAGAGGAGAAGACAGAGAGAAAGAGAGAGTAAATGAAATCAAAGTGTTGTTTTAAAGCCAGCAGACACCGCGTCTCAGACGTCCCTTCCTGGGCTGTTGTCCAAAGGCAGCATTTGTCTAGCTGGTCAAGTGGTCCTAAACATTTCACAATTTTCTTTAGGAACTGTTGAACTGTTGAGAACCACTTAATCAGAGAGACTAGGCTCTTGGTGAGTCAGCGGAGGAGGCTGTGCTCTAAATCCATTCCTTGACAAGTGTATTTCTGCACAAAAACACAACAACAACACAAGCTCAATCAATGCCTGTTGAGCACATGCACATAAACTACTATATTAGAATGTCAGGTTTTAACAGCGACACAGAAAAAACCTTTAGACCAAAAGGTAAGTCCAAAAGAAATGTGTCCCAGTGCTCACCTGGAGATGGTGACTCCTGTCCTTGTGCTGTTGTGTCCTTGCTGTCACCGTTGCACAGACTGACTGACTTGTAGACTGCCGTGTCTCCTTATATACTGTTTTGGGGCTTGGTCCTTACAAGCCTCTCATTCAGGCAGGAATGAGACCCATGCTGGTCCAACCGGACGAGCTGGGTTCCTACAGCGTGTAGCAAGAAGCCGCCCTGAAGACAGGGGCAGAGAATACCTGCCACAACAGGAAAAATAAAGGTACATGAAGAAATAAGTGTCTTATTTTTTGCCTTTTATTGTCACTCCATTGATCCCTCAACAGCATTTGCTGCGGCTTCTTTGTGAGGAAGTTCTTCCAAGGACTCAGTGAAGCAACGATCAATCTAATTGTTATTCATAGCACAAGTCATGGTATCAAGTTATCAAGGTGTCTTTATTACCCCTGAGGGGCACGTTGTTGTGCTGCCAGGAGTCCACAGTCATACAAATCAAATCTTACCAATAAATACTGAAGGTAATCACATCAATCACAGACAGTCGTTTACAGAGGACGCCGCCTGCGGGGATGAGACGCTTCTTAAATCCTGTACATTTCAGCACAGGACACAAAAGACGTGGGATGAAGTAGCTCTAATCCATATCCAGGAATACTTGGTTAGTGCTAGGTCAAGTGATCACTCCCAGTGTATCATTCTCTATTGGTTGTGGTTTGTTCCATAGAAGCTAAACGAAAAGCCCTCTAACCTGTCCTTGAATGGATTTGAAATCAGTTGGTCAGTTTAAAATCTTTTATATATTTACTAGATATTGCACTTTTATCAATATCTGATATTATTAAACATTTCATTTCTGTTACCGATATCAAGTGATACCAATATATTGGGGCAGTGGTGGCCCGGTATGAAAGGAAATAAATTGTTACCACTTAAGCCCATCATGCACTGCGAATTGACAGTTTTTCAGTTTTGCGATGATTGCAGTTTAGGCCTGATTTTTTGCTCAGTTGTGCAGTGTACACAGGGTTTATGAAAAGCGGTTATAACCTCACTGTTGTCTCCCAACTACCTCTCGATGGATGTGAGAATAACACCTTAATGAGAAAATTAAACATGTGTAAAATTCTGCCGATACGGAGCAGAAAACAAGTATACAACACGGGGCAGCATGGTAGATCTGGCACACCAAACTGACCTTGTCTATGAAGACATTTCGTAGTCCATAAACGATGTCACCTTTACTTCAATGGGTAACACGCCCAAAATTGGACAAATTGTCTCATCTTGTCTCAAGAGAGTAACTGTGAGCATCTGTGCACCTCCCACTACTGTCTTTATCTTTTCCTTCTTCCTTGTCTTTATTTACATTATATAGTATTACTTTACATTACAATACATTTGGCAGATGCTTTTATCTAAAGCAGTTCTGACTACAGGAGTCAGACGTGTCGGTCTTTCAGTGAGGGCGGTCCAATTGCACCCAGCCAGTAGATACGTACAGTGTGCGTCCACAAATCTTCAGCTGTGAACTGACCGAACCATGAGATATTAAATCGTATACAGTGAGCAGCAGAACGCTGCCACAGTTAAAAAAACACCCAGCTTTAGGTGATGAGTTGTAATGAGTGATGAGCAGTGTTTTTCAACTATTTTCTGCCAAGAGGACAGAAGTCCCTCAGTTCCGTTACCCCCCACTTAAATACCTTTAAAGGTCTGGTCATTTTTATCTGTACAAACCACTTTTCTGATCCCATCATTCTGCATAAAACACTTGATTATTGAAATTATAACATGAGCTGAAAATGCTGCCATCTAGTGATAAAAACTATTTTTACAGTCATTTTACAAGTTATATTTAAGAACACGATAGAGCAAAACCTAAAGAATACCCAGCTAGGATTTCACGACAGGTGGAGAAACCATTGGCAATTCTTACGAATGTGTTTAAGGAAGAGGACAGAAAGGGAGGAACAGAAACTCCTTGTCATTGTGATCTACACCACTGAACACAATGTAATGTGACCTCTGCATTTAACCCATCACCAAGGTGAACAGTTGGCAGCTGTGAGCCCCCGGAGAGCAGTGAGTCAGTGTGCTCAGCCAAGGCAGAGTGTGGATTAGAACTTGGAACCCACTGGACCCAAATCCAGTCCCTAACCACTAGGCCGCCAATCCCATAATTTTTACATAATTATGCTAACATTGAGCCAACAGAATTGGTGAGCCACTGTTATGGATTAGGACAAATATTTAATAATGCACCATGAATACCAGTATAACATATCTGCTATATATTAGTAAATAAAACTGGTCAACAAATGTAGTGCTTTGAAAATTTTATTTCAGTTGGAAAAACAAAACCACTAACTTACACATACTCGAACATGAAAATCAGCGGAAAAAACAAACAAACAAATAAACAAGGAGTTTCAAGTCATCAAGATGTATTTGCACAATTCAATCCGTTCTCAACTTTGGACGTGACAGCAGTGACCTGTGTTCATTGAAAACCAGCAAAGGATGAAGACAATTAATCACATACATTCATTTCAGACTGCACAGGTAAATATAATGTAGACAAAGCAGGTGAAACAGAACACAGATACTGATCGGGGTGTGTGTGTTTTTCTGCTCACCACACTAAATTTCCTCTTGCATTACAGAGTGAGATGTGACTCTTCCAGCTCGACAATCAGCAGAAGAAACAGGCTGGATGAGTGCGTGTGGTAATTGTGAGGTTTTGTTCTACCTGTTTGTAAAGGAGGAAGTAGAAACATGTGCTTAAGGGACGGTGGAACACCTCACATCTAAGTGAAGTAGGATAAGGTTAAAGATTTCAAGGTCCTAAAGTTTGTTTATCCAGCATAAAAATATGATCTGTGAACAAACCCTGCACTGCCGATCAACACTGCTACAAATTAAAACTTACTTCAAAAAGTAAAATATTCTTTAGAGTCTCTTTAGATTAAAAAAATAACCGTCTTTTTGTTTTAGTGCAGTGATTTTAACATTCAGACTTAACATCACTCTAACGTGACATAATGTTTCCCTGATTGGACATCACAATAAATGATTACGCACATTTATATAAAACAGTGTCATTACGATCAATCACACGTATCCTACGTATGTGTTCCTACAAACTGTGCACTCAAATTACGGTAACAATTAGTCATTGTCATAAAACTCCAAGACAGAAAATAAAAAAAAAATGTGCAGATATTCAAAAGTAAAGTAGCTCTCTAATTTTCAGTCAGACAGCGTTGAGAGAACGCAGGTTTGGGACGGGAAGCGGGCACCAGCGGTTGTCTCACAGTCCTGATGGCGTGGCGCTGAATTCAATACCATTCTGGCATGGAGACAGAAGGAGACAGCAATTACTGTGTAGCACTGGAGGGATGTGGCGTTCAGGGCCATGATAATTATCATGGTACACGCAGACACAGGGCTGGTATTTGTGACTTGTGAGCACTTCACGCAAACAAATAAAACTCTTTCTCTACGTCCCTCACCTAACAGTAATCATCACAAATGTGCTTCTTAATCGCAGCCTAACACAAATGTCAGCACAGCAATACAAAGACTGTCCACATGAGCACACACACAATAAATTCATATATATATATATATATATATACACATATATACATATACACATATACATACATATATATACACATACACATATATATGTATATATACAGTATATATATATAGGCAAAACCTGAAATGGCGCACTGCTAAGTACGTTTTAATGGTGGCGCTGCTACAGGGTTGACACATGTTTATTTGGTCTCCAATGACCTGCAGTTGTTGTCCTCATGTCTCTATTGTCCACTGTGGACATTTTTTACTTTAATCAGTTCAATAGTCAACCAGCTGACATAAGAAACTGTCTGCAGCCCCATTTGATTCTTCACAGTCAAGGCACTGGAACCAGGACATTTTTTACACACAGCACATGTGAGCGGAGCAGATGGACGGAGCAATCAAACACAATTCACTCACAATTGTAAAATTTATCGGTGCGAAGGGGATTTTAGAATCATTTAAAGCACTTCAGAGTGAGGGAAAATTATGCTTGGCAAGATCGAGCGTTTCACTGTCACTTTGCTTTACCTGGAAGGTTTTTGATATTTTCACAACTCACTGCACTTTGTGTTTACTGTTAAAAACCTCAGCAAAAATTCTGTACATGCAATAAACTTGCAAAAAAAAAAACAAAACACAGGGATAAGCCTCGTCAGTGCAGAAACATATATTCACGTTGAATATGAAGCTACTGTCAATACAGTTCTTACTGTCTGCAAAAAAGACAAATTTCTAGATAAAATAAATCACAATTTAATGAATATTGCTGGTCAGACAGCACTACCTTGAGGAATCGTTAGACAGCCTGCAGTCGTGTTTACTGTTAAAAACCTCAGCAAAAATTCTGAACATGCAATAAACTTGCAAAAAAAAAAAAAAAAACACAGGGATAAGCCTCGTCAGTGCAGAAACATATATTCACGTTGAATATGAAGCTACTGTCAATACAGTTCTTACTGTCTGCAAAAAAGACAAATTTCTAGATAAAATAAATCACAATTTAATGAATATTGCTGGTCAGACAGCACTACCTTGAGGAATCGTTAGACAGCCTGCAGTCCAGAACTGTCTCCTGGTAATCATGCATATTTATGAATATATTTCTCTTGTGCAATTAACTGACAGAATTACAGATGTATAGAAATATCTAGGCACTGGTATTTTAGCTTTTAGTAACCTGTGCAGTTTAGTAATAGCATTGTATTTTAGCTGTTTATCAGCTGACAGGTTGAGAAACTAGGTCTATAGTTAAATAGTTAAAAAAAAATACTCAATACATTGTTGTGTCATAGTATCATATTACTGTATTATATTGTTGCCCCTGTATCGTGATACAAATATTGGCAGATCCTCGCCAATACACACTTACATAATTGTCTTCTTAGAAGCCTTACCCTTCTCCACTCTTACTCTTCTGAAGTTAGATAGTATTGCAGCTTAGATTGATTTGATTTTTGCTGAAACTAGCACAGAGCACATTTGCCGTTGCTTCAGAACATGAAATAGGAAGTCCCATGAGCAATGCATGCTGGGATCGGAGCACAACCTGACCAAGACAGACAGGTACAAAAGTGTGGAAGACAGATGGCTTTTCACAGGGTGTGTGGCACAAAGGAAAAGACAAAGAAGCCAAGTGGTGGTAACAAGCTCACTGTCCCAGGAAAACAAAACGCACACACACACATTTTCATTTACCTCCTCATTACCATCATCATCATATGAATTAAATTCACCAAATACTATCTGAAATTAAACAAAACAAAGATGGAATTAAGAGGCAGGTTAAGGATTGAGGACTTCATCTGTAAACTCGTTATGGGAACATGCACACTGGGTGGAAACAAGAAAAAGGGAGGAATAGAAATAGAACAGCTAGAACAATTAAAAAAAAAAACACACAGTTACCTTGGCTTTATTGTTCATGAGCTGAACTAAAAAATCTACGACTTCCTGTTTGCCAGCAGCCTGAGCCTGTGAGGAGGAGAGAATGGCTTTTAATTTACAACTTTAACAGCTTTTATTAACGTCTTCCCCCAATAACACACCACTTGAATCGACGTCTGCCCGTCGTAGCCCGGCCTGTTCAGGTCGGCCCCAGCAAGGCTCCACATTTCCAGGCCCTCCAGGTCACTGCTGGCTGCCAGACTGAAATGAAGAAAACGACAGAGGTATGACTGTGAAACCTCTCTGTTTCTTGTAATTCAATTATTAATGTCACCTCAAATACACTGGCAGGATGCATTTATAGGAGAAATTGATTATCTTCATGACTCATTAACAGAGTTTTATTTATTGTACCAGTGGTATAAACCATTCCTATGATACCTGGAGTGAGGCGTGTCTCTTAAACTTTTAATTTGAACCGATCTAACAATTCCCGTCAAGCGTCTCTGGTAGATAGACGACAGACGTCCACTGCTGTATACTTGCCCACAGCAGGGATGTGGAGCAGATCTGAAACAATGCTGCCGGGGAACATTCCTGCAGTTTGTGTAAGAGTGGACCAACTGGTTGTACCTCAGTCAGCTATGTAGGATGGGTCACTATGTACGGCGGAGTCAGGGAGATATATTTGACTATCAATGTGGAGTCGTTGGACGTGTTTTGCTGTCTGTGTTTGCGTGTCTTACCTGCACAATTCAGCTCCTGCATCCTCCAACTTGTCTCTGGAGAAGTGGGCCCCAGTCTGTCTCAGCAGCTTCACGACCTCTTTGTGCCTGTGGTGGTTATGTACAGGACAAAGCACTTGTCACAGCAACATTGTGTTTAAGGAGGATTAAAAAGAAAAACTGTATGTACAAGTAATATCTAATTTCTTCATCCCAGGTGATATCAAGTTCCATAAACTGGTCCCCTGTCCATCATTGGTATGACTCAAGATTGTCTACAATGTTACTGAAGTCTGCCACTGGGATGTGGACTAAGTCTAAGTCTAAGACTTGGACAGAGAAGTCACACTTATTTACAGGAACAAGTTGCAGAAACAAAGATTCAGCATTTTACTTCAGGTTGACCTTAAAAAGATTTGCCTTAGATGTAAGATTTTCTTAAATATGTGTAAAAAAAACATGCCTTGGAAGCAGAAGACAGATTGGTGTTTCCCCAGAACAACATGTTTGATTCCTTTCAAGTCAGTTTGGACAAAAGTGTCTGCTCGCAGCTTATATGTAAATGTAGGGCTGGACTCTTGGTACGGCCTCATAAAAGATATAGGTCTCAACTTGGACACTGATGCAAAGAATTATTTTTCAGACTTGACTTTGGTCAAAATTTGTGAGACGTGACTTAATATTTCTGCACAAAAACATGGCTGACCAGGACAGGGGTGCAAATAGTTGAACTTCAGACTCAACTTGGGTCAAAACACTTGAGACATGACTTGGTATTGCTTCTCAAAGATTGTAGACCTTGAAAAAAAATTGACTCGTCTGTGGAACGTCTGAGGTTTACCATTGGTGATTTACCAGTGACTGACAGAAACACGCAGCAGGTAAGAACAAGTTTTTTATACCCAGCGAAGATACGCCCACGTGGAACTCACCTGTCGTGACATTTGTGGTGAGAGGAAGTATTTTAGAATAAACAACACAAGTAAGAGAACTACTCCATCAATCAGCTGAGCTCACCCTGTGGAAATGTGACTTTACCCACAGACCTATCTGATACAGCCTTGATAAAGTCAAGAAAGACCAAAATATTTCTAAATGTTATCAACTCATCTTCTGTGTTTGCCAAACACGATCCAAAAAGATACAAGGAAAAACTCTGATCTACTAACAGTGATAACCAAATGACCCTTTTTCTCCAACAATTATTGTCCAACAATTGGCCATTTTTTGCTGTAGTTTTGAGTCAATCCTCAGAAATTGCGTTGACTTCACAAGTTGTTACATTGACTTTGGTTGCAAATGACCCGTATGTATCCTTGCAGGTTTAGGTTTTTCTAATGCACACATTTTCTAAATAAAACATTTTCTTCAATCTTCTGAAATCAGACCCGTTCACTCAGTTAAACATTTACTTGCTCCCTCTTCTCTGCAGTGTACTCTCTTACACAAGGGCTGAGGAGCCAGTATCTCTCATCTGTGAAACTAGGAGCAGGCCGGTAGGACAGGTTCAGAGGACACTCCTCACGTTTGTTCTTCAAAACTTTTTATTTGTCCCCATCATTCTTTACCACTCCATATATGGGCATTGGGTTCCACTCTGTAAAAGTGCAGGTGACTTGAATTTCAGGATATATCAGTTAAGCTGGTACCAAGACAAACCTTTGAGTTCTGCACCGCAGAGTGTGCGTTGCCACTGATGTCGGAGCCTTGCAGCTATTTAATACATTTTGCATATATGATTGAACATTTGTGTTGCTATGTTGCTTGGCCATAGTTTCTATTCTGCATATACTGTATTTTTCTAATCCATCCACCCTTCAGCATTGTCTTCTACAGAAGAGGTGACCAACCAGTCAGAAGCTAAGAGTCACAATGTTTACTGCGTTCCTGCAAAGAGCCTGCTCGATGTTAGCATGGAGTGACTTGAGGCACTGCTGAAGATTTTTCAGCCTTGAAATGCACTAATGATGCCTGACACATACAGTAGAAGGCAGAAAGTACATTTAGGAAAGAAAAATAAAACTCTCCCACTCTGTTCAAAATGCCCTGCCATCAACTTCATACATTTGTTTTGCTGTGCATCTTTCCCTGCCATTGGGAGGCAGTTTTGGAGGCCTAGACTACTAAATCATTTTTCTTCCCAAATCATTAACATCAACATACATGCAAGCGAGATTCACATACTGTTAAAAACGCAAAAGACGCATGAAACTGGGCAAAGAGCTGTGGGTGGGAAATGCCTGGTCTACAGTTTCACCTGCACAGCTCTAATGTTGTCTCAAATAAACATTAAAGCTCATCATCCTTTACATGCTGTGGAAAATAAATTAGCCCTGAATCTGCCCATGTAACTGGTCATATACAGAGTGACCGCAGTGATCCCAGGGCTGACAGTGGACCAGGACTAGCTCCAGCTCCTCATAGAGTCTTTTCCACCAGCAGGAGAAGAAACAGGTCCACGCTTGCTGTTAAACCAACCGCTAAAATAGGACAACAGCCACTTGGCAGAGACACTGACGTGGCTGCCACCCTCAGGCAAAAACGTAATACAGTAAAAACATTCAACTTCAGACAGCTCCAGACATTCAGAGCACGTCTGTGACTAATTTTTCGTTCCCAAAAAATTAACTCTGGTAAAAATAAACACCGTCTAAATTGTCACATGAAAGTGAGACTAATTAGTTTGTTGCCTAGCCTGTAAACTGTAATGAGTTGTTCTCCTGGTTTCACCCCCCGTCTCCCTCACAGCTGCCACCTCTGCTGCTGTTGCTGCCACCGCTGCTTCCTGTCATTTCAGGGGAGATGATTCGCTACCTTACGGCTCATTTAATGAAGTTTCCTCCATCACAGTCATTTACAGAATGATTGCAAGAAACAATCAGAGGACTATGAGGAATAACAGCAGTCCCTGGTGGTGTTCAGATGACATGTTTGAATCCTTGGCAATGACACCGTCACTTTAAGAGACAGACAAAATTGACAAAAAGCACCTCCGGATACAGTTCAGAAGTATTTGAGGTTTACCTAAAGCGCACTGCATTACACAGAGGCGTGTCCCCATATCGATCCTTGGCATAAACTGTGGCTCCGTGGATGAGAAGATACTGCACCACATTGAGGTGACCCTCACATGCAGCAATATGGAGGGGTGTGCGGCCATCGTAGTCACCCAGACACAGGTTGGTACCCTGTAAAAAAAGGAGACAAGGAAGATAAAAAGTCTAGGCTTCAGGAATTTGTGATTAAAATGTAAAAACATAACATCAAACTACACGTCTGACCAGCTCATTGTCTGTTGTTTATGCTAAGTATATTGAACGAAGACAGACATAACAGGTATGTCCTGCGTATTTTGGAACAAACAAATAAAACACTTGATTTTTTTTTTAAATGACCCTAGGACCAGATGTGGGTTTTTAGAGGGCCAAAAGTGTCCCTGAGCCAAAATTTTTTAGAACCATGCTGTGTATTGTCCAAAATGCAATCCAGGAGTTGATGCTTTATCCCTATTGTTTGAGATTTAAATTCCATGACTTAGTTAGCACATCTGCCATGAAAACAGAGACTAGAGAGTCCTGGATTTGATAACCAGAGGAACCACAAATTTGCCACTGATCAGGGGAAGCCTTTAACAGCCATTAAAAACAACTGTTGCTGTTAACACAATAATCTACCAAATTGGGATGAATAAACTACAACTTCTATTTTTTCTTTCTTTGTGTGGACTAAGTTAGATTTGACCTACCTTAACCCAGTGGAAACATGTCTGCCTGCACGAGAATCCTAGGTTAAATTCCTGGACAAACTGTATACAGTATTCCCCTCTTGTAAGTCGCTCTGTTAAATGCCTCACAGGTAATTCATATAGAACTGATTATGTCGCTGTTCGGTTATGGTTGCTACCTTCAGTCTCCCAGGTAACACTTCACATTTCTAACTCAGTGGTTCTCAATTAGTGAATCTAAATAATGTGAATCTGTTGTTGAGCATGTTTTATTTTAGAAAATATTTTAGAAAATTTTGAAAGGCTTACTGCCGAATAAAACTAGTATGCTAAAAGAAGGCATTTTTCAAGGTATTTTTCTTTGGAAAATTCTACGTCACACTGTGACATCTCCGATACTTGACATCACCTAGAAACGTATGCTCTGTTTAAGACTGGATCTGCAAGTACTAACAGTTTTTAAAAAATTAATATTTCCTTATTTAGGCAAGTAAATCCACATCAAAATGACACCACGTGCCCACAAACTAATGATTTTCATTTCACTGCAAAAGAAATTAATTAAATATTTCTATTTCACAACAAGCTTAGAGTTTGTTTCGTAAGCTCACAATAGATCACAACAGAATGAGTGCATCTTAAAAAGAGCCAATGATGAGATAATGTGTTGTCATAAAAATATATAACTTCTTGGTATGAAAAAATTAAACAGTATTGAATAAACAGTAGAAATGTAAAACCTCCACCCCACAAACATACGTAGAGAAGCTGCTGGGACAGTCACAGGCCTGCTTTACCTGTCAGGCCTCATGTTTGGTTTGGCTCTGCACCTGTGTGTATGTGTGTGTGTGTGTGTGTTCTACACCCCTGGTATTGAAACACACTGACCCAGGAACAGGCTACATCAGGTGACTCAACAAGCTAAACATGCTCACAAGTATCGACTGAAAGAGAGGATCTGGGGCTCTGTAAATGTTAAGAGTTCATTCAATGGTACAAATACATTAAGGGTAAAAAGTGTGTTTTAATTGTGAGTTGATGTAATCTTGTGTTTCTCACCATGTCTTTCAGAGCTTCTAAAGCTTCTATATCACCGATCTTGGAGGCAGCACAAGCCAGCGGTGGAGTCAGAGCATCACGGATTGCTTCCAGCTCCTGGACACAACATAGACCTTAATCATAAAAATGCTGAACTGCAATTCGGGTAAGAATCTGAAATGGCTTAAGTAATAACTGTAAATATTGGGAAACGCCAGGAGTTTCTCATAAGCTGAGTGCAGTGGAGTAAGAAGGGACAGGAAGTGGGCCGTGAGGACTGCTAATCACACTGTTAACTGCAACTGCTGCTCTCACCTCTTTGCAGCTAACGCTCAGTGACTTGGCGATGACCTGGATGAAGCGGCTGTTGCTCAGACACAGCTTGGATCCAGCCATGTCCACACTCATTTCTCCTCGCAGGTTCTGACTCATCATCTTCAACAAAACACAAAACACTTGCTTAAGGATTATATTTCATTAACAAGTGCAACTATTGGAATCACACTGGCAATATATTACTAGGCAATTACTATACATTTATACCAAACTTCTATTCTTATTAAACACATGAATTAAACTTCTAACTATATCGGGAATTGAGTCATTCATTTACAACAGTCAAATGGCAGCTGTCTTACGTGATCTCTTGCAACAGTAATTCGAGAAATATGTGATTGAGGCTAAAACTATGCAAATTAGGAGTAAGGTGGACTGTAACAGAAAATCAAACACTGATGAACTATAAATAACAATGTTGTAATAAGTACTATTATATTAACAATCAATAATATAAGTTATTATATATATAAAACAATATTAACAACAATCGTATTATTACGATTATTTATTCAAGGAAGGAAGGAAGGAAGGAAGGAAGGCAGCCCCTTGTCATTCTGACATTGTGATCCACACCACAGCACACAACAAAATGTGACCTTTGCATTTAAACCATCACCAAAGTGAACAACAACAACAACAACCCGGGGAGCAGGGAGTGGGGACGGTGTCATGCTCAGTGGACCTCATAACCTGGCAGTTGGTGGACTTGAGCTTGGAACCCTCCAGACCCCAGTCCGGTTCCTTAACCACCATGCCACCACTGCCCCAAAAACGTAATGTAATAAAAATAAAAAAAGTATATGTCCTTTGATGAGGTGTTTTGAGTATTTTTGTACTTAGGAAATCTACAGGATTGAGTGGACAGGATAGAACAGTGAGCTGCTTTTGGCCTACAGTCATAGAGTAATTTTGACACACTTGATATAAATGTAATTTGACATTGTGCATATGAAATATCTATGTCCCAATGTTATGAAGCCAGGCAGCCGTGGTGACCTAGTAGCTTAGGAAGTGGTCCACAAGGCTTTAGGTTCTAGTCCGCCAGCTGCCAGGTAGCCACTGGGACGCTCTGGGTAAAGCACTGTCCTAACCCAAACAACCTCCAGTGGACTCCGCACCCACAGGAAGTCTCACAGTATAGTGTAATTTGGGTGACGGTCATGGAGATTGTGTCTCATTGACAGCTAAGCAGAAGAGGATGAACTCTCTCATGACATCAACCTTTTTTCGGGCTTCCAGACTGAGATCCTTCTTGGCCAACACATAGGACAGTTTGGACAGGGCAGCCTCCGGAGTCATGTCACCGCCAGCTACCAGCCCTGCGTCGATCAACACCTGAAGGAAAATGGGGACGTGTTATGAGTTTGAATCCTTTGTTTCTCACTGTAACTGATTCACATACACAGAACCATTCCCTCAGGCTCTGACTGAAATGCCTGAAGAGCTACCTTGCCCGTGGCGTAGGAGGTGGACACAGTGCCTCGGAGACACTGCGTGCAGTTGACTATGATGACACCAGCTTCAGTTGCCTTCCTCAACTCCTCCAGCAGGTCCGCACGGTTATCTGGGGCATTTCCGCTGCCATAGGTTTCCAGGACCACGCCCTCCATGGGCGGCTGTAGAAAAGCCCGCACCTAGACACAGGCAACCAACAATTTATTTCCAGCTGAACTGGCTGCTCATCCGTGGCCAACCAAATTGAGGAATTAGTATTCCATGTTATTTTTGCTGCGGCTCCTTTCACGCCAATACATGTGGCCAACCACACCACTAAAAAGCCCATCTGGTGCCACCTACGCAACCAGTAGCTCCGTCACTGGTTGGCTGGCAGAGGAAGGCCCTATACCAGATCATTAGCCATGGCTTATGACTAGCGTGCAGATGACTAAAATGGCAGAAAGGAGAGCAATTAATCTGAAGGTGTTAGCAAGCATAAAGTCACTTGGCAAGACTGTGGCAGTTGTCATAAAATGCACGGAGAAGGTGACATTAAAAAGTCCTGGGTTCACTTGGTCTTTTTTTTTTTTTTTTTTTTTTTTTATTCCATATTTTTTTTTTTTTGATGCCATAAGCAGTTTGACAAGAAGTGGTTGACGCAGATTACCAATGAAGCACTCGTACAGAGGACATATGTGAGCACACGAGAGTCTGGTGCCTAATCAAAGTGGCGCCTCATGAAGGCAGTTAAATGCTGCAAGAAAATCTTGATAGGCAGGCTGGGCAGCAGCAGCAGATTGAGACAGTAAATACCCTCTCCGGCTGCTGCTGCAGGGGGAGGTGCAGCTAAATGTTACAGTATCTGTGCCAGTCCTCCCTCTTTACAGGGCGATCGTCATGGCCCCATAAGCCCTCCGTATCCTTCTTTGGTCTCAGCTCTGACGCCCGTTTTCATGACGAAAAAAATGCTGCATTTAAAAAGTAAATGTAATTTAATTGAACTATGATTTGGTAGTTTTTAAGGAGCCTGAAACTCCAGAAGAGGAATGCCTTTATTATACACACCAGGAAGGAACTTTGTGATGATGACAACATAAAGAGATGAAAATATTGATGATTTCTAATTTATGTCTTTCATAATTTGATATCATTGGGTTTATGAATGCTGTTGTCTTCCAAATATAAAAATGAATGGCATCATTTTTTTATGGCGGGAAAATAAAGGAAAATAAAATCAAACGATACAAACAACATTTCCAAAATGTTAAAGTAAATGCAATTTGTAAAAATAAAAATCTACAATCACAAGGACATTTTCATTAGGCAATTTGAGTGTGTTGGAACTGCAAAGCAAGGCAAACTGGTTAATGAAACTGAGACTTTATATAGTGGCGTAGTAACGACACAGGGAGTATTCATGAATACTACACAGACATATAAAATTTTATATATATGTGAAAATACTGTATGTACTTCTATATATATATATATACATGTATATAGTTATATAGATAGATATGTTTATATTAATATATTTAGGACAATTTGATCAAATCTTTAAATTGTAATACTGTCTTCATCCAGTGTACCTTACCAACACTTTACCAAGACCACTAAGGTATACCAATGGTTCATATATTAATATTCTATTTTGGATAAAATACGGCAAGTGGCATAATCTATTAATTGTCTCATCAATAAAAAATACTATTACAGTACCTCTTCGGCAGAGGTTTCCATCTTTAGCCTGTGTGCACCATGACTTCTCCCGAATTCATAAATCTTTTGGTAGGACGACACAACACTAAACACCGTGACCCCATAATGTATGGATACCTTGTTCTTATCAACATTTTGTTTACTGATTATTATCACATAATACATAGTACCATGTACAGAGCCAAGAGAAAGTCAAGAAACTCAGGCCTCTCTTCTGTGACCACATGGTGATGGGAATAGTTGAGAGCATTTGACCTGCAACATTCCATAATGCTTGACTAATACACTAATGAATTCTCTCAGATCAAAGTGAAAGTATTCCATTGAAAAGTGAAAAAAAAATTGTTTAATTTTGGCGGTTAATAAAGGTTTAAGAAGACAAAAATGTAGTTTTTATTGTGTTTTATTTAAGTGAACATAACTATCCAGATAAATTAGTATAACAGCAGTGAATAAGTAAATGCCAATCATGCTCCAGCAACCATTTCCCAATCTAAGCAGGATCATACTTGACTAAAAGAACGCTGTGTTCTATTTGGAAAGATGTAAGTTGTTATCAAGCTATCAAAGCCATAAACGGGTTTTATGTATATATATATATGCTATTTGTTATGATCTTCCATGAATATACAAAGAACATATAATTTTTTGTTCTCAGTTCATTATATTAACCACGTGTAATCATGCTTTTAATAATACAAAATAATATTGATAGAATATTGTTTAGTGCTATATGACATTCTCTCAGAAAGAATTTCCTGGGTAAATACTGTTTATATTGTTAATATACATTATGTATGTAATTTGGCTGAAATATATGTTGGCTGACATCATTGGACAGCCATAGTCTTATGTAGACAGAACAAGATAGAGATGAGTTTACCCTATAATATTTCTGTTTTGAGACGGTATAGATAACTATATCATGTACATGTGGTGAACATCACATAGAGAGACTGAGCTCAAGGGCTGTAACACCTGCAGAATATTTAAGACATTTGCAGTCACTCACAGTAGCAGCAGTGATTCCTGGGAACAGCCTGAGGAGGCCCACGTTTCGGTTCAGCTCTGTGCTGACTTGGAACTTGGCTGTAGTGTTTGCCCTCCACACTGTATCCCAGTTAACTGGAAGAAAGAATTCACATCAGTAACTCTAGAACTCTGTGTGTTTTAGAAAATAGCACTGACCCAGGAGGGTCAGCAGTGTCTTACTTGTGATGTCCACCTCAGCAGCAGCCAGTGGAGCCAGGTTGGGGGAGGCGAATGCATTGAAACTCCCAGCATCCACCTTTGTCACCCGATTTCCACGGTAGAGTTTGTTGTAGAAATAGAGGCACACCTAAGGAGAGGAAAATAGAACAGAGAGCCATAAGGGGCTGCAAGCAACATTATTCAATGTCAAACAAGTTGGACCTGTAGATAACCTGTCAATGAAAAAAGTCCAGCTTTTATCCCTTTACAAAAAAGTACATTAAAATACTCTTTATATTGGAGACTCTTGTGTTCAATGTCAATAGTTAGTGAAATATGATTTTTCCTTTTTTTTCATTAATGAAAAAAAATCACGTCAGATCTTTGCCGTGGCCCAGAATCAATGTCAGAATCAATGCCATTATTGGTGTGAAACTCCAGGGTTCACCTCCAGGGAAAGCTCAACTCCAGTTATGGTGGTTGGCCAGTGGGCCAGTGGGCTCACCACCTGCAGGAATGTTCAAGAGGTTGTGTACAGTGCAGTTTGATTTGGGAAGGAGTCAGAGAGAGCGGTGCCTCTGCAACGGAGTAACAGATAAGCGGATGAAAATGGATGCATGGGCTGAATCAAAGCTGCCTCAGGGCTAGATTTGGTCTGCGGACCATATGTTTAACAGCCCTGCTCTAAGGCAACACATGTGCAAATGCCTCTAAAAGTGACACATGTTGGTAAACATTATACAAAAAACATACATACCCATCAAATAAACACCCTTAGTTTCTCTGGAGGCCGTTTGGCTTTGACACAATAAAATCCAATTAATTAAGGCAGGCACAATTATTACTGCCTCTCAGATAAACATACGGTTAGGTAACACTTTACTGATGCTCCTTCTACCTTTGTAATACTTGTTCAGTATTGCAAAATCCATGTCACCGTTGTTCTCAGCAGGTAGAGAACATCACTGCAAAAAAAGCATTCTCGCAGCTTGTTAAGAGATGCATAGATTTATAATGTAAGAAACTACAATAATATAATGTGGTGGTTTAATGATGTCCCCAGAAGTTGCCATCGTGGTGGAGCTTTAAAAATGATCTATCTACAAGTAATCACAATCGTTCTGATGTTTCCTCACATGCCATTAATACAAACTCCTTTTAATTGTCTTCCAGGCAGCTAAATGAAGCATGAAAGACAACGACTGAGCAACACATGAAAGTTTCCTCACCTCCGGAATAACAAATTGTCCAGCAATCAGCAGTGCCCCCAGCAGGTTACCTCTACCATCATTCCTCATCTCATAGATGGGAACCTAGACGGGGAAATGATTTCTCCTTAAAACAGATGCGAAGGCAGCAGCTTCAATTTTTATGTCCATTCCTGCACCTTTTACCTGTGAGCCAGTGAGAATGATTGGTTTGCCCAGATGTTCACACATGAACGACAGGGCAGATGCTGTGTAAGCCATAGTGTCTGTGCCGTGGAGGATCACAAAGCCGTCATAGTTTTGGTAGTTTTTCTGGCATCCCGAACAAAACAAAAGGCAATATTTTATTATGTAATAGAATAAATAATGTACTACAACAGTCCTTGGAATTTATTTTTCGTAGGAAAGACCAGTTAGCACTACACTTATTGTTGAATAATCAATACAACTTTAAAATCATTTTTGACAATGTAAATTGGTAAAATAAAGTGTATTTTTTTCTCAGTGTCCCAATACTGCTAAGTAACAAATTATGTATGGACCAGTGCTAGTCCATAAAACCAGGTCTTTGGGAACCTTGCGGTGTGTCTTCTTACAGTGAGTTTTTACCTCAATGTCTTTTCCAATTCGACCCCAGTCATCAGTTGTCATATTAGAGGAGTCCAGCAGGGGGCTGTACTCCAAGACGGTATACACAATTCTTTTATTTCCTTTGCTCATTCTGAAAGACAGAAGGATTATGTTTAATTTTAATCATGTACATTACAAGTACTTAAATGTATTTTAACATTGAAGTACTTAATAACAATTAAACTGCTACCAATGGTGGATTAGGCATAGCAGTGTATTAGTTCCACATCAAACAGTAAAAACACACGGTTAATTTGGCATAAGCTTTTCAACAATTATAACAATTACTGTTTTTGGATGGCATTAACAATTAATACTGGATGTAAATGTTTACTCTCCTTGTTGTGGCATTACAGTATAGATCATGTAAAAGCAAATGCTTCTACACTTACAATGAAAAAAACTAATATACTCATGGTCCCAAATTAGCTTTGGAAAAATGTTTTGTATCAAGTCAAAACACATTTCTCTAAATCAGGCATGTCCAAACTGTTCCACAAAGGGCCGGTGTGGCTGATGATTTTTGTTCCAACCAACAAAGAACATATAGTTTGACCAATCAGCTGTCTGTTGACTGAGATCAGTTGATTCTCAGGTGTGCTGCTGCTTGGTTTAAACAAAAACCTAGAGCCACAGTGTTCCTTTGTGGAACAGTTTGGACATAACTGTTCGAAATCATCTCAGGACTTTAAACCGTGACCTCCTTGGCTATAAATGATATTGCTTTGAATCACGAGTTGCCGGATTAAAAAAAAAGACTTTAAACATATCGTATATTTAAAATATTACTTTGTTTAATATTGTTATAAGGGGCAGTGGTGATTAGTAGTTAAGGAAGGTTTCAGGTTCAAATCCACTTTCCGAAGCTTGCCACCTGCAGGAAGGCTCACAGTGTGTTTTAGTGTGATTTCGGTGGCAGTTGGCAGACTACTATGGCAGACTACTGGCAATCCAACCAGCTATCAGATTAGCATATTAATCCCAATTAATAAATATTATATACTACACATACGCTACATTTTTGCCTTGCCCCTTTAATTTTAATGTCCTGGTCCAGGAGCCTCAGATGTATTAATGTTTGTACCAGTAATTGGGAGTTAAACCTGCGACACCCCATGGGCAGTGTGATTGGTCCAATGATCAAGGAAAGACTTTCATTTCCTCGTCCTTTTAAAAGAAATAAGACCCATCATTCTCCTGGTACACATTAACATAAAGTGGAGCTATAAGCTGAATAGAACAGCAGGGGGCGAGCGGGCAGCCAGTGGGCCTCCCAGTCAGGGTGTTCTGGTACACACCATAAACAAGTCCAGAACATATGCTGGGAATGATGTCCAATAAAACAGAATTTAAACCATTTCGGGCTGTGTTTTCTGGAGGTTTAGTAAAGGTGGAATTAGCATGTCTACGATGAGAAGCCCACAGAATAATTACAGCCAGCGTACGTGTGTGTGTCTAATGGGACACTTGAGGCTTTGAAGAGGACTGAGGAGGCAGCAGAGAGGGTTGTGGGGTGAGTGACCTTCATCACATGAATGAACCTTTTCAATACATCAATAAACCAATTCCCTATACATATGCATAGAATCAGCACTGGTGAGTTGAGCGCATAATATCAACAGCATGGCAATTAGTGTTGGGTATTAGGCGTTAAGGAAGAGCAAAAATGAATGAATGCTCAGGATTAAATAAAAATCATTAGTTTAAAAAAAAAAAAAATCTGTCAAGTAGAAATTTACTTTTCCCAGCAAGGGGAAGGACAGGAGTTGAGGTGGCCAGCAATCATAACACACTTTGCTGGAGAAAAAATTTAATGGCCAAATTTATCCATAACTGCCTGGGGGAAAAAAACTCTTCTTGCAGGTTATGGGAGAGGAACACAGCTGCTGCAGGGCTTCCTTATCTTCTCCACACGTCCTGGGCCACCCTGCTGCTCAGCTGCCTCACAGCGGCAGATTGCATGAAGGGTGTATGGAAATTTTTGGGATTGAACGTATGTTTGTGGCAGAGGGTGTCCCCACTATCTCTAATGAAGACCCTACGGAGAGTGTGGATCCGCTGGGAGCCCAGTCACACGGGGCTCCACTCTCAGCGCTTCACAGCACAGGGGCCAGGCAATTAGAGTGTGCGGAATCAAACATGCAACCGAGCAAATCCACCTCGTTTGTATCAGCGGCACACAAGGGCTTTTTTCCCCACCAAGCATACCTCCGACAAGCATAAGGCCGTCGCAGCAGAATTTAACCCCATGCCGACACAGTGGCAGCTGGTTTGTGACAGAGACAACATTACAGACAGACTAAAACACACAAAACGACTTCAAGCATTTTACAGACATGTGCCCTTGTCGCCTTCCTGCTTTGTTCCTGGCAAACAGAGGCCATGTTGGCTTCTACTGTATACTTTGTTTTTCTTTGTCTCCCTAGATCTGACCTTTCAGGAAAAGTACATTTTCAAACCATTCTCAAACAGTGTGTGTACATGCAGCGCTGACAGCACCTAGTACACTGGAGTTCCGAAACGGACGTCGTCTTTCTGTAAAGCAATAAAAACAGTTCACAGATAAGTGAGTTGTTTCAGTCTGTGACTTTTGGGTAAAAAGAAATAAACCACAACTTCCCCAAAAGTGGTATTTAGTCAAAAAATGCAATGAAAAACAAAGCTGTGGTTTAAAAAACCACCTGAATTTTTATTCAACATGAAAAGGTGTGTGTTATTAAATCATTATTATCATGTCTTTTTTCATTTCCTGGGTGTACATCGTGCCGTGTTCAACTAAACAGGCACCAGTATGTTGTTAAACAAAATAATGAGTTCATTAAAACTTTATTATTTCTACTCTTAGGGACATTTTTGTTTGGCGGTGCACTTTAGGATGTTAAATAATCTGAAATATATCGTGTGGTTAAAAAAATATTAGGGAAATAAGATTAAATTAAGGAAAACTGGCTTAATGTTTCTTAGTCATAGCATATTTTTGAGCAGTTACTGTTCCTGTGTAAAAAACTTCAGAAGGGCATTTTTTAGTCTCTTTTCCAGTGTTTCTTTTGAAATGTTCCAAAAGGACAAATAGATTTCACCTATCTATGTAGATTCTCATCTTTTCCAAAAAAGTTACAAAGCAGGCAAGTGGACCTTTCTGAATTTAAGAAGTTTTTTTGGATGAGAGGTGAAACGCCCTCAAGAACTCTACTCCGTCCAGTTTCTCTCCACATAACTATTTTTGGATACATATTCTGCTGTTCGACTTCTCCTCCTAATGTCATACCACAGAGACGAGCTTCATTGCATTTACGGAAAATGTACCAACTTTTCAGAAGTTGTGGTTTGCAATAAAAAAAAAACAAAACCCCCAAATCATCTGTGACAAGACTTGTGAATCAGATTTGGTGAGTATGGTGAACCAGTGTAGGGTCTGATTTCCATTTGCATTGTTCGCTACTTTCAGCTCTAATCTTGCACAGCGTTTAATAGTGATCAGGGTCTGGTTGAACACACCCCGATGTGTAGGTAATGAAAACAGCATCATTAGGTGATGTGTTTTCCTCCTCTTATGCTGCTTAAAACAAAATAATACGATAAATAAATGCTTTAAGCGCTTGTATTAACTACGATTCTATGATTCATTACTATTTATTTCCACATGCAGTAATGTTGCTGTTAAAATGCCATTAATTATATATTTGGATTTTATGACAGGCAATTGTTAGATTTGTTTTTAAATTATGATTTTCTTTTTTTAAAAAATTATACATTTTTAACACCGAAAGAAATGGGATTAGGACGTGACCCACACACTCAACCAGAGAGTGTGTAAAGAGCAGCACAGCCTGCGAGGGCACTTACGGCAGCACCAGGGTGTTCTCTGGTGAGTAGTAGTCAAACATACTGGTCTGTTGAGCGTAGGTCTCATCGTGGAGGATTGGCAGCTTACGTAGACTTTTCACAAATGCATTGGCTTTTGGCGCAAGGACTGTGGGGAACAAATAAAACAGAACAAATAAAAGAACATTAGCATTAGAACCTCATGGGGCAAAGACCACTGTGCATTTATCACCAGTAGGACGCCAGTAGGACACTCATGCATCGGTCTGATACTGAACCCTAGTGGTGGTTGAGACACACAACACTAAGGTGGTTCTTGTATTTTCTTTTACTTATTGACATGTTGTTTTATTTAATAGTCACTTTTTAAATAAAAATGATCAATTGTTATGTCATTACAGAAATGGATATGGATGGAAAAACGTTTTTCTATCCAGAAAACGTTATATGAAAACATTATATATATTTAAATGTTCTTAAGTATGAAAAGTGAAAAGAACAATTCAATTAAATTGGTACATTGCAATAATATTAATATTCTCCTTTCATCTTGTCCCTTTTCAGGTATTGCCACAGCGAATCAAGGTTTTCCATCTCCCCCTGTCCTCTGTATCTTCTACTCTAACTCCAACTACCTCCACATCCTCGCTCACTGCAACCATCCAACTCCTCTTTGTCTCCTACCTGGTAGCTCCATCTCTAGGATCATTCTACCAATGTATTCACTGTCCCTCCTCTGAACATGTCCAAACCATCTCAATCTGGCTTCTCTAGCTTTTTTCTCCAAACATTCCTGTCTGTGTTGTCCCTCAAATCACCTCATTCCTAATCCTGTCCATCCTTGTCTCCTAAAGAGAATCTCAGCAGTATCTTTATAACTCCTCCACCTACAGCTCTGCCTCTTGTCTTCTACCTATTCCTTATGTCTCTAAACTGTACATCATGGCTGGTCTCACAACCCCCTTATAAAGATTCCCTTCACCTTAGCTGATACTCTTCACAGAATATTAATTATCATAATCATTTTATAGAGGTATGTGGCTTTAACTACATAACTCCAGTATGGCAAAACAGAATCTTAGCATTACATCACATTTGTCACATGCCAAATTTAGACTGTGAATGAGTTAGTCAGGGGTCGGCATCCCGCGACTGCACTCTTTAGCACACCTCTATATTTAAAAAAAAACGTGTAAAAAGGTTCTAAGGTTTTGGCCTTTTTTATGTATTTTAAAATAGACAATATTTCCATCAAAAAATACTATGCTAATTAATAATAGTTTAACTATTTATTTTACACATTTAGTAAATATGAATATTAATGTAAGTTCATCTGTTTTGTTTTCATAATTGCATGCTGTGTTTTGACTGCAGGCTGAAGGTTATTGGACTCTGTTGCCCAGATAAGGGGGAAAGAGAAGAGTTGTATTATTATTGAGGTTTAAACTGCATTTCATTTCCATATAAAGGTATGAAATTACAGGAGGCCTTTAATGCCCATGTTTTTTTTGAACAATCAAAGTAAAAATGACACCAAAAATCTGTACATCTATTGCTTGTATTTCTATATTTTAATCAAGGCAACAAAACATGAAACATTAATATTGTAATGGAAGTTAAACTTGAAGCACCAAATAATTTACAGCAGTGTGGTCACGTGGTGCATCATTCTCTCCAGGATGCACTGTAGAGAAAATACACATTTATTAATTAATGCTTGTGCTCATAGTGCTTAGTTATTTTAATAATAAGTTATACAGCTATTATACTAAGAGCTTATGCTGCCTTCATATTAGTTTTATATAAGGCTTTTAATGTTTTGCAGTTCCAGAGAGGTACGGTTTTTGTTTTTTGGGCCAATATGGCTCTTTAAACATTTTGGATTGCAGACCCCAGATCTAAGTGCAATTAAGTTAGATTTGCTTATTGTTAAAGAATAATATATAATATTATAATATAACACTCACAAAAACATCCACCATGGAAATGACTTAGCTCATGTCTATGAAATTTGAGTGTCCCGCTGTTGTCTAGAACTTCTGCGAGTCAGTGAGTTCAAGCAGAGACTCGCTGCAGCTGCTCTAACTGTACAACACGTGGCAGCTGGCGAGCTGATGATGAGATCACAGTCACACAGTAGAGCTAAGAGGAGGGGAGACTAATTTTGTGACACTCAGCTGAGAGAAAGTTTGAATTTGTTTTAATGTGTAAAATATCAGCTAATGCGACAGCATTGACTCAGTTCCGTTAGTCATCTGTTTTAAATAAATGACCATCTGTCTATTTGATCTGATAAAATTGATTTATTGTTTTGTTTGTAAAAGGCCAATAGCCTGGACTATGGTACCATGACAAAGCATATTCAAGGTGAGTCAAACCATCAAACATAGTAGTAAATTAATACAGATATTGAAAAACAATGATTTATTTTATTTTTGTGGTGGTTAATGGAGCTGCTGTAAGCTAAAAGGTTTTCCCACCACAGGTATTGACACAGGTCACAGGCCAGGAGGCAAAAGGACAACAGTATGACGATAAGCTTATTTATTTCTGAATAGAGTTTGTGTGTTTTCCATTTGTGTCAGTTTTACATCCAGTCATTGTTTCCTCTCGCAGTCCAAACCATGGCGATTGGTTATTGGGGCAATTGTTCCAAATAAATGTCTGTTTACATGTGACCCAGTGATGGACCAGGGCCCAGTCAAGGAAAGGAAACTCATTGTCATTGTGATGCACACTACTGCACACAGTGAAATGTGACCTGTGCATTTAATCCATGACCAAAGTTAACAGAGGGCAGCTTTGAGCTGCTATGAGCAGCTTTCAGCTTTGAACCTCAAACCCAGGTCTGATTCCATAACTGCCACTGGCTAGTCTGATTAAGAGACTTTGCTAGATTCAGATTCAGAAAACTGTATTTATTCCTGTGGGGGTAATTAATAGTGAGTGCACAGAGTGTCTTTTTCATAGTGTGAGTGGGAAAGGAGTGAGAAATAAATAGCTAAGTGCGTAAACAGTAACAGAATATTTACATTATTGCACGTGTGTTAAAGATTATATGGATTGTGGTTATTGCACATATATCAAACATTATAAAGATATTGCACTCGATTCGATTTGGACAACACAGTTGAAGACAGTCAAATATTTCAAATTGGACACAATGAAACACTGAAGAGTGAACTAGTCAAAACGTTGAAACCGTTAAACTGCTGTGTTCTCTGTGTGTTTTCAATATATACGGTGGGGGGCGTTGAACCTGTGATCACCTGTTCAACCTAGTCTAGCAGGAGTTACTTCCGGTCAAGAGACAGGTGTAGCAAAACACTTGATATCAACAGCTGGTTATACATTGACCGAAAAGCTAACTTAACATTGCATCATACGGCGCCATAGACTCTTTCATTCACTCATACTCGACTGTACAACGGTTAGAAACAAAAACTGGTGTTTGGGCTCTCACATTAACATGGCGAAAGGACTCTTATTGAGAATTGATAAATTCCTTATCTCTTTAATAGTTTTATTCATGTTTTGTCTTCTATTAGCATGCTAACATGCTGTTAGCTCCAGTTATCCGTTTATCAACCCTTACTAAATCTACACAACTATGCACGCGTTGTTGTCACGCTGGACTTATTTAGTCCACACGGACACGCGCGCACTCCCATTCACAACAACACGAGGTCTCGCTCACGCTCACACACACACACACACATTATCTCTATCTCTCGTGAGGTGCATGTACCGGTGCTCGTTACCGTTGTCATGAATGGTCATCCCAATGGTTCCTCCGGTGTTGATAACCAGAACTCTCGCCTCATCTTGCGGTGAAGTAAGCGGCTCTAGGGACTCCACCGAGTTAAAACTGGACAACTTTCTCCTGCGGGGTGGTTGCACCTGGCTGCTGCGCGTTGGTGAGAAGTCGTTGGTCTCAGCCAGGTCCAGTTTGGGCTGCGATAACGCCCGGGCCAGGGAGGTGAGGTTATTAAAGCTGGAGTCTGCCATGATGACCCCCAAAGACGGTTGAAGAGCAGAGCCGGCGTGACGTTCCTTAAGAGACGCTTCTCAAGTAGTGTCAGCAGCCTAACTGGCGAAACACTCTCTGTGGGTTTTCATTCAGATGGGGGGCAGCTCCCATTATAACCATACATTGAAGACAAACAGTGGGCGGAACCGCCGCCGGTATCGTATAATTCCAGTGTTTACAGAAATAACTGAGCTCTGCGGTTTGATATCACGCTTGTCCTGCCCTTGAAACCCTGATGGACAGCGTGACGTCAACATCCTCTTCAACGTCAGCGATCTGGGGGCGTGGTCTCCAATTCGCTGAACTGAGTAATGACAGAGGACATTACTCAGGGTTCACACAGTTGGACACAAGACTCTTCCCTCCCATCAAGAATTCCTCACAGCTAATTCAATTTAGGAGCAGGGAAATATAATGGTATAATGAAATATAATATAAAATTAGATAATTTTAGATAATTGCACTATATAAGATAATTTCTAAATGACATTCTTTTGTGGCAGCAGTATATTCTATCTATCTATTTTCATTGCGTTAAATAATTGCAATAAAACCATCAGCTTTGGTGTGTCATCTTTTATTTCTGGCATTCAACTGTAATTTAAACTTATAGTTGTGTAATGTTACTTGACCAGTAACATATCATGACACAATTACATATAAATATCCATGTTTTTAAACAAGGAAAAGTAAATAAGAAAATAATCATATATAATATAATATAATCATACATTCATCTGCGTCCACTTGTTCATTACTGGGTCTCATGGGCAGTAATCTCAACAACTGGCACACAAGTCACTCTGCACCATACCGTGAACCTTCCTGCATGTGGTGAGTTATGTGGGTCAGGCGGTGCTATGCTCAGAGCAACTCACTGGCATTTTGGCAGCTGGGAAATTCTAACCTGAAGCCTTACAAGACCCACTTACGCAAGTTCATCTAAAATGTATCCTGTGACTGATCTAAAGTTATTACTGTCTTAAAATGTCTGTCTTCTTCTTTATTGTGATTGTAGTCACTTATCAAATTGCCTTACTGACCAAATTCCACATATGCAGTCATAAACTTAGTATGAGGTTTTCATTCATCTTCTAGGTAGATACACAAAGCTAGATACAAGGTATGATAAGCCTTTGTGAAGGTGGAGAGCCCACTGGAATTTATGTTGGTCGGGATGATGCTATGCTCAGAACACCACAGTAGCTATCTGGCAGTGGTCTGAGACCTGATGCCTACTGGACCCAAGTCCACTTCCTTAACGCCTAGGCCACCACTCCCTCCTGAAAACAAATAAATATATGAGATGAGATTAATTATAACAGCAACTTGAGTGGATGTTTTATATTAAACACTGATAGAATAACAATAATTCAGTAAGACCAATACTTGCACATCAATTGAAGATAAAGATTGGGAGTAGTGTCAGGCTTTACCAAAGCACAGGGTTTGCATTAATTTCCCTGTACCTATGCCAGGCATTCGCAAACCTTTTGACTTGTGGGCCACAATTGCTTCTAAAATTGGACACAGGGGCCAGGTTAGGAGCTGATGGATGGAGCCTTCATGTGAACTATAATAAATGACATGTAAAAGTCATGCAACAGAGGTGGAAATGCTAAATTAATAGCCTTCTTGATGCTATCTACTTGGAAAATCTGGGCATTGCAGGGAAAATGCAGAAGTGATATTGTATATACAAACCTATTCTATAATATGGACAAATTTGGCGGGCCAGATTGCCAAGCAGAAGAGGCCCTTGGGCCTTAGTTTGTCTATGCCTGCTCTATACCCTCAATATTACACCAACCAGTGAAAACATGACTCCAAGGATATAGTTAAATCCACAGTTGAATCTCCTACAAAGACATTTGTAGGATGCTATTCTCCAACAAATATCCTGCCAATATGGGCTGTTTTAGTTTAAAAAAGCCTGCAATGAATATTCAAGGTAAATGTTATTACATTTACATGCATTATTTACACCATCATTAAGGCTTGAGACTGAAAACTGTTATTCCACTGGTGGTCATGCTGTGAGGTGTGTCTATGATGACTCAGAATGTGTCATATCCCCAGGGCTAGAGGTTTCACAGTTTGAAGGCCTGGAAGGAAGAACTTACTGTGAAACGCAACTAATGCATTTCATCGGATTATCAACCCACATGACTGATGATAGTGAGACAGTGACTGATGATAGTGAGATAGTGAGTGACAGTATAAAATCATTTATCTGATTTTGCATAAGACCCTTATCACTTTTTATATTAGACACATTAGCTTCAGCCTTGCCAGCCTTTTTTGTAAATATATTTAGTATGGTTACTATTATTAACCAATTAGTCGTTTGGTCAACAATGGACAGCATAATCTTCTAGTATTTACCTTTTTTATAGGTAACAATTTAAGGCAACCTGTACTTTACAGTATTTTACTGTTACTACCTTTTTAACCAATCACAGCACACCTGACACACCTGACATGTAAAAACCACTAATACTGTAACCAAAAGGTGTTTTTTTTTTTTTTTACAACGGTTACCTTTAAAATACAAATGAAAGCCTCACTATCCTTGGACTAACTTTCAGCAGCCAACAGAGGGCGATGTTGCTCCTCTAGTGCACAGTCCTAAATGGAGACAATAAATACAAACGTTTTACTCACGCAAGGCTTTGACATTAGGATGCGAATACAAATCTCGCCCCTGTAACATATTATGACCCCACTGTGGGCAACACTATTACTGCCTGCTTAGATTGAGGACTGGCAGAGTTTATGATGCAGCACTGGTTAATTTGTCGAACTAATTGTAAAGCATTCGATGAAAATATGTAAAAAATACATGTATTTAGAAACAACTTGTATGTGTACGTGTGTGTTTACTCGTTGCTGTTTACCCTGGGAACAGTGGTTGTGATATGAATAGGCAGTGAGTGGGAGCTGCAACTGAATGAAACCGACAGGAGGAAGTGGCGATTAATGCAGCTCCACACCTTTCCGGTGTAGCAGCACTGCGACCAGCTCGACTTAAAAGAGAAAACCGAGAGCTGATACATTAACCCAGCCAAGAAGGGGATATAAGAGGTAAATGCCCATTTAATAATTTAGATTATATTTATGAAAAGTATAAGTCAGACATTTAATCAACGGCGATTGTATATTTTGCTGGTTTACAAATGACTAGTCTTTGGCGGCTAACTGCAGCTAGCACTGTTAGCTTTGATTAGCCTCAGCAGCCATGAGCAGAGTCTGACCCTCCCTCTAAAATCTTTTTTTAGGGAGATAAGAAGTGGAGTTTTGTGGTCGTGTGCAGGTGCTACCTACTCCCCAAGGGTCTTCTTATCTTCTTCGACGTCAGTGCGGCAAAGTTAGCCGCCGGGACACTTAATGGAATAACCGCAGAAAGCTGCTTTTCTTGCTCGTGTGACGGTGAAGAGAACAAGGGCGCACCCGGTGAGGAGGACCGCTACTTCAACACAGGGACTTTTTGATAAGCAGGGCTTTTTGCGGGCCCCGTGTTCACATCACAACGTGTTTCCGTTGCTGTAAACTCAACCAGGGCCCGTGTTTGCCACGCAGCTTTGTGAAGATTTGAGCGACACAATGAAAGCCAGTCAACAGCTGTTGGCAAGCTCTTAGTGTAACCGTGCCATGTTATGTACGGGTCTTGGAATCACTGTGGTCTGTTGAACACCTCACAGGATTCCCTCAAGGTGAAGGACATCAGTGCTGTTGAGTTCAAACATGATTGTGTGCTTATGACGATTTTACCTTCCAAAGTTGACTACTAGGCTGAGCCTTAGTTGTATTGACCTTTCAAAAGCCAAACCAAATAGACATTTGTTTTTCTTGTGGGAGGCAAAGTATTTATGCACATTAGTTCAAAATGGGGAAAGTGCTTTCAAAAATCTTTGGGAACAAAGAGATGAGAATATTGATGCTTGGACTAGATGCTGCAGGAAAGACCACGATCCTTTACAAACTGAAACTGGGTCAGTCTGTCACTACAATTCCTACTGTTGGCTTCAACGTGGAGACTGTCACCTACAAAAATGTCAAGTTCAATGTGTGGGATGTCGGTGGCCAGGATAAGATTCGCCCTCTTTGGCGGCACTACTACACAGGCACCCAGGGGTTAATTTTCGTGGTGGATTGTGCAGACAGGGATCGCATCGATGAGGCCAGGCAGGAACTTCACCGCATCATCAACGATCGGGAGATGAGGGATGCCATCATCTTGATATTTGCCAACAAGCAAGATCTCGCAGATGCTATGAAGCCACATGAAATCCAGGAGAAGCTCGGATTAACCCGCATCAGAGATAGGAATTGGTATGTTCAGCCCTCCTGTGCGACTACAGGTGATGGACTATATGAGGGCCTCACATGGCTAACTTCAAATTACAAATCTTAATGATTGAGTGCTGACTGTTTTAGGTCAATACTATAATACAATTGCAAGTAACAAATAACTTCTCAAAATGAGTATGGTTAAGAAAAAAAAGTTGATTATCTCCCATTTATTTTTTAATACCTTTACTCGATGACTAATTTATCTTTAACTGGGTTTCTCTGGCTACAACTTTGCTTGTATTCTGTAGCCAGCTTAGATCATATCCATTATTTTCGGGGCTTGCTTGATGAGTATGTTATTAAATTGGTCCAAATGTTAAAGCCACAGACTTCACCGCATCTGCCTGATTCTTTTTCCTGATTTAAATAATTTTTCTAATGAAGCTGGGGTTTTTAATCGTTCTAGAACTACAGCTTTTGCGGCGTTCTTCTGTTCACTCTGTTGCGATTGAACTTGGATCTATAGTTTACCTGAGGTGCGACCATGTAGCTTTTTTGGAAAGACTTGGACACAGTGCTATGTGTGATGAAAAGTATTTGTTAATGGTATTGACGGAAGCAAGGGTGGGACAAAAAAAAAAAAACATCATCGCGTAGATTTCATCGTCGACCATCTCAACACCAAAGGTGGGGGGAAAAATCACTTCTGGTGTGTTCGGTTTCCCCTCCCAATCCCTTTACGTGGATTCTGTAGTTAACTGATGGACCTTTTGTGTCATGTCTTCTAATAGTGCTGAATATACAACACATAGGCCTCCATTAACTCTTTAACATGCTTGTTGGAGTACATTTTAAAACCTGGGTAACGTTATGGAGTTGAATCAATCTTTCCAAAGGAATGTATATTCAACTTTGAGCTTTTTTCACTCAGTCAGCCTGACAGTTGATTAGTCTCAGTATTGGGACATTATATGATAGCCTATATCTGTAGCATGAGTACGAAAGTACAGTAACCCTACATCAGAGTCCATCTGTTATGCAGTCAGAGGGAGCTGTGTCACGGTGAAATGTTGAATGTCACCCTGAGTTTGCAGCTCTTTCTTTTATTATGACTGGGGGGAACCATGTACAGAATGATGTCATTGTAATGTCTTATTAAAAAAAGTGATTTTAACTTTGGTACGCCTCTGTGTTTTTTACTATGATACAGAAGAAGTCCAACACTTTTTTATCAATGCGTTCAAAAGAAGGACGAGATAGCCCAACTGGAAACATCTTCTGTGAGGGGTTTATAAGCCCACCCTCTGTTTCATTGGCGCTCAAATATATGAAAAAAAAAACAGGAAGTACTTTTGCTGGTCTGTGGAAAAACAACAGAGCCACACAAGGCTTTCATGAGACTTTGGGAGTACTGGGAGATAAACAGCTGAATTGTCAATGATTTCAAATGTTTGCCAACTATTGCTGAGCTGTTGGCTGGAACTTCCTGAGATTCATATCTGTTGCAATAAGCATTTGAAATGAGCTTTGATTTGTCCAGACCACAGCAGGATACACAGTTAAAATCCTAAGCATTTCATTAGAATAGGCTTTAACCAGCAGTCCATTCAACCATAGTAAAAAAAAAAGCTACTGGATGCACTAGAAATAGTGAACATATATGGTACTGCTCAACATAAACCAAATAATTAGAGAAAATTGAATCATCCACGTTGTACCAACTAAAGTCAAAAGTGATGCCTTTGGCATCTGTTGTGTTGTCCTCTTTTGCCGATTTTCTTCTACAGTCCAACAGTCACTTCTATAATTTCCTTTTCCACTCAACAAAATTAAAAGCAAAAGTATTTTATAAAGTCGCTAAACTGAAACTTAAACTGACTTTTGTTTCTGAGTTTGTTCCAACTCGAAATGCACAAAGAATCTGTACACACCAAGGTACTCAACAGAGGGAAGAATGTGAAAGTTGGTCATCAAGGCTGATGAACATTTTCTTTCAACAGCAAATACATATTGACTGTAGACAAATGTGTTGGTCACTAGTAACGTGCTGAAGATTCCCAAATATACTGTCTGTGTCTGTTTTTGTCATCAACGGATCAACTGTCTGTGTGAGCTGTTCAACAATAGCAACAGGCTTTGCATTTTCTGTGCGTGTTGGCAAGAATGACATGAACTTCCTGTGTCTCTCACGCAGGCTTTGCTGGCTTTGTTGTTGGCAGTCAAATGTTGTATCCTTGTGTAAAAACGAGCTGCAGACACACATGGTTGGCACATGGTCAAAGTGGCATTTGCATAGTGGAAACACTGGCATTGAGGAAGTTGCTGCTGAGGCCTCAGTATATTAGCACCACAGAGGTGTTTTTCAGAGAAGTCAAATGACTCAGGTACAGCACCAGGCCCTGAAAGACGGTTTGGACAAGTAAGACTATTTAATTAGAAAGGAAAGTTTAGTATGCGATCTACAATCAGTCATTCATTAAACAAGAGATGGTACCAGGCTTGGTTACAGGCCTCGATTGGACACTGATGTCACTTTAATTGGATTTCAATGGTCATTTCTGCTCTCCTGACTTCATTACAGCCGTATGACCATTGCTTTACTAGTGACACCATTGGCCCCTGGGGCCAGGACAGCATGACTCTTCCTCTGTAAAGATGAGACCTTCTGGACCTCCTGTCAACTCCCTCTGTGCACAGCAAAAATTCCTTACATTTCCTGAGTAAGCAGGTCATGGAAGGTCCTTTAAACTTGTCCAAAATCGCCCCCTATGCCCTACATAGTGCACTACAGGGGGCCACAATATTGATGAATATATATACAGTATATATATAGATAGATAGATAGATAGATAGATAGATATATCATGCACTGGAGATGTGGTGACTTCAATTTTAACTAGCCAAAATAATGTGCATTATCTATTATATTTGATTATAATATAGTGTATATAGTCCAGGATTGCAATCTCAATCTTTATAGAACAGGGATATTATACTCACACAGTAGGCCTAATTTTTACACTTGGAAGACGTCAAAACCAGAGTTTAATATGACAGCAGTTGTGTGTGTTTTCCTTTGGTGGGTTCCATAGTGTAGCAGTTTTCACACCTGCCTCCACAACACTCTAAGAAGGGAGTTAGGGGTTTGATTCCCAAAGGAATCACAAGATTGCAGCTAACAACTGCTACTGTTAACACAATAATTTCTTCCAAATTGGGATCATTAATCATCAATATCACATTCTTTTTTTCTTGCCAAAAATGTGAGAATTTATCATGAATTCATTGTATCTGTAACAACCAAGGATTAACGTTCTTAACACATGACAAATTAAAATAAAACCACACTTCCCTAATACGTCCAATTGGTGCACCACCAGCAGGAAAGCTTATATTGCAGTGTGATTTGGGCAACAGTTGTGGAGACTGAAATAGCTTTTCCCAATACCATCCACAGAGCGGTCAGCCAGTGTGGTGAGCTTAACCTACAGCAGTCTGGAGTCCCTTTGCCCTCATGGGCTGTTTATTTAAGAAGGTATTTTTACATCAGGGAGAAAGACAGGAGTAAATAAACTGTACTGTTTGTTGTAAAGTTGATTTTATCAGTAGATGATGCAACAAATGCTTATGTTTCTTATCCATTTAATGGCACAGACAAGGTGAAAATAGGGCGTGTTTACTGTACACTCACTGTACATGAGATATACATTGTTTTGAATTGTTTTAGTTAAAGTTCACTGTCTGTGTGAAAGATCTGCAAGCTTTCTGGACAGTTGAAGGATTTAAATATTATATAAAATATTAATAAATATTATATTTTGCCTATAATTCAGTTTTTCATGGAGTGAGCGATTTTAGATAGATGTACGTTATTCATCCCATGTTACATCACCCCTGACCTACATAATAACCCCCTCCAGTTCACTGCAAGTCAACCTAAAGGAGTGCTGGTCAAGGCATTTGATTTTAATATTAAAATACTCTTGTTTAAGTTTATATATAAAAACATACAGTATGTAGTTCCGTGAGGGCAGTGGTTGAATCAGTGCAACCCTGTCTAGTCATTTGGCTCCACTCTGTTGGCGCCATTGTGACTGTGCATAGTTATGTCTATTGTGTGTATAAGTTACCATGACTGCTGTTCTCCCTCTAATCTACACAACTACACAACTGCACCAACCTGTTCTCAGTATTCTATCAATCCAGAGTGTCACTATCACTTGACACACAGCGGGCTGTGCCTTGACATTGACTAAGAGAGTGGGGCAGTTTTTTTATGCTCAAGCAACACATGGCAATCCTTAGATCAGAAGATTCTTTCACCACAAGGGGCAGCCCTGTAGTTAGTAGGGTTTACGTAATTTCAATAGTACCTGAACACACCTCATGTAGAACCTGGAACTTTGGCAGAACATCATTATCTATGTAAACCCGGTGGTTTGTTTCTGTTTTCAGTTGCTATGCTCATCAAGTTGGTATGTCTCTAACTAGTGTAAAACGAAAAATGAAACTTCTTTGTTAATGGTTTTTTTATTCCAAACAAATGTATTTCTTATTTATAGTGAATAAAAGTCTAGAACAGTGGTTCTTAACATGGGTTCGACCGAATCCTAGGGGTTCTGTGAGTCGTTCACAGGGTTTCGGTGGAGCCTCTGCTGCGGAGGTCAAGACCCACCGACTCACCCTACTAAAGTAGGGCTCGGCCAATGCGCACATGAAACTGGTGGGTTTCGGTAGGTCCAATTGGATAGCATCCTCCAATCTGTTGCCAGTTCACAGAGGTAGCAGTCTCTAAGACTGGCACCCAAATCACACTGCACCGTATTGTGAGGCTTCCTGCTCACTGGTAAGACCACTGGAAGTTATGTGGGTCAGATGTTGATGTTTCTTTCCATGTTTTGTAGTGATGTTCGTAAGAAACCAATGCTGTCTGATGGGCCTTAGCAAAGAACTGTTTGGGGTTCTTCTGCTCCAGACCACATGTAATGCATTTTCTCCGTTCACTTCAATTACAAAAAAAACACTTTTCAGTTAACCTGTCTGTCCGAACCAGCTGATGAATGAGTGGTGAGTGGCGTAAAAGCTGCACTTCCTGTCACGCTTACAACTCAGGCGGAAATTCGTTTGTGGGTTGAGGGGCGGTCCTCGTCCTCCTCACATGTCTTCATTTCCTCTTTACTACAGTTTCGGAGTAACTCTTTCACACGGGTGTAGCACTGACATACCATGTATTTCTTACTGTGAGTTGTGCATACAGTACAGTTTCAACTGTTCCAATGCTGGCCTGCAGCTCAGCAGCCACACCCTGCTTTGTAATTACTGTGGGATTTGTATCACAGGAGTTGTGGTGCAGCGGCAAACGCCATTATTAGCTTAGTTTATTTATCTACAAGACGATAGAAGGAAACACCTACACCGAGCTGCAGTTTGAACAGTCCAGTCGAATGGCTTCTCAAAGGCAGCCAAGTCTTAGTCACACAGTTGAGACAATTGTCTGTCCACCACCTGTAAATTCCTCTGCGCCTTCACCAACCCTGTGTCATCTGTTAATAATGGATGCACACCAAGTTTTCACACTGAAGTGTCTGTGAATGGTTTTAGGCTGCTGTTGAGATTTATGTCCCTGGAAGTCACAGGGAAGTCTGTGAAGGTCCACTTCTCTGTCCGAACGGTTTGAGCTGCAGATGTTTCAGGTTAAAACTCCTTTGAGATTTTACATTTTCTTTACTGCAGCGGGATGAAGGTAAAAAAAAAAAGACATGTTCGAAATGGAGGTTGTTGTTTTTCAAGGTACACCTCTTGGCAGGATTCCAAGCCACATTCCATTCATATCAGCAGTTGAAGGCCAGCGGCTGATGTGAAACTGCACATTTGAAGAATGTAGAGAACAATCTGACAAAGAGTATGAAGTCTGTCTACATTCAAAGAGCTTTTATTTATGTCAACTTAGGTGTTCTTCTTTTTTGTTATCACCTTTTCTCGTTTTATTATTGATTAATCCTGATTGGTATGTATATATATATTGAGTTTGTTTTAAACAATTTAATTGTAGGCAGTGGTGGCCTGGTGGTTAAGGAGGCGGATTTGGGACCACAGGGTTTCAGGTTTGAATCCACCCGGTTGGCACTGAGCAAAGTACCGTTCCGACTCCCAATATGGTGCAATATGATTTGGGTGGAACCAGCTGACCCTGCAACCCAGCAACAGACAAGCAGATGAAGATGAGTAGAATCACTTGTAGTAAAACAGACAACATGGTAAAGACACAATGCTGCTTCACCATGTTTCTTAAACTGGAATAGAGGGATATAAATGTTAGAAAAGAAACAAAAATAGAAGCTATAGAATTTGAATAAACAAATGAAAAAATGTGATGTTTCAAGTACTTTTAAATATATGCAGTGCTTGTACATAAAACTGAAGGTGTAAATGCAATAACTGGTCATTAAATTGTTTTTACATTTAGTTGATTTCAGATTTCTACACACGATACTTTTGCAACATTTCATTGTATCAATTTGGTCTCACACCACTGATCCTAACTGCTGTAGTCAAATAACTACAGCAGTTTTCCAAGTGTGACACCTGACACTGCATAAACACCAGGTGTCACAGCTGTAAATTTCAGTTTACAAAGCATCATGACTAAGTGGAAAACTCCCTTCTCCATAGATGTAAGTAATACTACAGTGAAGCCAAAGGATAAGCTGGCATTAAAGCTGACACTGTAGTTTAAGTTCTCCAGGCTACAAGGGACAGAAATATACATGTACAGTCATTTTACCTGCAGCCAGTTAGAATCCTTCTGGATTAACATTTATTTAGTCTTTTGCCCAAGGCTTGTTGACTGACCTCAGTCATGTGTCACCTGTAATTTAGATCTGGATACAGCAACATCCAAAACACACAGACAAACGCTGATCTATGATTTTAACATTTAAAGTACGTCCCTGTTGACCCAGGACTCTTTTACCGGCAGCACAAGCTTTCAGAGTGACAGGATAATGAAGATCCATGTGCTGTACGGGTGCCTCCATCATCTCGGCGCCGCATTGTCATTCTCCAAAAAAAAAAAAAAGACTTCATGTGAGTATCTGACATGATCACTGTAATTACAGCAGAGTCAGTGTTTGCAGTGACAGTATGACTGGAATAGACAACAGTGTGGCTTTGGGAGGAACTCTCAGATCTGGGCCAAGAGCTGCTCACAGACACACTCACTGGGTCCAGAGTCAGACAGCTGAGAGATAATGACTCAGGGAAAAGCTTCACACATGCAAACACTTGTCCCGCGTCAACCGAACATCCTTCATGATAATAATGGTATTATCGCTGCAGAACACTGGGTGTGGATGCTGCAATATCTGAGCATTAGCTCAAGAGCTTCAACAAAGTCAATGTTGTTTTATTGTGCAATAATATTAGACAGATTCTACTGTAATCCAATATGTTCACAGTTCTGGGGGTGGGGAATGAGCTGCAGTCCAAAGTGAATCAACAGAATTGCGGTAATGTGTTCTGTCTGAGGAAAGAGCACAGTATTATCACAGTGTTGAGATCGTGTCCCCTCTCCACTGCAACACAGCTGTCCTAACAGCACCCCCGTCCTCCCTCTTTTTTCCTTGTGGGGGAGTGGGGTATAGGTAGAGAGCAGAGCAGGACTGGAGCCACAGCATTGAGATGTCCAGTCAGCCTTGGCTCCACATGCACTGCACCACCTCCTGCTCTCAGAACCACTAAACAATAGGGTCAGGATAAATAAGCAGTGCTTTGTTACTGTACATCAGTGCAGACACAGACAAAAATACAACACAAATAACACAATGGACAATAGATGGGGGTGCAGGGGAGTGACTGTAGTGTGAGAGTGTATGTGTCAGGTGAAAATAGAGAAATGTTTTTACCAGTGGTGTTAAATATGAGGCCCAGGGGCCAGAGTCAGCCTGCTAGAGAGGTTCAATCTTTCATCCACTTGATGAAATTTAAAACTGAAAAAAAAATTATTTCAACCTTATTGATCCCCTTTAGTGAAATCTTGAAAATGAACACATCACTAGGGGGCATCTGGATTTGAACCAGAGACCTCTTGATCTGCAGTCAAATGCTCTACCACTGAGCTATACCCCCATATAAAAGAATGTCAAATAAATGTATCCTTAGGTGGGACCATGTGCTGATGCACTAACAATGTAAATGATAGTTTGTGTGCAATATAGCTTCTGAAGCAATTTATTGGTTTTAGAAAAATATATATTTCAATGTAATCATGTCAAGGTTATGGTTATGTTATGGTACTGGTGCAGCCCACTTGCCATTCAATCAGGCTGAACATGGTCCCAAATTTAAAGCTTGACACCTCTGGTATGTACAGTTCATGTTTATGAAAGTATAAATTAACAATACAAAGTAGGGTAAAATGAAGTTACACACTGTGAAAGCAGTTTGGCAACAATGTGTAAAAAAAAAAAAAAACGAGAAATCTCCACCAGACTCTGTGTCTCGTCAAAGAAAGAAAGGAATGGGGAGACAGCATTAGCGCTGGAAAAGAGGGGAGAGAGGAAAGAAAGACAGGACAGGAGTAGACAATGACAGTAAACAATGAGTTATGGCTTCATGAACTGGAGGAGTGGATAATGTGGGAAGGATGTAGGATGGGAGGGGTCACCTTCACAGGAGAAGTGGAGTCACACATTTGGATCTAAATTTAATCAGCCAAGTTGGAAGTTATTCCTCCCAAAAAGTGAGAAAATGACTGTTCCTTTCTGCAACATTGTCTCTTGGCTCCAGGCAGAGTGATGACAGTGACACAAAGGAGTCCTTGTGCTGTTTGGCTGTGATGCTGCGGGGAGGTTCACAAAACACTAGCAGCAGGACTCAGACCCTTTGGATTATAGAATCATGTTATTGTGTTCCTAATAAGCTTAAGGAATTCCATACGCAGATGAAGATTAGTTCCTTCTGTTATTCACTAACTATCTACCCATGTATGTTATGAGTGGTCATATCAGTATGACCACTTTAAAACCAGTGATTATTGCATGTTATTATTTTAGATTGTTATTTTATTCATGTAACATTATTAAGTGTACACATAACCAAGCAAATTTCAATGCATTTTTATTATTTTATTTATTTACAGTTAATTTGGGTTCGCAAGGTACTCTGAGCATAGCACTGTCCACACCCACATAACTTACCACCCACAAGAAGGCTGACAATATGGTGCAGTGGGATTTGGGTGGCATTCATGGAGACTTTTGCCACTGCCCGATAACAGAAAAGAGGATAGAGATGAATGAATAAATGAATTTTACATAGTTTTATTATTTATTGTCGAGTTTTTGTAACTATTTGAAATTAATAAAATTTGTTTGGGGAACAGATCTATTGGCCAATGCATTAATTAATTTTTCAACAGAATTTGAACAGGTAGGACTTATTTGTTCTAGCTGTATCACCCATGTGAATAATCTGTCACATGTCCAAATAAGCCAAACATGTGATTTGCCAAAACCTGTAATCATCTTCTTTAACATGGATACTATTCACACCAACCTATGACTGAAGAAGAAGAGCTCCACAGTTAGCTGTCCTCATTTACTGAGCCTTCCTCTATTCCCCTGTAGTGTCAGCCTAATTAGCCAACCACAGGACTATAACTAGACAACTTTAATTATTTTTAGTGAAGGTTTTAAGGAGGAAGAAGAACTAGAGAGCCTGGGAAATGGGATTGAAATTATTCCACTGGGAGAGGCTAAGGATAGACATGGGGGTAAATGTTAACATATACTCTTACCACTACCTACCCCTCTGCCCCTCTAATCTTAACAGAAACCCCTCTGAGTCCTGCCTCTTCCCACCGGGGGAGGCCGACTTCAAACCAGGCCATGAAGCAAATTAATTAGCTCCTGGAGTCCTGGCCAAAGCCAAATGAGACCATTAACAGAACACAGGGTATAGTTGTCCACCTGCCCCTGGCCCCAGTCAGGGCTACGTAGAGACATTATCTTAAATGACCTGCTGGGGGTATGTGTAGTTCAGCAGCAATGAAAAAAATTGCTTAAAAACCTTAAATGATCAAGAATATGAAGCAACTACAAGAGATTTTTTAGTGAAAATGTCACTGAACAGATATGGTTTCTGTATTAACCATAAATATAACAAAGGCCCCAAACATCATCTTGAATTCGTTTCCAGTCTAGAGACCCTCACAGAAGAAATTGCTCTGAAAATTATGTTAAAATATTCAAGTGAAGATTGGTTTCATTATCCATCTATGAGCTGATATAAATGGGACCTCCAGTTTTTATTTGGTCTTGAGTGTCAGAGCCCACCCTTCTCATTACACTTCAGCTCCACTGTGTAAACACAGAGCAACATGAAAGACGGTGAGGGGCCCCTGCATGCCTGTGGGAGTGTGGGTGTATTTCATGCTTTATCCTTGAAAAAATGGACCTAATCTTCCACCTAATCTGGAGCTTGGACTGTATTTCTCCTTGCCCTTGGAGATGTGCTGCAATTTCAAATGTTTAAGTAAAATTTCCATAAGTTACTTCTGAATTAGTGTTTAAGATAAAATACAATTTATAACTAATAACACATAAAAATAAAATATATATTTTTATATATAATGGAAGGTCGTGGTGATTTAAATTGTTAATTTATGTTTTAATAATACATCTTTTAATATTGCATAATGTAACCGAGATTGAAAAATATTTTGAACAATCATTGCCCCCTAGTGCTTAAAAAATGTATTGTCTGATTCAGTCGCTTTCAGCACAGCAGCCACCTGTACTGGAAGTGGCTGTTGCCCACTTCACTATTGTTTGCATGATTATGAAGTTACTTTATTAAGAGGTGACTCAGGTTATCACGTGAACTTCGATAAAATGTTTTCTCATGTTATTGGAAGTGAGGCTGGAATCAAACCCACAACTTCTTGCTGTAAAATGGCTTTACTACATACTGAACTGCAATAAACAGATTTATTGTAATTTCCCTGCACTCTGTGAATTGCACGTAGATGAATTGGCTTGACTGAGGGTTTTATTCCGATCATGGCACAGCATCATGGCATTGATGAGCAAACACCAACTTCTCTACTTCCATTGCTAACCAGAAATGGGTTTAGTTTAACATGGAAAAACAGCCAATTTTATTATAAACTCTATACAAAGAAAAATATATACTTACTTTAACGTAAACAGTATAAATGTATATATACTGTATAGGTACAGTAGTATAGGACCTTTATATATACTGTACATATAGTATATATTTATTAGTTTTCTAATATGTTTGCTTATGCTAGAGATGAAGCTAGCATAAGCAGGTAGGAGACAAAAAGTGATGCCAAAGAGAAGATTAATCAGTGCAGTGAGGGAGGACATTGAGTAGTTGGAGTAAGAATAGTGATAAAAGAAAAAGGGACAAGCCGTAAGGAAGAGGGGAATGGACGGTAGCAAACTCCTTGTCATTGAGAAATTGTTATTCACACCAATGCAAACAATAAAATATGAACACTGTATTTCACCCATCACCAATGTAGTAAACAATGGGCAGCTTTAAGAAGTGGGCTTGAACGCTGCCATTCTCAGTGGACCTCAGTCGTAACCTAGCAGTAGGTGGAATCCAACCTGGAACCCTTCGGTCCCAAGTACAGTTCCCAATCACTAGGGCACCCCTACTGAAGAAGAATACAGTACATATTTCTGTATATATGCTATAAAAATATATTTGTAGAAAATGTATCTATACAGATCAATACAATATTCTAATCACAGGACATTACTGCAGTTGGCAGTTCAACAGTTAATTAATTTCATTGATTAACTTTTGTTCGTAAGTGCAGGATGTGGATGTCTGGACAGCTGAATTCTGGGTCCTGTTGATCTGCTGGGATCTCCTCACAGCTAAAGTGTTGTTTTAACAGCTGAAATGTCAAACAAAAGACCACAATGACGTCAGAGACAACACACGTCATGTATTTTCAATTAGTTGATTTAAAACACTCACTTCAAAAAATTGCCTCTCCACTTGTGGGTTGACACCCTCTGTGCGCTGCTCATAGCAGCAAAGAATACAAGTCTCTGGTCCAGACAACAGCTTCAAGGTCTCCACCAATGGAACAACAGACTGCAATTCATAAAAATAATAAACACAAAAGGCCAGATTTGGTTGAAATAATAATTTGAGAGCCTTGTCCAGCACTCCGCCAAAATACCTCCTCATAGTAGATACAATCTGCCATTAGAATGTAATGTGGAGGAGGTAAGAACTCAGACACATCTTCTCCCCTGTGGAATTAATGAAATAAAGTTAGAATTAGAATTTGTTTGCTCCAGTGTGAAAAAAAAGTGTGAATATACAAATAATAAGACAATACAAACCATTTCAGAACCTTGGCTGCTACAGATCCTTTAACTATTAGTGCATTGTTTTCCTCAATATTTACTCTAAGCAGGGGCTGCAAATCTTCAAGATCTGTCAAAGTTACATAAGCTCTGTGGGAAATAGGACACACACATCATGACATTATAGTTTCTGTATGCATATTACAAATATTCTAGGTAAATAAACTAATACTTATAAAAAAGTTCAAGTATTTTTTATATTTTTTATATATTTTATAAGACTTTCCATTTAATTTCATTTTTTTTAGCTCAGACATTTTGTGACTGACTATAAATATTTCTATTTTTCATTCCACATGAGCTGACCTGTGGTCTCACCCCAGTGTTGCTGCCATCAGACCTACTACTCCAGTTCCAGCTCCCAGCTCCAACACACTCTTTCCGGCCCAGACATTCACTCCTTTTGACGGATCGTAAAATGTATTTGTCTCCAAATACTTGGCCAGAACTATGGCTGCGTCCCAAACAACACAGCCGACGTCCCCCATATAACACTGCTTTAATTTCATGAAGCTGCCGTTGTTTTTCTCTATTTCTCTAACAAAATAGTCACTCTCGTTCGCATCAGCCGCCATGTTGGCCGCAACAGGAAACTTAACTTAATATCCGGTTTTCGCAGTAAAAGCATGCACCAGACGCATCAGCACGAATTACATGAAGGAATTCTGTCACATTGATAATAAAATTGCAAAATTCTGACATGCGCAGATGATGCCCGCGCGAATCCTTGATTTTCAACACGGAGTTTTTCAATTCTCCGTTAGTTTGTTGTTATAAAGTCAGTTGGACTTAGCTTTTTGTCAACCATATACTACAATATAATTTATAATGTTACAGAGCAGCACAGACGAGATTTCGACTGATGGAAGTCTCTTAAAATGTAGTCGAGACTTGACGTCCATTTCTGTAGACAGAAAAGAACTGACGGAAACCACCTCGTATGCCCCTGCGTCATCTTCTTCAGACCCCGGCCATCACAGTGTAGACGAAAGTAGCTCCAGCAGCGGCCATGGACAATCACTACCCCACACGTCCTCAGGTGAAAACTTCCTCTAAAGCTTTAAACGTCAGCGAGGGATTTTGTTTGTTTTGTACTGTATGAAGAAATATCACAAAAAACATACGAAACAATTAACCCCTTAAACTACACGATCAATTGTTTTTTATGTTTGGTCTAATAATCATTTTATTTGATCATAAATCTGAGTAATTATTTAACACTTTTGCTTAAAATGACATGAAATATTACATTTATGGATGACATTCTAATTTTAGAACTCATTGCAATTGCTTATATACTGTTTTTATTGTCCTCTGTGTATAATATTGTCTTTAATTGTCATTATTCTTGGCGTAAAGTACCAGCGTCCTCTATCATAATTGTTGTTGAAAAATGCTATGTTTGAATTTTCTATGTACAAAGGCGATGCATGATAATGATTTAATTGATTACGCCTTGTCTCACCTTGCTGTTATTGATGGTGTTATAAATAAACACCACTCTACTTTTTTTTTTTTTTTGCTGATGCAGGTTCTTTTCATCATGGCTTCACCCCAGGGAGAACAAATTCATTGCATCGTAAAACAACTTCAGAGAGCTGCTCCTTCCGCTGCCACGGAGGAACACCAAGACTCAGGAGAACCCCAGGGTCTTCAGGGGCCGCAGGATTACACCCTGCACACACACCCCAGACTGAATACACCAGTACTTGCCTCTTATTCTGTAGTGTGAGTTATACAATGTGGCCATATTTCCGTTTCAATTTTGTTTTCCTTCTCTAAAGCGTCTGCAGCCTCCTCAGCCTCCGTCGCCTCTGTGATAGTAGCAGTTGTTGAGGGTCGTGGTCTGGCCAGGGGAGAGATTGGCATGGCCAGTCTAAACCTAAAATGTCCCGAGCTGTTGCTCTGCCAGTTTGCAGACACCGGGACGTATGCCAAGGTAACCCATTCAGATTATGGCATAAATCATTCAGCACCAGGGGTTGTGTCTGAAATACAGGAACTGGTGTCACAGCCACGTTTCCTCTCTGGAAGGTCATAACAAAGCTTCACATCCTAGTGCCGCTGGAAATACTGATGCCAGACACAGCAAGTGAAAAGGGGAAAGGGACCAAACTGTTCAACCTCATCACTGAGAACTTTCCGGTACATGGCACAAACGCTTTTGAGTGTTATAAAAAAACATCATACTGTACTGAGTGACAGACTATGTTTTTTTTTTTGATCAAGGCTCAAGCTTTCACTGCAATCCAAAGGAAGTATTTCAATGAGCGTAAAGGACTGGAGTATATTCAACAGCTGTGTGCACCAGAATTTGGCACAGTCATCATGGAAGTCCAGACAAAGTGCGCCACTGAGTGAAATGCAGTCGTTACACTGTACTAAACTGTTTTAACTGCCCTGCTCTGTGTTTCATTTCAGATATTACTGCTTAGCAGCCGCAGCAGCTTTGTTAAAATACCTGGAGTTCATCCAGAACTCTGTCTACGCTGCCAAGTCTCTAAAAATGAGCTTCACAGGGAGTGAACACACGACAATGATTGACTCAGCATCTGCCACAAACCTAGAGCTGGTGGTGAATAACAGAGACCAAAGGTGAAAATGAAGGCATTGTTCACACCAGAGGTGTGCTGGATGTGTCACATTATTGTCAATATACTCACAGTGAATGTCAATATTTGAACATAAACATGCGTTTTATTTACTTTAGACCAGGGGTGCCCAAGAGGTAGATCAGGATCTACCGGTAGATCTCCAAAGGAGTGCTAGTAGATCCTGAGCAACAACATAAAAACAGGGAGGGAGATAGTAAAACATATATATAACATAATGTATTGAAAAAATATCCAGTTTATAGATATTTAGGTAAATGTATTTAGAGTTTTCAATCTAGGTAGATCACTTCAACCTTTTCTTTTGAAAAGTAGCTCACAAGACAAAAAGGTATGGACACCCCTGGTTAAGATAGATCATGTCACAAATCTTGCTGTAATTAACTGATTATCCATGTGGTGGCATCAGAGAACATTGCGAGAGAGAAATAATAATTTAAAAAAAAGATAGCTAGCAATTATTTGACTTTATTTGCTAGTACCCTGTTTGTGCTGTACCACTACCATAGTGATTACTGATTGTATTAAATAGTGATAGATTCTATAAATATATTAGTATTATAGTAAATATGTTTTTTTAAATGCAGCAGACAGATGGGGGGACCTGTGTGTGGGCGTTTTCCATGTCACTGTGCATTGTGTCATTTTCCTGTATTTTGATAATATTGTTATTGTGGGGAAAACAACATAATTCAGTTTTATTTTTGTAAACAGGAGTGATCAAACTCTGTTAGGAATCCTTAACCACACTAAAACACCTGGTGGTGCTAGAAGGTTGCGCTCCAATATCCTGGAGCCTCTGGTGGATGTTGACACCATCAACATCCGTCTTGATGCCATACAAGAACTGCTACAGGATGAGACGCTTTTCTTTGGCTTAAGAAATGGTACGGACCAGGCCTAAAAAGGTCTTGATTCTAGTAAAGGCTAAAAATTTGACCATGACTCAGAGTTTGACATTGCTGTTCTGCTTCATTCTTTAGCCATAGGTAATTTCTTGGACATTGACCAGCTGCTCTCTGTTCTTGTCCAAGTCCCTAAGCAGGAAACAGTACGTTCAGTTCCTAAATTAGACATGATTGTATTGTATGGTGTCAATGCTCTGGCATGCCTTTAAATTCATTTGTGAGTCTGGCTTTAAAGGTGTGTATTCACTTCTCAGTACTCTCTGTGTTTATGTGTAGGTCCAGGTTGCTGAAGCAAAGATTACCCATGTAATTCAGCTCAAACATACTTTGGATCTGGTGCCGAGGTTGAGGGTCTGTGTAACACACATACAGTATATATTTATATACACACACACACACATATATATATATATATATATAAATATATACATATATACTGTATACATAAATAGTTCTTTCACTTAGTTACTTAGTTGTTTCAGTATATATAGGGGTCTCTCACAAAGGTTGAGCTTCCCTTCATATAGTGCAACCTAGCATATTGAACCTAATATATTGCATATAAGTACAGTATGCTACTCACCAACCAAGCCATAAAGAATTACAAAAAGTTAACAAACCAACAAATCTAATGTACAGCAGTTCAATGTCATACAACCTGTATATGTAGACAAAGTCTTATTCTACTTGTGGCGTTACATTATAGCATGTTTGTTTGCTCTATATTGCTGTTGCAACATATAAAAGAATGGTGGAATAGGACATTTCTAATACATTTATAAGACATTATTTCATTTTATTTGCCTGGTCCATAAGGAATTTTTCCTGAAAAGTTTTGTCTCCCTAAGAAAGACTAGTTGGTGACCACCACTGTATTTGTATACAAACACACACACCAATTTTTTTCATTTTAAGTAATTTTTACTTATTCACAATAGCGTAGTTGTTATTAAAATAATGAGCTGCTTCCTTGTGCTGTGGCAGATGGAGTTGAAAAACTGCAACACAGCTCTGTTGAAGGCGTACAGCACCTCACTGGAAGACAGCAGGTAAAGTGAACAGTGTGTGTCTCCGAGACAGATTTGGACCATCCTGAGAACTCCTTACTGAAACAGTTCCTTCTTCCTCAGATTTGATGTGATCCTCGATCAGATCAAAACAGTAATCAATGACGACACAACGTACCTTAAGGGAAGCCTAAACATGCGCACCCAGAAGTGTTACGCCATACGCCCCAATATCAACGAGTTCCTGGACATTGCCCGCAGAGCTTACACTGAGATTGTGGACGACATTGCAGGTGTTTGTCAATATGTTGTGTTTCTTTTAGCTGTGAATATAAAAAAACATTGTAAGTTTTATTTAGTGTTACAACTTTCACGCAGGCTTGGTGAACCAGATTGGGGAAAAATATGGATTATCGGTGAGAACCAGTTTCAGCACAACACGCAGTTTCTTCATTCAAATGAAACTTGAAGGCATGCCTTTTCCTGAAGGGAAACTCCCTTCAGAGTTCATCAAGGTTTGTTCCACACACAAATGCAACCCTCAGATTAAAAAATCTTATTTACTATGAAAATAAATTGTCTATAATAATATAAATCTACAGCTTTTTTATGTAAACAGCCATATAAAGAGTGCGGCCTCTCCCCCCTGTGCTTAGATCCTGTTTATGGAGGTGACTCTATTTTGAATGATATTGTTGTAGCTCACTGAATAAATTGTGTAAATCTTGGTTTTGGTGGATAGAGAGACATTGGAAAATCTCGCCTGAGGCCCCTGTTTGGCTCGGAATGGCCCTCAGTATAATATCTATTACATAATTCATTGCATACATATGTTGGAACTTTTACCACCTCAGGTAACCAAGCACAAAAACAACTACAGCTTCACCACTGCTGACCTGATGAAGATGAACGACCGTTGTGACGAAGCCCTGAGGGAGATCTTTCACATCTCCTATGTGTAAGAAAACCATGACTATGCATCACAAGCATGTGGCTATTGCTAAACTGACAATTTTCATTTTTCAGTTTGTTAGGCTCATTTGACCTTTTGTCTGTCAAAGATGCCTAAATGCACCTTATGGATTTTTTTTACCTTGTTTAGGCGTGGTTAAATTATTTGACTTTCTGGCCAATTCCGAAAAATTGACAGGGCGGGGTGCAGATGGAGCCTAATTACAAGAAAGTCATGCACAAGGATTGAGTACTTAAATGCTATTATCCCTTTTACGCCATCTATTGGGGGAATTCAGACACTGCAGGGAAAGGTGTGACGTACAGTGTCTTAGTTTCCTTTTGGCTTGTCACAGCGAATAATCGATTTTCATCTCCCCCTGTCCTTTTTATATTCTAATCTGAATCCAACTGCCTCCATGTCCTCTCTCACTGCATCCATCAATCTCTTCTTTGTCTCCTACCTGGTAGCTCAATCTCTAGGATAATTCATCCACTAATGTATACACTGTCTCTCCTCTGAACATGTCCAAACCATCTCAATCTGTCTTCTCTAGTTTTTTTCTCCAAACCTTCCTGTCTGTGTTGTCCCTCTATTGACCTTATTCCTGATCCAGTCCATCCTTGTCTCTCCTAAAGAGAATCTCAGCATCTTTAGGAGAGACAAGGATGACAGAAGACAGCATCTGCCTCCTGTCTTCTGTCTATTCCTAGTGTCTCTAATCCACACATCTTGGCTGGTCTCACAAATGTCCTGTAAACCTTTAACTTCACCTAAGCTGACACTCTTCTATCACAGATCACTCCTGACTCTTTTCTCCAGCTGTAAGCAGATGTACTGTATAATGGCAATATAAATTAATAACATAATTTGGACAGGTTAGTGTATTAAAAAATCCAAACAACTAAATTTGTGCTTGACTTTGGCACATTTTTACAGATCCCAGTTTCATATAACTCTATCAGTGTGTTTCTATTCCCATATTTGTCCACTAGATGGTGATGTATGCTAGCTACACTTTCACTCCTGCGCTTTCATCTTCTAATCTGTTCAAATCCAGGGTGATATGTCAACTGCTGAACACCATTCACGAGCACATCCACTGTCTGTACAAGCTCTCTGACGCAGTGTCCATGTTGGACATGTTGCTCTCACTTGCCAACGCGTGCACACTCTCAGATTATGGTAAGGACTCTTCTCAGCGTCTTTCCATCAAAAGGTCAGGCAAACTGTTGACTTATCCTTGAGGTGTGATCTGTTGACTGAGGGAGTTCTATGTGTTCATGAGGCTTCACCCTTGCCATACATGATCACCAAAAACTCTGCCCAGCCTACCGCTTGTTAGATGCTGTGTCTGTCCAGCCTGAGCAGCCACAGAGGTGTAGAATGCTGGACCTCAGCTGTCTAAAAGTATCTCACCATAGACACGTGCTGAATGCCTGATCCTCCTCTCCCTGCCAGTTTGTACTCAGATTACCCTTGTTACATAAGTGTGCACTAGTACACCACATCTACTGAAAAAATTCCCCTGCAGCTAAGGAGTTTGTACTGGTAGTGACTAAGCATGGGATAAAACCACTGGCTAAAAAGATTCTAATAAGCTGAGTCTGTGATATTCACAGTCATAGTTCTTCCTAAGTCACCATTTACTGACCATTTTTCCTTTTATTATTAAAAAAAACCTGAATTGCAAACGGAAAAATCCAGAACTATTCATCTCTGTGCTTGTAAGTACGTCCAGAGTTCACAGACACACTGGCAATCAAGCAGGGACGTCATCCCATTCTGGAGCGAATGGCTGGACAACAGCCTGTAGCAAACAACAGCTACATCTCTGAAGGCAGCAATTTTGTTATCATCACTGGACCCAACATGAGTGGGAAATCCACCTACCTCAAACAGGTTGCACTGTGCCAGATCATGGCTCAGATAGGTCAGCAGAGGAATCAACCACCTCATATATAAGAAGCATTTTACATGATTCCAGAGTGAAGTTCATCTAATCGTCCTTTTAGGTTCATTTGTTCCTGCCGATTACGCCTCTTTTCGGGTTGCTGATCAGATTTTTACCAGAATCGGAGTAGATGATGACTTTGAAACAAACTCCTCAACATTCATGTTGGAAATGAAAGAGGTCTTGTTCTTGTTTGAAATTGTGTTTCAATTCACCAGTCAGGAAGTCCTGAACCGAATCATGAATGTGCATTTCTTTCACTCAAGATTTCCTACATAATCCACAATGTTAGTGACAGATCCCTGATTATCGTAGATGAGTTGGGACGAGGCACAAGTGCTGAGGAAGGAATTGGTATTTGCCATTCTGTCTGTGAATTCTTACTTGGCCTCAAGGTAAAGACACTGGACAGACAGTTGGTTTGCTTGTTTGCAGCCTCTGTTTTATTTAGAAAAGAGACAATAATTACAGCAAATAGCTCCTTGTGTGAGCTATTTAGAAAATGAAAAAGCAGAAATCCAAATGACTCTTGCTGCTTCCTTGTTGTTTGCAGGCCTTTACACTGTTTGCTACACACTTTCTTGAACTCTGCCAACTGGAGTCTCTTTACCCCAATGTAGAGAACCAGCACATGGAGGTGCAGCACACCCGCAGTGTGGACTCTGGTGCTGAAAGTGTAGTGTACACGTATTTACTGAATAAAGGATGTTCAGAGGAAAGACACTATGGTACAGCGTATATGTAGGTGTATAGTGTAATCAATGCAGTTGCCTGGATTGGATCGAGAATAAGATAATATGATTCTCGTCTCCTCCAGGTTTAAGAGCAGCTGAAATGACCTCTCTACCTTTAAGTCTAATTAATGAGGCAAAGACCATTGCATCACATATAACTCATCAGCTTTTGGTAAGTGATGTTAGTTCATCTCTCATTGTTTATTTTTACCATCATTTTATTGCAACATTAGATTTCTGTACACAGCATTTTTCAGTAGCAGTATACTTAAATAATGATGCTCTTGAGCTAATATCACCCTAACATGTAAGGTGAATGCAGGACATTACACATGCAAGTTTGTTGATTTTTTTTTCAGGCCAAACATCACAGTGATCCAGAAACACAGCAGCAGAGAGCAGTGTATCACCTGGCCACCCGCCTGCTGCAGACAGCCAGGAACTCCAGACTGTATCCAGACAGTCTTCGTATGTACCTCAAAGGCCTGAAGAAGCAGTACGAGGCCGAGCTGCAGGCCATAGTGACACAAGCCTCTGTGGATATAAGTGAGTCTTAGTCGTCCTGTTGGCTTGGTAATAGGTTGTATTTGTATGTGAAACCCTACTGCTACATTAGATTTAATTTATAATACAATTGTTTTCAGAAAATCATACAGTGAGGAAGTTTCTTTCTTTTAAACAGAACCAGAATTTACATTCATGTAATCAATTTTAAGTTATGTTTGTTTAGGGCTGGAATTTTGGTGTAAATGTCAAAGTTGTTAAATAAAAGGCATCAAAGGCATTCTGCTAAACATTTACAATGACAATCCTTTGTTTTCGTTTATTTTAGAGAATCGTTTTTTAACTGACAAAAAAATGAAACAGTTTTAAATTTTTAGTAGTTCATAATGGTTATTAAAAGACTCGTTTATTTTACAAAGTGAAAAGTTAAGTATTATAATACGTTATGAAAATGAAAAATTAACGCATTTAGTGTTTATCCACCTTCACATAAGTCTTAACGGAAATATTAAAGCTACGTTTTCACGTGTGTCGACTTCGGGGAAGTGCGGTGACCACTCCCCAGCTCGCCTTAGTGTGTGGACTGTATTTTAACCCCGGGACGTTTCAAAAGAGCGGGGTTACTCCGTGTCCTGGCAAACAATTCGGTTCTGTGCGTCCTGACTTACAGAACAAGCGCTCCCTCGGCATTCTGCCGATGACCCGCCCCCGCGAACCAGAAACAGCAGATACTGTGACGGATAGCACAGAAGAAAGCAAGGCTGGAGCTGCTGCCGCTGCCAGGGGAAGTCAGGAGGCTGTCGGAGTCAACGCTGAATAACGCAATTTCACCACTGGCAAGGGAAACACCACACTGAAGCTACAGGTATGTTGCGAGGACCCTGTCATACAGACTTTGTGTTTATTTCCCCGCAAAACCACAGCGTAGCCCAATACCCGGGCCTAGGAACGGCCCTTAGGACTTTAACAGAAGAAGTGAGCTACGGAGCGGGTCAGAGATTTTAGCAGAGATGGAGGCTGGGTCACCAACAAGTCGAGGCCCGTGGGTCAGACGTCCACGCCTCCAGAGTAGCTGAGGGTTCTCCGGTTGGGGTAGAAGGTAAACTCGTGGGAACGTATTTTTGTCGTGTCACTTTCCTGGTTGAGGTCTTCCTGTGTGGTTAATAATTGGATAGACCGGCTTACGTTATTTGGCTAGCGCTGGCGTTAGCTTGCTCATTCAAAGTGGCGAGCAGTATAACCGCTAATAGACACGCACCCAAAAGGCGACCTACGTCTCTTTAGGTCTCGTTCACGACAGCGTCAGGATGAAACTGCTTATGCGTTTTCTGCCAGTCATGTTGGAGAGTTTCTTGTTGACGCGTAGGTTTTTTCCGGGTTTTTTTTCGTGTTTCACTTGGTTCAAAAACGTGTCACTCAGTGAGACTAGCATAGATACATTGGCCTTTAAAGATTGAATAAACTCCCTGTCCCTTGTGATCAAAGCATATACTCACCCACAAATATGCTTTCCCCAGGGTAAGAAAAGCCGTCAGGGCCTGTCTCTCAGTCCAGCTGACTTTATTAGGCCTAAGATATCACACAACCCACAGGCTGCTGCTGCCGGGACATTTAGTTCTCAACCGGGACAGAGTGAACATTACGTCTGATCCAGGTTTTTAAAACTTTGGCACTGGACTTGATAACCCCGCACACCACCACTCTTTACTATCTTAGTTCAGCCAGATTTCTTGAAGGTTAGAACTAGATCATCTCTTATCTAGTTTGTATCAGTTTTTGAGCCTCACTAGGACGAACACAATGTTTCTACTTTACCCAATTATTAGCATTTCCGGTACAAACTTGGTGTGTACTTTGCCCCTTGAAGAAGGGAAAGCAAAACGTGTTTCTTACCTCTGGAACCGAATACTAATGATATTATTTAATATCTATAGTTTCTTATTAATGTAGATTTGTCAGTGGAAACCTAAGTAAACAGTACAATGCAAATGTCGAACTGATTGTTATTAAAACATTATGAATTAAGAAATTAAACATGATAAAGTCAGGGTATGTGGAATACATCAGGACCGTGTTGCTTTTGGGATCCTAGGATAGTGTAGAACAGAGTAGGGGGCGCTGTCGTCAAGAAAAAAAATCCCATCACTTAAACGATTGGTCGGTTTGGTGGCCTTGTTTTTTAATAATTGTCGACCAATACATTGTGTTGGTGGATTTCTTAGAATTGTAACGTTTTTCAATTTTAGTGAGACTAATATTTGAATGTCTTTTCCCAGAGGAAGGCCTCTAATTTCACTTCGGATGTCATGATTTGAGGTAGCTAGATTTTTCTGTTGACACTTCCAAGAATCCTTTGGATTTGTCCAAATCCACCTTTATTTGGATTTGAAGTATTCAAAACTAAATGATCTACCCCCAAACAGCAGTACCCAAAGGTTCAAAATGCAGTTAAAAATACTTTGAAGACTATTCAGAGAGGTAAAAAGCCTTCAATAAATACTATGTCAAGTTGCCCTCAAATATACTATTTTATATTATAAGTGACTGAGAACCATTAGACATAATTGTTAGATAAATTGTTTATTAGATAAATGCTCCTGTCATTTGTTAAATTGTACTTTTCTCATGCCATAAATAGGTGTGCTTTTAGAAGTTATGTTGTTCGTCTGATAGTCATCGGGAGTTCCCTGTGGGGCTTTGCCAAATTAGGGGGGCCCTGTCCAACCAAGTGACTAGATTCCCGCGAGCCAACAGCTCGAAAGGGCTTTGTCCTCCAGGCTCATTCTGATGCTGGGACAAGGTTGAGGCATCAAAAGGAAACTTGCACACCTTCCTCCCAGAGGACAGGGAGAGAAAGAATGTGAACAGACTCCAGGTTGTGACTCTACTTACTCCACCCGTACTTAAATGCCAAAGAACATTAGTCTTCTTATGAGATTTTTTTTTTTCCTTGAAGCGTCTTACTGTAGGGTCTGACATGGAACACATGGTAAATGTATAATGTTGGAGGAATTTCCTGTTTTGATGTACACTAAATGTTGTGGACATCTTGGTATAAACATGGGAACATTCTGTGCTGTCGTTGTCATTCAACTTTGCATGTTATTACACACATCCTGTATATTGCATAACATCAAAAAAAATGAGGGTGCTTTCCCTAAAAAGATTTTTGGCAGTTAGTGGCCTGGTGGTAAAGGAAAGGGACTTGGGTCCGCAAGGCACCCGGTTGTAATCCCCCTACGGCCAAGTTACTGCTGTGGTACGCTCACTGGGTTAAATGCAGAGTACTGCATAATTTCCATAGTTCTAAAAGTAAAAAATACAATTATTGTCTAGTAACAATATCACAGTTCAGAGTGAAGGGTCCTCAAAAAGGATTCATGGACCAGTCAAATATATATATTTTTTTAAGCTCATTAGAAATGTTTTTTTTCCGTAAAGAGAGTGAAAGTTGTCTTTAACTCGAGACCAACATTAACTTGGTGAACCTCAGTGGTAACCTGGCAACTGAGGGCTTTAAACCTGGAACCCTCTGGACCTAATCCAGTTTCTTAATCACCTGGCCACCACTGCACCAAAGTACAGTGTTTCCCTAACCTTTTTGTGGGTGACTCCCATAGTTTAAGACTCACGAACCTCCACAACATAACTCAAGAGACATTATTTGTACATTATGAACATTAGGAAGTATATTTTATTGTTGAATGTATGACATATGAACAATTAGTATTACTCTGGTTTGAAACAAGCAGTAATTGAACCAGCCAAAACGATCGTGATAGTCTAGGAAACAGGAAGAGAGATGAGATCTTGCGACCCACCTGAGGATCACAGACTAGTCTCTGGGAGGCAATGTTTTAGAAGATGTACTGATAAGGATGTTGAGGTGGTAGGGGAACAGAGTCTGTTGGGCTGTAGACACTGTGTCTGTCACACCACACCAATGCCGTCACAGCTAAGTTGTTCTTGAATGTATTATCGTGGGTAATCTGCTTTATCCAAATCACTGCTCGACTCCACATCACTCGACTCTTTTGCTACTGTGCAGCCAATGTGTTACCTGAATATGTGATTGGATTGTGCAACATTTCGTGCCCTTTTTTTGGTTGTGACCTGATCTCCAGTATATATGCTTGTCTGCTTGGTCATCATTAGCGGACAAAATAGTTGCAGTATAAATTCTGCTATAGTATATATATATATATATAAATAAAAACATATATATATATATATACACATACATACATACACACATACATACATACACACACAAAAAATCTGTGCTGGCGCGAGAACCGCAGCATTTTTTACTACATATATTTTTATAACTATGTTGTTGAAGTCATTTCTGACACTGGGCAAAACGATTGAGTTTCCTGCCTTTTCTGAGAAATTCTACAGTTAGGTAATACTTAGATGTTGTAAGTACTTCTCCATAGACCAGTAGAAGAAGCTTTTCTTCATTTATACCTTTCTGCCTCACTGTGTGAGTGAAGTGCAAGTCCTTTGTGCAAACCTGTGTAAGAATTAAATTCCACGAGCTAACAGTGGCATGTGTCAGCAACATAGGACTATAAAGATTTGATAAAAAGCCGCTTTGTTGTGGTAAACAAAAAAGTGCAGCATGTTTTTGTGCATTAATTGCAGAGCTAGTTGAAGCACAACACCTTTCAATGTCAGTTGTCAGTCTCTTCTGTGTCCAGTGTTGTCCAACACTGTGCCCATGTCTTTTTTGTATTGCAAAAAAAGGCAGAATGCTGTGTAAACAAACTCCTTGGAGTAGAATGACAAGGACAAATAGTGCGACTGTAGTGAATGTTATCGTCATTAAAGTGTTATTTATTTTTTACTTTTTATTGAAAGCATAAAGGTCTGTTTCTTATAATTGGTTTTAAACAAATACTGACTTGTTTTTCCCCCTTCATTCCTTCAGAATGGCAGTGGATATCTATGACTCTCAGTACCTGCTCATCCTGGCCCCTTCTCTGGTCATCGCCCTCATGTTCTTCTTCTTCTGGCTCTTCATGAAGGAGACCTCCTACGATGAAGTGCTGGCCAAACAGAAACGTGACCTCAAGCTCCCACCCTCAAAGCCAGACAATCGCAAGAAGAATGAGAAGAAAAAGAGCAAGAAGAAGGAGAATTCTGGCGGGGGAGGCAGTGGAGGTGGTGGAGGAGAGTCAGAGGAGGATCTTCGGGACTTTGAAATTGTTGATGGTGCACAGAGTTCTTCCCTCGAGATAGAGGACGAACCTACACCTGTGGTTCCACTGGAGGCTGCTCCACCAACAGCGACTTCTTATGTGCCTGTTACACTGGCTGCTGAGGCTCCTACCGGTTTGAGGGAGAGAAAGAAGAAGGAGAAGAAAGAGAAGAAGGCTGCTGCTGCTGCTGCTGCAGCTGTGGCTGCCATGGCTGCTGCTACAACAGCATCAACCACTGCAGCTACACCTCCTCACCCAGAGGAGCCAGAAGTAAATGGCTCCAGTCCGGTTAGCCACAAAGCTGAGACAACTCTGGCTGAGAGCAAACTATCCAACCCACCCTCTCCCAAAGTTGAGATTAAGGTCCAGGTCCAATCTGTCCAGGCTCCTGTGCAGTCTCAGACACCACCCCAGGCCTCTGGAAAGAAAAAGGACAAGAAGAAGCAAAAAGTTGACACTGGTGAGTTGTCACTGAAGTGCGTCTCACATGATTTTGTTTTTTTTTGTTGTTGTTGTTGTTGTTGAAATCCTAATCATAAACAATTGGATTTTTTTAACATTAATGCATACCATGGAAAACAGTTTATACTATATTTTGATTATGAATGACAAGAAAAAAGTTTAAAGGGAGAAAGAGGACGGATTTTGCTGTGCAGTTATGTACGACAACGACAATGGTATAGTGTCAGTGAATGCTACCTATACATCTGTAAACTCTCACAAGAACAGAATTTATAAATATAGTGATGTTTCATCAGCCAAATATTTATTTTTTCCTTTTAGTGGATAACCAACAGCAAGAGATTAAAGCAGAGCAGACTCCAGCCCCAGCCAAGAAGGAGGTGCCCATCATAGCTGAAACCAAAGTTCTGGATGGTGCAGCTCCACCTGCTCCTACTGGGAAGAAGAAGAACTCTAAGAAGCAGAAGACAGAATCTGGTAAAGAGCCAAGTGTCCCACATTCCAATTGGACTCTCTTAACAAGTCAAATATGTGTGTCACCAAAATCCAGTGTAAATCCTGAGCACAAAGAGTTGAATTACAAAAATTGTTCCATCCCTTTACTCAAAATTAAGCCTGAACTCATCAATTGCTTTGTAATGAGCCAGCTCTTTTTCCTTGAATGCAGTGGAGGAAGCCCCTGTTGTGGCTGACTCGGCTCCTTCTGTCAACCATCAGGCAACTCAGAATAATGACGTCCCAACCAAAGGATCAGGCAAAAAACAAAAAAATGTAACAGACAAGGGTAAGATGGCGATAAGAAAATTAAGAATACTTTGTGGCTCTGATTATCGTGATGCAACCAGTTTCACAAAAAACTTTTTTCTATGTGTTTGTTTTGACAGAGAACACAGAGGTGAAGCTGAAGGAGCTGCTGTCTGGTCTGTCCAATCTCCCGCTGTCAGAAGCTGAAGCTGTCAGTGTGTTTTCCCTCCTGAGAGAGAAGAGTCCTAAAGCCCTGGACGCCTGGCAAAAAGTGAGAGACAAAGACATGACCTCTATAGTTGAATTAAGGCTGACAAAATGTGATATGAATTAAATTAAAATAAAAATATATAACAGGGTCATAGTGAAGTACACTGTGTTTCCAGCAACTTTGCAGACTATCTATTCATCACTGGGGAAAAAGATTTTTGTATCACCAATGCACCACAAATGTAAAATGGAAATTAAATATTATTGGTGAAGACAGTCACCAAAGTTTTGAACATATCTCAATGCATTCTTGAAACAATGGTCAAGATGTAAACTAATTTATAATCTCCACTATAATTCATAATTAATCTTAAACTACAGTTTCAGTTATGAACAAAAAGTATTTACAATACAGCTATCCCATTTTTTAAAATCAGCCGTATTCCTAAGATGAAAGAAAATGAAAGCATTTGTAGAAAGAGAGGCTTTTTTTTACCTTCTGGACATAAATTGAAACAATGAAAAATTGATTTCCGACACTTGTTTTTCACCACCAGTCTGCGGCCAAGCCTGACCCAGCTGCCCAAGAAAGAGAACGGTTCTTTACAACTCTTCAGGAGGAAGCTTCCATTGCCAAGGACAAAGTTAAACAGCTCAGCCAGGTCTGCATTCCCTCATTTTAGCTCATAAAACACACCACACTTCCATGATTTTTTTTTCTCACTTATCATCACATCTCAGAGATCCTTTCTTTTGTTACACCACCATGGTTGTATTTCCTATTGTTTTGTGTTACAGGAACTTCAAGCAGAGAAGCAAAAGACAGGACGGGTGGAGGCAATGATGAGGGAGCAACGTGCAGCCATGGAGAAAGAGCTGGGGAGCATGCAGGCCAAAGCACAAGGCAGCTACCAGGAGCTCCAGACCATGCAGATTAAGGTGAGTATGTTTGCATGGGACTATTATTTATTAACCACCCTGTGTCTTTTTTTCACAATACTGAAGCTAATTGTGTTTGCAGTTTCAGCAGGCCAGGGAGCAGCTGGAAAGTCAGCTCAGCAGACTGCAGCAGGAGAACGGCATCCTGAGGGATGCTGTCAGTTCTGCCACCAATCAGATGGAGAGCAAGTCAGTGTTCTGCAAAACATACAATTTTTGATTTCTTGTGGGTAAATTTCCTTGGAATTTAGAAAAAGGGAAGAAGAAACACCCATTTGGTCTAAAACACAGTCCCACTGGGCTGCTCAATTAGCGGCGTGCACCAGCTCACAATGGCCCTGTCTGCAGTTATTTTAGAAATGTGAAGACGGCCTGAGAGTGAAGGCAGACCAGGAATGTAACACACTCTGTAACCTAGCAACGTGCATCCCAGTGCACCCTTGTTTCCTCTAGAGGTGTCTAGAAATGTTGGCAGTTCATTTTAAATATGACCTCTTCTTCAAAAATCATGATATCTGAGTTAACTTGCCAATCTACATTTGAAGTGGGTAAACATTGGCCCACTGGTCTATTTTTGTCAGCACTCCAAGCATTAGCATAGACAGACATCAATTGTAATTGTACTTTGGCTGTGTGTCTCCAAAGCCTCAAAAAGAATTAAAGAACATGACACAAATGACCAGGGACTATTGAGCAGCTCTTTAATATAGAATAAAAGGGTCAAAATTCTTGAAATTATCAGTTTCCTAATAATTAAGAAGAGAAAATTACTAGCGAAAGTTGTTAAAGCTTTATATCAGGGTAAAAAATGCTCAACATTTCGTATTACTTAATAATATATAATAATCCATTAGTTAGCTGAAAATGTTTATTTGAGTAATTCCAGCATTTTCGTTATTATTTTTGTAAAGCATTTCATTGGTCTAACACCATCATCATTGTATTTCAGCAATGTCTCTCCATGAAGCCTCAACATCTGTTGTTGTGCTAATGTTCTCTATGTGGTGTGATGCATGGTAGGAATTCAGCCGAGCTGAACAAGCTGCGTTCCGAGTATGGCAGTCTTATGAAGGAGCTGGCAGACAACAACAGCAAACTACAGCAGGAGGAGCACCAGAGGAAGTCGCTGGAGGTCAGCTACAAGCAGAACGTGTCCCAGCTGGAGGTACGGGAACCCAGATGTACCGCGTATTGATTTAGTCCCTCGCTTCAGTTTGTGCAGCTGAGACAAATTTAAAGACGCTGCTAAACCTGGACTCGTTTCACAGTGTTGATTCAGACGAGAGTGGGTGTGGTAGTTTTAGTAGGAAAAAGGGGTGGAGGAAATGTGTTGTGTTGTTGGAAATCCTGGGAAGGCCAGTGTGAAACCAAACCTTGGAGGATTGAGTTGGCTTTGGAAGCAGGAATGTTTGAGGCTTTGTGCTGTGTTTAAACAACGCTTTCCTGCTAGACGACCAGATCTGGTTTCTTGTCTCTCTAGGACCGTTATCAAAGTCAATGGCCAGACACACAGCAAGCTCAGCATTTTTAGCATTTACTCATTAACTAATGATTAATTGCTTTGAACATGGGTGTCAAACTTGGGTTCAGCTCTGGTTCAGGAGCTGCTGACATGTAAAGCAGACCAGACCGAAAGTGAAATCATATCGTAATTTCATATAAATATCTTTAAAAAATTCCATTTGTTTCTATGCACAGGGAGCATCAGATAAATCTTCATATGTAATGAATTTGAATTTTACAAAGAATTTGCTGAACATGATATGTGAGTGTATTCTTTCTTTTTAGCCTCTTGGTCATAGGTTAGACCTCTCTGCCTAAGAATATGGATGTTAACATCAGCCCGTGGGTGGGAACACAACAAAACACAGAGAATAAACATGAACTTAAGCCGTTTTTTTTTTTTAATCTTCCCTCAAACCAACTATACTTGATATTGTGATAGTGATATTGATAAGACCTGTCTTGATTTGTCATCCATGTGATGCAATATAAAATAATTTACAATAAGATCTTCTAGCAACTTGTTAAAATGCATTTATTTTCACTGATTTTCACTGTAGTTGGTCCTCAGAAGATGTTTTCTAGGTCTAGTTCTTGAGAAAAAAGTATTTCCACACCTCACACCTGATTTGTCTCCATGACACCAAAGAAAACAGTGTGATACAGTATGTGTTTATAGTAATAGTCAGCATTTTTTGTAAATCTTAATGTTTTCTGGCATGAAGGCTCAACTGCAGGATGCCAAGAGACGCTGGGAAGAACTTCAGAACTTCCTCCACAATGTCAATGCTGAGAGAGAGAAACTTCAGGCCTCAAACCAAGGTGCTGAACATTTAACAAATTAAGATCATAGTCCGAAAATAAAACCAAAACGATGTTCAGCATCAGCTTTAATCCTGCTTCTTCCTCACCTGCATTTCCAGAGCTTCACAGTCAGCTGCTGGCCGTTGAGACAGAAATGAACAACAAGAACAAGGAATTCCAGACCCTGCACAATACCCTTGCTGAAGCTATGGTCTCCAAAGAGCGGCTAGAGCAGAGAGTGATGGAGCTGATGGAGCTCTCACAGCGTAGTGTTCCTGATGAGTCCCTACAGACCCGGGTTCAGGTGAGTCAGTCAAGCCCTTCATATACAAACATCTGAACCAATGGAATATATTTGAACTTGCGGAGGAGGTTGTGTGAATTAAAATACGAATTTATAACTTGTTGATTCATTGGTCATGTCTCTTAACAGGAACTCATGAATGACAACAACAGTCTTCAGGTCCAAGCCGAGACTCTGAAAGTCCAGAATGACAATCTGCAAGCACAGATCTCATCTCAGGTATTTGGGTCAAGCTTTAAGAGCCATATTGATTAAAAAAGTACCTATGTAGGCTAATGAGATCTCTTTTCTTCTTTTATAGGCAACACATGTTTCCCACATTGAAGAGCTTCAGAAACTGTTAGTAAAATATTTATTTGAAAATAATATATTTGAAAATATTTCTTTATGGACAAAGTGGATGTATTTACCGTCCTTTTACATTAATGTCTTTCTGTGTGCAGACTGGCTGATAAAGAACTGCAGAGAAAGAGTCTTGAGGATTCCTTGAACGCAGAGAGGAGCAGCGGGGCCAATCGAGAAACAGACATGCAGGTGTTCATCTCACTCACTGCTTCATATAGACATTCCATCTCTGACATTGCATGGGTTCACATGTCCACTGGTATGTTGTAAATGTTCCAACAAAGTGCTGAGACAGTTGACGGATTTAAATCAGGAAGATAAATGACGATGCTGGAAATTTAGCGCCGCCAACGGGATATAATTTAGTCAGAGCTTTGAGAAATGTCTGACTCACTTTAATTTGGTATTTTGAGCCAGTAATTCCGCAGTAAGTAAAGGACTTCTCTGTTTCACAGGCTTTGCACAATGACAACATGTCTCTGAAGGCAGAGATCCAGAATCTGCTGGCACAGATTTCTGATCAGGTTGGCATTCAACTTATCACCAATGATTCCTTTAGCAGTTCTTTCTTTTGTCCCCTCTCACACACTGTCTTTACTCTAACTGCCCCTCTCCCTGTAGACTGCCTCTCAGTTGGTCTTGGACCAGTGCCAGAAAAGGTGTGTGTTTAAAAAAAAAAAGTTAATAAAAGTCAAAAATAATCTTGGTGTATTCTATCTTGATTGATGAGTCTTTGTGTCCCTGGCAGTGTCCGGGAAAAGGAAGAGAACATAAAGACTGTGGAGGGTCTGCTGGAGAAGGGCTTGATTGAAATGGCCAACAAAGATGAAGAGCTAAAGGTGTGTGTTTTCTCATTCTTCTGTACTGATCCATATCAGTCTGACATCAGATCCCAGTCCTTTGGTGACTGTGCACTTTTCTGTCTGACCTGTAATCACATTATTCTCTGGCAGGGAAATTAAAAGTATATATATATATTTTTTTTTTATTTCAGATAGCAAGAAATGAAAATGATGTGCTGAAACGTGAAATTGAAGGACTTAAGATAGCAGCGGTACAACAGGTGAGTTTGGATTAGGTTTTCTTTATTGTGGAAGAGTTTTTTTTTTTCCAGTGCTTATTTTGTGTTATCTTTTACCGAAATAACAGACATCATCCGAGTCGTTAGTGGAAGAACTGCAGAGCAAGTAAGTTAGTCTGTCATCACCTCCATTTTGTGTTTTTAAAGAAGTGATGTTTAGGACCAATCTTGCCACAAAACGCAAAAAGATGTGTAAAAAAAAAAAAGAATAGTATGAAATATAAGATATGTCACTATTTCGGATCGCTATGCTCAGTAATTAATCAAACGCAGCAACTATATATCAGTGCCAGTTACATTGTGCAATCCCAGTTTTATTTTTATTTCTTTATATAACTCTTCACATCCCTTGTTCTTATATTGCCTTGTGACCATTTCAATAAAATCCTGACCAGTCTGTCTGTTGTAGGAACAAAGAGAAAGATATTCACGTAAAGTCAATGGAGGAGAGTCTGCAGGCAGCACAAGACATCATCACTGTCAGGGATCAGACGGTGGCGGTGAGAGCTTTTCACTTTTGAAAAGAACAGACTTCAGCAAACTAGTGAATGTTGTTCTGTCCTGGAGTCAACTCTTGCCTGAAGCACTTTTTTGTCTCGGTAGTCTCTGGAGCAACAGTTGGCTGCCCTGCAGGCAGACTTGGAGCAGCTTAGGCAGAAGGCGATGCCAGAGGAGCCCAGCATTTCTGCTTCTCACCTCCAGGAACTCCAGGCTCAGTGAGAGAATACAACATGTCACCATGTCATCCTGCAGTGTGATCCTGACACTTGGGGTTAATTCTGAATAAATCTTCATCCACAGACTAGCAGAAAAGGACCAGGCAATCCAGGCTCTGCAGACTAAGCTGGAAGTGCAGACCAAGGAGTTGAATGAAAAGATGGAACAGGTGGAGAGTGTGATCAATTAATTATTTAACAATTTAGACTCTCATTTGGTTTATTTTTGGACTCAACATTGCCCCATGACAAGTTGTGACCCAAATATAGGGGATAGTTTTCTTGTTGCCCTCAATTTAACTGCTTTTGAAGAGATGACCTGGATGACAGGCTTTTTTTTGTTTAAGATATTTTGATTTGTTTAACATTTTGAAAATTGGACTCATTGTCCTTTTTTTTTTTCTAGCTGTCACATACACCAGAACCTAGCCCAGAACTTATTGCAGCGTAAGTGGAATAAACTGTGAATGATCAGTTAAACGCAGACATTTCCTTAAACATATTTTTACTGAGTGTATTGATGTGTGTCTAACAGGTTGTCTGAGAAGGACCGGCAGCTGATGGAAGTGCAGGCTGAAGTGACAGAACTCAAAGACTCAGTGGAGCTTCACAGGAAGAAGAACAACGTAGGTTTTCCTGTCATGATCCCCTCAACTAACTGACATTTGCCAGCTGTCTGTTGTGGTATTGTTTCGTTGAGGTGTCATCACTGGCTTTTTTTTTTTTTATGTGGTAACCCTTTGCACCCCCTCCCTCCCTACACTCGCACTGTTTACTGCATCCACAGTCCCTCTTGTCCACTGCCACTTTAGCCTCACCTGCTTTGCTTGGCTTTATTTTATAAACAGATATATTAAACAAAGGACAGACATCATCTGCTGCCCCTGCAGCCTGTCTTCATACTTCAAATGTCTATTTCTATTGAATGTGTAAAGCTTAAGCGTTGCATAACAGGGCTTCCAGCCTACTCTTGTTACGCTTGCCGTAGGCCGTGACTGTTTCAGCAAGCTGGTCTATGCCTGGGTTGACTCAGAGCATTAGGAACTTCTCTTCATTTTGGAAAGAGGCACAATAGCTGTAAAAAGATAACAACATGGACCAAGTATTTACATTGGCATGTCCGATGCTCGCAGCGTCAGGCTTGGGCCGTGAGACTGGAACTCCATATCACCGGAGTGTGGGTGAAACATAGGTTTTAGTTCTTATTTCAGGCAAAAAGAAAATGCATCCTGTTCGTTTTTTTTCTACCTTTTTCTTTTTTTTTTTTTTTTTTGCTCTACCAGTCTCGTGTTTCTCACCCTCCACTGGAGGTTGAACTAAAAGTAGTATCTCTCTGAAACTGACCAAAACAGGAGCTTCGGGAGAAAAACTGGAGTGCAATGGAAGCTCTATCAGCCACCGAGTCCATGCTTCAGGGGAAACTCAGCAAAGTTGTCAAGGTTCGACACCCCATCTGCTTCACTCTGGTTCTAATCTGATGCATCCCCCAATACTTAATTTTTTTTTCCCTCATTGACATGAGATTCATGAGATTTTAGCAACCTTGTCCACTACCACATCAAGCTGAATACTCATTCGCCACTCCCATTCTCTCTCCCGCCCCTCTCGCCCTTCTGTTTTTATTTGCCCTTCATTTAGCTCTAATCCAGACTCTAGTAATGTTGTTTTGTTTTTAGCTGCTGTGCTGCTGTTTAGTTTATGAATGTAACAGCTTTCAAACCAAATAACCAACTGATTGATTGGTAATAAGTGTGATGTCTTTTAGTGATTTCTGCCCTAAGCTCACATTTGCTTAAACTCAGTACTGTGTGATTTGAAAGTGTAAACTTCACAAATGCAAACCTTTTCAGGCATCACTAAATTCATGATTTCCTTTGAAATGTTGAAAGACAGCACAGGAGAGCAACTAACAATACTGTGGTATTAGGGGCCACAAGGTGAGGGCTTTGTCAGTGATTTTGTTTAGTATAGACTAATCTGGGATTTTGTTTTTTTTAACCTTGAGTCTTGGAATAGCAGTAGAGTTATAGAAGTATAAGAGTGTTTATTGTCATGCCTGAGAACACTATATTTGATTTCATAGCATTTTATATAATTTCCACTTCCTTAGTACTAACATGATTGCACAAATTCAAGTGCCTGTTCAAGCTTTTTTTTCTTGACACTCATTACTCAACTGGATTCTGCAACCATTCAAGTCAACAGTTTTTGGTTTTTTTTTGCAATGAGCAGTATTTTCATCATGATAGAAGTGAGGAGGAGAAAGAAAACCGACTTAATGGTTACACCCAACCCGTAATAAGAATATTGGACTTCCTTTTACAGCTCCCTTTCTGGACCATGTGACTCGTTGCATAATGCTGTGTGGCATCAACTCCTCAATTATTGCATGTTTATCAAACTCTGTTTGAAAATCTGATTAACTTTTGATCTAGAAGCAGTTTCTTGGGAAGACGTGCAATGATTTAAAGCTTAAATACAATAGTTTCTCAATGCTCTGTCCTTACTTCTTGGTTCTAAGTGGGAACAAAATGTAGTCAAAACCACAGGTTTGTCTGAGTAGAGCCCGCTGCCAGATAGCTCTCCTATTAAGGGTTACAGTGACGTGTGTGTATTTTTGCCTCCCTCCTCCATTAAGAGGGAAGAGTACGTGCTGAACTATCAGTCAAGCAGCTGCTCCCATGGTACCAGAGTACAGTAGAAATCACCTCCACTGAGCTGAGCCTGGGAATTCGGCAGCAGCTGTCGTGTACCAGCGGTGCACACGGCTCGGTTGTACTCGGATCCACAGTCGTCACAGCTGCGTCGTGACAATGTCCGTGTTAATAGTCTCCTGCCTTGAACTGCCAGAACTCTCTGTAGGCTTCAGTGTGACACTGCATGTTGCTGCTTTGCTTTGGCACATGTTTGATTTTTTTTTTTCAATTTACTTTTGCATTATGAATTAAAATGATGGTAATAATGACGGCAAGGGTTTGGGGTCATGTGACCACTGAACCTCATCCCCACATTACCTCTGGGTTTTCAGTGTTTCATCGCTTCATCGTATTTTCTTTTTTGCCATCTTTCCATCTCCCTGCAGGAGAACCAGACGGCACTGGAAGTGTCCAAATCTGAGTGTCGAGATGTTTTACACAGACTCCTGCCCCATGTGCCTCTGCCCACTGAACAGGTAAAGGAAAATGAAATCACAAATCAAATATTTTTTCACCACTTCACCAAAAAAAAAACTCATTCGACAAATATATTTTTAGTTTATTTCAGTTCTTACTCTCCTATGTAACCCTCTGACAAATAAGCTTGGTTACCCATTGATGCCCAACATTTTCCACACGACTTCACAAGATAGTTCTGTCAGACTGCATCATAAAGACAGAGTTATGGATCTAAGCAGTTTAGAGATGGGACAAAATAACAAGATGTTGCAGGATGTGTTGCAAGAAGAAATGGATGCTAGATCTTCAAGCTTCAACCATAAAGTCACATGGACTGTTATCACTGTAAAGTGAAAAAGTAATCTTCTGTCATTGTACTGAAGTTCACTATGGTGATAATTGGGTTCAATAGGATCCCAATAATTTTAGACAAAGAAAATAACAGTTTGTAATAAAAACACCTTTATTTCTCCTCCTTTTCACTTTCATTTTCTTCTAACATTCCTTACAGAACCATCCAGAGTGGCTGCAAATGTTTGAGAAAGCAGCAGCTGAAACTGCAGTTCCACAGACCAACCCTGCATCAGGGGAATCTGTGGTGAGACGCAAACAAGACTGAAGTTCAACACCATTCCACTATCTTGTCCCACCTTTTGTTAACATCACTGTTTTTTTTGGGGTTTTTTTTTTGCACTACCAGGTGCTGGAGGAGAAGCTGAAGGAATCTGAAGAAACACAAAGGATCCTACAGAAAGACTGTGAGACGTACAAGAGGGTTTTGGCAGAGACGGTGAGACTTTTTTTTGTTTTGTTTTTTTTTTTTCCCCCCCAGATGTTGTGTTCCTGTTCACCTCTATGGCTGCTATATTGCTCACATGGTCATGGCTGCTATGCCTGCTTCATCCATAGGAGGGCATCCTGCAGCGCCTGCAGAGCAGTGTGGAGCAGGAGGAGTCCCGGTGGAAGGTGAAGCTGGAGGTGGCACAAGGAGAACTGAAAGACGTATGTATGAACTAGTGTCTGTACATCTGTCTGTGGTGTAGTGTAAATGCATCATCTTGTTGGCTGTTTCTTTGCCCACAGATGAACCAGAAAGTGATTGTTCTGGAGCAGGAGATTGAAAGATTATCTGATGGAGCAGAGTTGGAAAATGTCAGTCTTCTGAAAACCACATCACAATCTATTACCGTCCATAATGTCTTTCTCAGACACCTCACCCTTTAAACCTGTTTATTTCTTGTAGCTGAGAAGAGAAAAGCAGCACTTGGAGTCTGAGTTGGAGAGAGCCGAGCAAGAGAGTGCCACCTATGTGACAGAAGTAAGAGAGGTAAGAAAGAATCCAAACAAGTTCAGCTTTTTGTGGCTCATCACCCTCTGTTACCCTCCTCCTTTGTGTTGGATGCATGCTTGTTTTTGTGTTTTTGTCTGACCCCATAGTATGGATCGATATTAAATACAAAAACACTTGTTTGTATGTTAGCAGGCTAGCACCACACTACAGTGTACCAGCAGCCAAATTATCCATACTAAAGTCTATTGCAAAATTTTGACAATGTAGATACATAGTGATAAATATGTGATATAAATAATGGTTGTATCATATTGAAAGGTAACAGGCGATACCTCGTCGTACTTTGTACTACCAAGTAATTATAAAATTTACTACCATTCGTTTTAATTCATACGTTTAAGATTTGAAGAGCTTTCCAGCACTGTTATAATATCATGTAATTATGAGCTCAGGTGTTTCCCTCTAATTACCTGTTATTTTTGACTGCATTGTCGCTTTAATTCAACCTGTAAAAATTGTCTCAACAAGGTTCAGCCTGGATTCATTAGACTCACAAATTATAAGCACAAAGACTGAAGTCATTTGTGTTGCTCATGTTCAGCACTAAAGCTATATTTTATTTTACAAAGTCAGACAATCTGTACAGCCTACAGTGTCTTCTTACCAAGTCTTAGAATGTTCTGTAGTGGAAAGTTTATCTTAGACTAATTTGAATACTGTTGAACTTGCAGTTGATCCTGTTGAACTGGTCATCACAATAAGCCCAGGTCAACAACTTAACTTGTTCTGTTTACATCTGTTTGTAACCAGAGTAAGGTGTGTTTGTTTTGGAGATATTCCAAACAGTTTGGTTTGTAGTGTTTGATATTTTAACCTGGTTAATTATTAAATACATTTATCTTATTGCAGAAAACATTATGTATTATTGGTGTTTCCTGGTGTCAAGCCTTCCTTCGGGCCAGAACTCTGTTCTTGTAGTACTGTCCTAGACTGCCATCCACAGCCTCTCCCATTAAAACCCACCATTTCAAACCTTTCAGCTCAAAGATCTGTTGACTGAATTGCAGACCAGACTTGATGGCTCATATACAGAGGCCATAAGGCAGAATGAGGAGCTGAGTTTGGTAAGAGTTGCTCTCCCTGTAGATGTAGAGGTTCTGTTTTTCACTCAGCAGCATCAGTATCACTGCACTGATTGTAGTGAGGGACACAAGGGCTTTTGTGTCGGTCGTCTTCTTTAGCTGGGGTTTCAAGCATATGCTCAGGGCCATTGCTGCCACCATTATTGAACAGAAAAAAAACATTTTTCTGTTCAAATATATATTAATTATCCATACATTATGTTGTGTTATTTTAAGGGGTATATTTGGATTTACTGAGTGCAAGGCAGGTGTCAATGTCTAGTGACATACTGGATGGAAATTTAATGGCCAGAATGTGGCCCCTGAGCCATGAGTTTGTAACCTCTGTAAATAAGAAGTGGTGTAAAAACAGGCAGTGAGTGATGATTCACATGTGCACTTGGTGAGACTAACAAGGATTAGCACGCTTTTTTTTTGTCATCTAACAACAACTTATTAGTCGACTTTTGCTGCTGCTGTTGGGTTATAACACTGTTTAGCTTAGTGTTAGCGCCACCCTACTTCCTCCCTCCTCCTCCTGTCATTTATCTTCTTGTCTTTTTTTTTGTCCTTCCATTGTGTGTGTGTCTTCATATGTCAGTGTTTATCAGTCAATTGCAACATCCAGACGGATGTGTTCAACACAGACATATTTGACAAATAGCTTCTATCAAAAGGACATTCCTGGAAGCTCATTTCAAAGTACAAGCAATGTCTTCATTGTTTTGCAAACAAAGATGAGCAGTGAAATAAAAGATGAAAAAAAAAAAAATGACTGCTGCCATATCGACTTTTCCGACCTGTACAAACTGGTTGTGAACAACATGTGCTGCAGCAGGGTGTGTCACGCTATGTCACGTCGTCTGCTCTCTTGACTTCCTGGATTATTATTCACGTGGGCACCTGACCTGACATGCCCACACCAGCACTCGCTTTATATTATGTATTTTTGGTTCAAAAACAGCCACATACTGCAGCAAGAAACCAATTCAAGAGACTCATTCTTACCTGGCAATGTTTTCTGGAGGTTTTGAATATGTTTCTTTGCGTTGACTGTAGCTTCTGTGAGTAAGTGTCACAGAAGGCATAGTGCCACACTAACTTTCCTTGTTTGCCGCAGTTGAAAACCCAGCTCACTGAGACTCTGTCCAAACTGGAGGCAGAGGAATGTGAGAGACAACAAGTGGCTGGTGATCTGTACAAGGTAATGAATGTCATTTAATAAAGCTAGCCTCAGACCACATTAGTTGTCAAGTCAAATGTTTTGTCTTCTACCACAGGCCCAGCAGTCTCTCGATCTGATTCAGGGAGAGCTTTCAAACGTGACGGACAATGCTGATGACCTGATAGAGAATGGCAGCCTGTCTTCACAGAAGGTGAGGTGCTAGGGTGATTGGTGTTTTGTGACAATTTAGATATTAAGGCGGAATGAATAGTGATTTGCAGTGGTGCGTATCACAATGCCACTCTGAGAGGGAGTTTACGTACTTTGTACTACCAAGTAATTACAGTTTTGGGAAACTTTCCAGCCCTGTTGTGATAATAAAAGACCTGTTCACAGGGTGTAGCTCAGATTGTTCCCTCTTGATCTATTCTGTGACAGTTCTCACCTTAATTCAACCTGCAAACATTTGCTAAACAAGGTTCAACCTGCATTAGACTCACAAATTTTTAGGAAACAAACCCTTAGAAGTCAAATCACTCACTGTTGCTCATGTTCAGTATCAAAGCAATGGGTCATGTCACAAATACTTGATTAACAACAACCAGGTTGGACTCCCAACAGTACTGCTCACTTAGCTACAATATCTTCTTACAAAGAGTGTGGAATGAATAATGAATACATGCAGGGAAACTGATGATCAGATGACCAGTGTCTGCTCTGCCTTGCGCTTATTTTCTTTTTTATTTTAAGTTTAAGTCATAAAAAGTTGTAGAAAAACATCTGAAGCTACTGGTGGACTAGAGGAATTGTTTGATTGCAATTTGGAGACATGCTGATCTCAGTGGTCTGACTCCCACTTCTTCTGACTGTACTACAAAGAGCTACTTAGTGTGATAATGCTTATGAATACACTTTTGCAGCTCCATCTTAAAGTGCAATGGTCAATGCACCATTTTTGATGTTGGTTTGTTAAAGCTTTTGTGACACAAAATAACCTTAAGGCCTGACATGTATAATAGAGTGACATGGATGCAAATAAAATCAAATGTAGGAAAACAAGTACCATTTCCATCATTGCCTTTTTCTTAAAGAAACTCTATTAAATAAGACTAGGAAATAACACACAGCAAAGTCAGTAAGAAAAGGTTAAATAGAAACTTCTTATTTGACAGGAGGAGCTGGATAGAAAGGAGAAGATGACTGAGGGTCTGAACCAAACAGTCAGGGAACTGCAGGAGCTGCTACAAGGCGTCAGCCGTCAACTCACCAAGCGACAGGAAGTGGTAAGACCTTAATGATGGACTGCATTAATTGAAGTGGTTCTTTGGGATCCATCGATCTTGGTGACGTCTTGACTTGGTCTGAATCTGAATTTTGTGAACACTTGCAGGAGGCTGAGAAAACTCTACCGTCAGTATAGTGAGAGGGAGACAACTTCCCACCGCCCCCCGCCCTCCCAGCACCACCATGCAGCCGACCCCTGACTGCACTGCAGAGACTGACTCTGGCTCCTGGTCTTATCACTACCAACCTTCACACCACACAATCACTCCAGACCACCGCCCTTCTCTATGCTTCTGTCTACTCAGCAGTACCGTAGGCAGCCTCTAACTGACTCTTGGTCCCGGCACTGGCAGCAAACCCACTCACTGCTGGTCATCAGGGAGCAGCAGTGTTTAATTTCAAACACTCTTCACACTGTATCAAAACACACGCACGCACTCCACTCTTCTCCCACCACATTCCTCTTCAACACCACAGCGAGTCAATATTTTATTATTGTTTTTTTTTTGTCCTAAACTTTAAATGACATCCAGCATAATTTACACTGTATGACAACCATTCCTGTTTGAAACAACTGTATGTTTTCCATGAAATCCTTTGACTCCAGTTTCTTTCCTACTTGTCTGAAGTTACCATTTAACTTAACAAATCTCTGGGTTTCGATCTCCGTTCTTTACAGTGTGTATTGATTAAATGTTCTGTTAAGACCTGCTGAATTACACATTGTTGTTCAACTGTTCGCCTACTGAAATCAGAATCAGAAAACAAATCACAGCCTGTACGTCAGTTACAGATTCCATGCAGACCTCAGTTCAGTATTGGGTGGGAGAAAGAGTTGGGTGAGGGACTCAGCGTAACAGATGGATCACTACGTGACTAAGTAGGAGCAGCTACAGGAAAGTGGGGTGTGGGACCCTGAGCATAGAAGAAAAAGTGGATATTGTCAAGGTTTTTAAATTCTAGAGCAAATACAACAGGATAAAGTGTCCTGAACCATCTGTAATCAACACTCGCTGTGTTATTGCTATAAGTTCATTAACAAAGGAAGATTATGTTCTTTTTTAACGGTGATGTTAATAAAAAGGGATGCTTGGTAAATCTGTTCCGAGTCCTGCGTTGAGTATTTTCCCCACAGCATTTGTTTAATTCTGACACTGGGGGGCAGCAGTGAGCCTTATTTGAATATTCAAAATTATAATTAAGACAATTTGTCAGAGAGGATTAAAAAAAACAGCTACTGCCATGATTGTGTCTCAGTATCTGTAATAAAATAACAAATACACAGTTTCAGGTTTTGATCTAATTTATTGTCAATAAACTTACCTTGGGAACTTGACAATCAAAACTAATCAATTGTCCTGCTCACAGCCATACTGTGAATTATAACCCTAACATTTAACAAAACTGCAAATCAGTGCCAAAATAAGCAAATTATTCTATAGCAACTTTTACCAAAATAAGAACAAATAAGCCAAATAATTTCTTAATGTTTGACCATATTGTGTCAAAAGTTTAACTATACAGGAAGGAAAGAGGTCATCAGAAGAGTTGCGGATAAATAAGTCAAATTGCAGTAAAAAAAAAAGCACAAAAGTAGTTGAAATCACAAAGTTTCGAAAATCAAACCAACTATATGCGTGAACAGTTTAGTGACTAATTAATCCAGATGTCATAAAACATCTACCGTAATTGCTGTGCCCTCATTAAGTATTGTTATTTAACTGTGCATGATGCGACAGAAGTGAGTACGTCAGTTATGCAGTACAGAAGGTACGACCTGTTTCTCTGGATGTTGATGATATAATTGTCATGAGTTCTTTTCTCGGATCTCGTTGACATTTACACTGATAAACTGGAATAACGATGACTTTATTCCAACAGAGTTCAGCAGAGTTCTCCACAACCTGATGAAAATGTATGTCTTTTGTGGGTGTAGAATGAATATTTATCATAAGCTCTTCACTGGATATGTAAGAATGTGGAAGCACATCAACGTCTTCTCCGCCACTGGCCTTAAATTGTGTTGAGAGGATGAATACAGGATCTGTGTCACTTGGACTGACTTGACTTTGGCTGCAGAGACAGAAAACCCTCACTCTCATCGTTTGCATGTTAAAAGGTCTTTGAAACAACAGGGCCGTTGTGCCGGTTGGGAAAGCAAAACGGGAGGGGTCATGATAGAGGGGCGCGAGCGACATGGGATCAGCACATTCCTCACATTCTCCTACACTGTCATGCTGCAGTCAGCTGATGGAAGGACTAACGTTTGTCTTCTCTGAGGGCCTGTGATTAAACAGGTGGCACTGTACCATCACCATACTTTGGTGTCGTAAGCTGCGTCAAACTGGCATCACTGTTCATGACTTGCGGCTGCGGCCCGCTGAATCACGCGCGCACATCTTTGACCTCAATAGTGACTCAGTACTACTGCGGCATGCGTCATGGGTTCAAAGAAATTCAGCTGGATATGATTACAGGCCGCTCTCAGTGTTCTTGCTGCTGAATGGTTCGGCAAACTCTTCATGGCGTCACACATTGTCAGACGTGTATGATCAGTCTGTCGTGACTGACGCAGACTGTGGAATGTTTGACAAAGAGGAGTGAGGAAGTGAATGGGCTGGATTTTTTTTTTCCTGTTACAGCTGCACTGTTGATGTCAACTGCACCGTTCAACTGGTTATAATAACCTAACAGTTTTTAATTGTGACTTTTGCTATTATAATACCAGCACAATTGTCTCTTTAGGATAATTTTTGATGTCATAATTATCTTCATAGTTGATTGTCAATCTAATTTGATCTACGGATGGGTGGATGGGTGGATGGATGGATTTCCTACACACATTACTTTGTGCGTAGGAAAGTAGACATAAGCAGGTAGGAAGAGTGTCTGAGGTTCACCACTCTATAGACAGAGTCTATATGATAGATAGATAGATAGATAGATAGATAGATAGATAGATAGATAGCCTGTTTGTTTGTCTGTCTGTTTGTCAATCCATCCGTCCATCTGTGGATATAGACTCTATAGCCTTTACAGACTCTATAGACTACTCTATAGACACTATAGAGACTCTATAGACTAATCTATAGACTCTATAGAGTGCTGGACCTCAGACACTCTTCTGACCTCTTTTACTTTTCTACACACAAAGTAATGTGTGAGTATCAATAATGGCTACTTCTCCAGCTCTCCCTCTGGTATTTCAGTTGACCATGTTGCCATTTACGTGAGAAGCTAGATGTGATAACATGGTTATGGTCCTCCTTTCTGTGTTATTCAGTAAAATTGGTTCTGATAGGAGGAAAATCCCTCTTGGCTCAATTCCACAGCAGACACTGGTAATCCATACACAGATCCTGTCGCAGTGTCTGTGCCAAATGCCCTCCCTGACACAACACTGCCCACTTTCCAGGCTTTGTTCTGACTCTATGTGGATCTGAGAAGGATGAGCATGTCAGGGGTTAAGTGTCCTGACCAGAGGCACATGTGCTTATAGACAGATAAAAACACAGGATGTCTGGTTTAAAGATACACCAAGCATCAGTATACCGTTCTACCATTTTAACAACATAAACATGACTGTATGTCTTAGACATTTAGCCCTTTATCAGATTCGCCTTAAGTCTTATAGACACTGCTTCTTGAAGGTGTTTTTACTTATCACCCTCGCTAGACAATGTCTATAACCATTGCCATTTCTACTATATGTGAGAGAATTGAAATGTGCTGTTGTCTTCTGTCTCCCTCTTTGTTTTCCAGACAAAGGCCAATCCAGATTTGTGTAGGTCTGGTTCTGCTCGAGGTTCATAATTAAAGGGAGGGTTTTGTTTTATTTTGTCAATGTCTGGGTGACAGAGTACATGATGAATGGACCCAGACTGTTTGGAAACTGCCCCGGTATAACTTGACTCTTGATTTGATGGCAGAATATGAAGCTGACTTTGGTTGACACTAGTGCAGCACAACTTCGGTAAAGCAGCCCACTCCCTGCATCTGCTCTCCATCAGCCTGGTATGTGCTACACAGTCTTTGATCCCCCCCAACTCTACTGTGGGAGAGAGAGAGAGTGTGTGTGTGTGCGTGTATGTGTGCATACAGATGAGTGAGTGAATCAGACAGGAAGACTGTGGAGCTCCTATTCAGAGACAATGCCCAGTGGATGAAAGCAGAGCGGAAAGAGACAGTGGCACAAAAGAGCAGTAAACATTCATTATACCCACAGCTTCAGGGCCAGACACCAGGCCTTAGGTGTTGAAGACCTATAACAGGCTTCAACCAGAAGCCCAACACCCTAATGACACTGAGGTTCATTTCTCATTACTTTTAATGGACAAGTATGTCATAATCCAATGGACTAATCTGAGTTAAACTCCCTTTATTTCAAAACACAGCTCCAGTTTAGCACTTATTGTTCTGCCTAGTTCCTGCTGTGGTTCACATGAGAAAGAGGAGTCGTCTGTCCACAGGACACCCAACCACCTTTTGTTTTTACTTCAGGTCCGACTGCTCTTTGAAACCAAACACCAGTTCAAACAGAGGGTCGTAATTGCAGAGGCAGTTAGGACCACCGAAAGGGCCCACAGGCAGTGGGGGGAACCTCCTGTCATGTAGATTCCTGTGAAAACAAGGCCGAGGCCATAAAGTGTGGATGGAACCGCCAGGCTAAAGTAAAGCGGTGGCACATTCATCAGAAAGGTGTGAGAACAACTGCACATGTGAGAGCCCAGTTGGCCTTGATATGTTGAGGACATTTGATGGCGTTCAAAACCTACTCAGCAGGAAAGAAATCTAATTACATGGTAGTTTGGCTGTTTTATTAGCAACACGTGTTTGTTCCAATACCATAGAAAATAAACAATAACAACAAGAAGCATGACAACGTTGATTTTGAAAAATAAAAAAAAAACTTCCAATAAATCACAGACATTAGCCAAATACAGTAGAGATGTAATTGAATAAAAGCCCTTAAAGAGCCAAGGGAGTGGAAACCAAAATAAGCAAATGTCATTTCAACATGCTTGTATGCTGCACATTAGCTAAGGCAGGAAATGTACAGGGACATTATTTCAACCATGTGTTTCCCACCCTTAAAGTCACACCTTCTGGTGGATCACTTAAGCCAGGAATGTCCAGAGTCTGGTTCAAGAGACGGTCACAACACTTGGAGAGGTTTTATATGGCCCAAAACTAATGATGACCATGCCATCAACAGCATTTCAGTAGGGTGGGCATAAATCAAATTTTCATGTTATACAATGTTTCAGCTAACATTAAGTCCATCAAATAAAGACATTGCAATAGTTGACTACTAATTCAGCCAATATAACGACATCTTTATCTAGTCAGTGGTGGATTTAATAGAGTAGTATTTCACTAAATTCTTCGACTTAAAACAATTTGCTGAAACTCAAGAAATGTCCTTACTCATGTATTTTGTTTGCGAAAATAAAAAAGTGAAATTGCATTTTACTTGCAAAAATTGGGGAACTGGAATATTTGCAAAAAAAATTCAGGAAACTCATGATCCTTTTAAGAACTCCCAGATTGTACTCTTTGTTTACATAACACAAGGAGCGATCCATTCAATGTCGAAGGTGGTATGTGGACACCTAACATTCTTACATTTTTAGGTTTTTAAGCCAAATTCTAAAATAGTCAGACGCGAGGACCAGTGCAAATTTAAAATCCAAATCAATGTTAATTTCATAATTTATTTCGTCAACAGTTGGACTTACAGTCGTCTCTGTCAGGATGTCCCCCCACAGAAAGTAGAGAATAAGTCAATGGTACAGTCCAGCCCTGCTGCTCGCTGTTTTTGTATGTGCTTCAGAGCGGATTCAACCGCCAACTAACTTACGTTTTGCTATGTCACAGCACAGCGGATAAGTTTGAGAGCAGTTAACATAAAAATATCCACTTATATTGGATACGGAGAAGCGAGCTGCTGGACATAAGGTGTAAAAGGGGGATGTGAGTTGTTTTTTAGAGGGGAAGCCCGGCGTTGAGTTTTGAGCCGTCATCATTACTGTAATAAGCTAAGGTTACACAGCCGAGCCAAGAGCCTCATGTTTTCGTCAAGCCAGGAGGAGCACTGCGCTCCCTCCAAAGACCCGGTCAAATACGGGGAGCTGGTGGTACTGGGGTAAGTCGAACTGTGTTTCCGTACAGTTGGTTAATATCTCGGGATTATTCCGTGGTATTTTTCAACATTGGTCCCAGAAACAGTGGGTTTGTGTTGAGGAAGTTTATCGCCTAAGCTCTTGCGTAGCTTACTTGGCTACGCGACTACAAGTTCCGAATGTCTACTACGCATTAGTATTTCCACGTTACTGTTTCCTGAGCATGAACTGTTTCCCAGAAACAAAGTCGGTGGTTTGTTGTTAAAAACATATAAATTTAATTTCCATTCGTGCACAGTCAGGACGTCGTACTTTTCTTCTTGCAGCGTATCTTTAAATGTTTCACTGCCTACAAACCTGGCAAAGGGGAACTTGAAACATGACGCTGCGAATAAAATTGTAACGTCCTGATTTTCGGACATTTTGTTTAGTTTCAATGGCATTCATCTCATCTGTGACTCTGGGACCAGTGCGCCACCACCTCCTACCTAAAAGTTAGATTCGTGGGGTTGAGGAATTCGGAAGTGGTAACGGTCCCTTCCCCCAACCCAAACCGGCGACACTCCTCCATTTAGTAATATATATTACTGAACCTTTAAAACTTTACATCTTCAGTTCTTCTACTCCATTGCTGTCACCTTGACTGCTTTCCCATCACAAAACTTTTAGTTTTAGCCCTATGCGAAAGTAAATTTGTCATTTTCGAATCCAGTTTATTTCTTTCATCAAAAATTAAAAAGTTATTTCACCACTTCACCAAAAACACTTGTCCGTTTGTATAATATAGTGTAGGTTGAACTTACTCAAAGCCACAGCCATAGACCCAAAGTGATCTCACTTGGTGTAACTGGAAGTCCAGAATGGAATAAATATTAATTCCATTTTTATTTCTACTCATTCTTGTTTTGTACATTATTTTATTTTTATTCTGGTCCCAGAGGAATATGCTGGAAGTAGAAGTACAGTATTTCTACTTATTCAGTTTCTGCTGGTGGCACCCAAAACAAAGATGGCTGCTCAGTAGATTATGGCAAATTTCATGGCAGTTTTCAAAGGATCAAGGCACATTAAAGTGCCAATGTGCTCACGTTAGCTGTGGTTTTAATGTTTCCATGTTTCAGTTGCTACATCTTACTTTTGGTTTTTTTTGGATGAGCTTACCTTTTGGCCAACAGTTAACTTTTGTATTCAACATCTTGCTGACAAGACTAACTGAACCTTCTTGAAAAGTTTCCTATTTATAGAGTAACTACCCTATTGTTGCTGGTGGCTTTGTAGCTGAAATAGTACAGAATTGCAACATTGTTATGCTTATTAGCTGTATCTCCATTTTCATGGAGGTATCTAGTTTTTTTTTGACTTGCAAATAGGAGACTTGCAGCATGAAAGCCAAGTGGTTGCATGGTAAATTAAATATTCAATTTATAGTAAATTACTGGCTGGTCTGCAAGGGCAAGGTCCCCGGTTCGAACCCCCCTACCACCAAGTTACCACTGAGGTGCCCTGAGCAAGGTATCATCCTTAAACACTGCTCCCCAGGCACTCAATAGCTGCCCACTGCCCACTTTGATGATGGGTTAAATGCAGAGGCCAAATTTTGTTGTGCGCTGTGGTGTGAATCACAACGTCACAAAAAAAAAGAATTCTTCTTCTAAGTCAACATATATTTTTATTTACAATCTAACTTCAAATGTCTCTTATGAGAGGTTAGGTTCTTTACGTCCATCTTGCTTCTTTTAACAACAAATTTGATAACTCTGGATCATGGTCAAAAGCCAATTTTATGCTTTGGACACAACAAGCTACATATCAACATTTAACACATTGAGGCTACCATGAAAATTCTCTGATTAAGAAAAACAAATTAATTTACTAAAGAAGGGTAGTGGTGCCTTGTGGTTAAGGAACCAGACTGTGTTCCACAGGGCTCCAGGTTCAAATCCACCAACTGCTAAGTGTCCACTGAGCATGGCACTATCCCCACTTTGGTGATGGGTTAAATACACAGGTCGAATTTTGTTGTGTGCAGTGGTGTGACTCACAGTGTCACAATGACAAGGAGTTTTCTTACTTTAGCTTTCCTACCTTAATGTATCAGTTACATTAAACCAACCGTCTATAAACCCATGGGTAAACATCAGTATATGGCAGTATCACTGAGACTAAGCAAAAAAAAAGAGTTGTGGTAGGTAGTCATCACTGGTCACTTCACTGTATTGTTTTGAGTGTTTTGAATGTTGTTGTAACCACAGATAAATCTTTGTTGTATATTACCCACAACACACTTAGCAATCGATGTGCTTTCAGGTTGCATATTACAACAATATCCGTTAAGAACCAATTTCTTTCAGAATCCTATGCAGATTTTTGTAATATATCATAATTATGAAACAGATTGAAGGCATTTCCCCTACCACTATATCTAATTTTATTTAAATCGCAGTAAAAATCAAATAATGTACTGTTGCAGTTGGCCTTGGCATGAGGACTGTCAGCAGTCGGTTTCACCCTGTGCAGACAGAAAAAGAAAATCTACATATATAGACATTACGTATTTCATTCTGTTATTGAGTAAATACCAATGTGGCATTATTTTGTTTATCTCCAAATATTTTTAAGTCATTGCCGTGGGTTTTCGGAAATGCCGAAAAAATAACTGCACCCAGTTGTCATTGTAAACAATCTTGTTTATATTGATAAACCAAAGGGCAGCAGCTGCAGCACATAATAGAAACCAGTTGCTGTGTCATCAGCGATTTGAGCTGAAACTGAATCTCATGAGAAAGTTGTGGCGTCTTCAAAAACAAACAATTCCATAGTGTTTGTGGAACACATTTGAAATGAGTGTAAAGACCATAGTACTGTGTGGTTTTGTCCCCTAGCTCTCCTCCCAGTCATCACTGCTTATTATAAAAGACAAAAAGTGCTGACTGCTCATTACCTCCGGCTCAACATGTGGCTCATTTAATTCTGGTGCTTTTGTGTTGCCTCCCAACATAAAGGCACATATTTGTTTCAGATGTGATGGGTGTATAATCGCTGCCATGTCATCACATCCTATTGATGAAACTGATGCTAGACAAGATAGCTAACAGCTTGGAACAAAGCTTGTTTGAGCAGCACTTCCCTCTGTGGTTTGTTGCCATGACCAACGTGGCTCCTATTACTTGCATGACTGCCTCCGTCACTGCCTGGGTGGAATGGTTTGGTGCTGGTCAGTGAAGAGGGTAAGAGTGTGTGGGTGACCGTGTGGGAACCTTAAAAATGAATGAACGGTTTGATTCTGCCTTCGCTTTTTCTCGTCAGTTTCTGTCCATTCAAGCAAAAACACTAAGCCTTTTGACATAACACGTGTCAATAGAATGGCTAAGATTCCATCATCAGAAAGTCATAGGCTGTGTGCACTTGAAAAATCCATGTTGTTAATTCAGGCAGGAATATTTTATAGGTAGAAAAATATTTCAGAACACAGGAAATTCGATTTCATTAAGGGGTATTTTCTCTGCCACAACTCAACAATGTGTCCAGGAAATAGTGCAAGCCATTTCACTTGTAAGTGGCGTAAAAAAGGTTGGGGTACACTGGTTTAGTTCACACTGGTTATGGAAGTCAAATATGTGTATGCTATGTTCACAATAGCCACTGTGTGTGAGACCAGTACCATCACGTGACTGGCCACACATCATTGAGTGCACCATGGTGCCAGGCGTGACCAATCACTGTGACTGTAATGATGACGTTGGATAGTGGTTTTATAACTTTTTGTACACAAAAAAGTTGTTAATTTGTGCCTATGAAATTGGATGACAATGGATTATCACAGTAAACACAAACCATATTTCCAGTTTACTTTGTTGTGATTGTTTACATTGTGAAAAAGCAACACTGCTTTATTGGCTAGTGTCACCATAGGTTGCACACAGTGAGAAATAGTGAACACATTAGACTCTGTTAAGTGTCAAGAAGGACCTTACTTTTTTATGGGTTCCCTATGAAGCAGTAACCATAATGATATGTTTGACTCAAACATCCCCATGGACCTTCTCATTTATCATCAAAGGCCAACGTGGTAAACAGATTTCACCCAGGGTCACATTAGCTTTACAGTTGCCTTCCGAGGTTTGATTCAAACTCAAAGATTGTGAAAATGCAACTACCCTAAAGAGGTGTTAAACTTTGCTGCTCTGCTGAACTGTACAAAAACATAGGTTGAGCAAAGGTCAAAAGCTCCTATGTAGAGGTCACTGTATTTTCTACCAGGAAGTCACTTCTTTAAAAACATAATTTGTTTCCCAGAAGTGAACAAAGAACGCAAAACTCCTCCATGTACATGTAGTGTTCCACCCTAGTAATACAACAGCAAGGTGCGTTGTGCAAAGTACACTTTTAATGAAGAGGGACATTTTTTGTTCCATGTACAAGAGGGTTTTTTTTCCGTCACATCAGCCTTTTTTAAAAAAGTCACAGGGACCTGGTTCTTCCTATCATAGGAAGAAGCAGCTGGCTTCTTAGTGCAGTGTAAGTGATACTACCCTTCTTCTAAACCCTGCTCCTAAGTACTGTAAGTTAAATCCGCTGTGTTTCTGGCTCTGGTCAAAGAAGGACATGGAAACACAATTATTTTGAGTGCAGCGTTAACACCTCAGTCCCAGCTAAGGTGACATGCACTAGCCCTCCCTGGATACTGGATAAGTCTTTATCTGTGCTGTGGGAATTAATAGAGGCCGACTGGGCTCTTTCTTATGATTGGTATATGATGTGTGATTTTGGGCTGTCCCAATGGAAGAGATGTGAAATATGACGATATCTTTGGTCATGGCCTTAACTGTTGGTCTTATGTTGCACTTTAAGACAGGTTCAAGAATGGTCGTGTCAGCTTCTTCCACCAAAGATAACCCAAGATAAAATTCTAGTGGTGTCAAAACATAAAAAATGACTACTGCACAGTTTTACAGCTGCTTGGATCTACATCTACTAAAAAACTGATTAATACCAACAGGAAGGGACATTGAGACACCAAGCTTAAACCTAAACTAACATACTGTTGGTTGACTGTGGTTGCACAGTATGTATGTTATAAACTTCTTCTTTTTTCATGTTGTCCCTTTTTGCCATAGTGAGTCAACAATTTCCATCTCACCCTGTCCTCTGTATCCTCAACTGTAACTCTAACTACCTCCATGTCCTCCCTCACTGCATCCATAGAGCATCTGCTCTTTGGCCTTCCTCTTTGTCTCCTACCTGGTAACTCCATCTCTAGGGTCATTCTTCTACCAATATAATCACTGTCCCTCCTCTGAACATGTCCAAACCATCTTAATCTGGCGTTTACAGCATTTTCTCCAAATCTTCCTGTCTGTGTTGTCCCTCTAATCACCTCATTCCTGATCCTGTCCATCCTTGTCTGTCCTAAAGAGAACCTCAGCGTCTTTAACTCCTCAACCTCCAGCTCTGCCTCCTGCCTTCTACCTATTCCTAGTGTCTCTCATCCATCCGTCATGGCTTGTCTCACAGTATGCATGTCTTGAACTACAGTTAACTAATTGGTCTTTATTCAATTTGCACCCATATAACTTGTTATTGTATCAAAGTTCACTAAGATCTTTTTTGTGTGTCATGCAGTGATCTTCTTATATTGCTAAAATTGCACCATATGTAGAGGCTATTGGAGGAGACAATTTTATTTAAGAAGTCACATTTATAAATTTCCTGTGGAGTGGATCTCATTCAAGTGTAAAACTGAAAAACGCTGCAAAAACCTAATCTGAGATGCGTAACAACATCAAGAAGAGTAGTTCTCTCTTCTGGTCGTTTCTTTTCTGCCTCCTACTGTCAGTGTTTGTAGGAGTTCTGTCCACAGTATCATCCACTGCCTCTCCAGCTCTCTGTGGGTGGCTTGTCTTACAGGCCAGCTTTGCTCCATGCTGACTGGGACCATGTGTTTTCATGCCTGGGCAATGTTAAGACACGAGACAGGTGGAGCAGCCAGGGAGGGATGTTAGAAGAACAGGGAGCACATGAGGAGACAGATTTTTGATGTAGAAATCAGTTAGAGGGTTTTTATTTCATTACCTCCTTGTGAATGGTTCTAGCATTCTAATGCCAAAATATCGGAGAGCCCTTTAATGTTAAGTGTCTGGTGTACTATATTAGAGCATGATACGAATGTGCGACAGAAGGTGCGTGTGTTGGGGGGAGTCGAACATGGGGCGTCCCAGCTGTAGGAAACAGCCGGTGGATGGGGAGAGAGCCAGTCCGACCGGAAGGGAGTTCTTCATTCACAAGAAACTGTCTGGGCCCAGTGTTTCTCAGTTGCATTAAAACGAATAAATACCGACGTGACATGCTTAACAATGCTCTTGAGATTTATAAAATGTAGGCATTATAGTGAAGTATTGTATATGTGTGTCAGCGTACCTTCAACTTCTTTACCAAAGTGACAACAGATCTGACACACATCATAAAACATGTCCCTGCCTGAGACAAAGAAGAGCAGAGCAGCTGCACTTTAGACAGCACTAGAGTGCATTATGCAACCGCAGACATTATACCAGATAACACTTAAATTGCTAATGGGGTGCTTTAAAAACACCTGTGATGTCATATGTTGCAGGAATGTTTCCAATATGTTGTGTTTACTGCTCATATAATTACACCGTTTTATAACGTTAACAAAAACTGTTTCATGTCCTCCTTCCCACGCTCCCCGACAGGTACAATGGTTCTCTACCCAACGGAGACCGGGGAAGACGGAAAAGCAGATTTGCCCTGTACAAGAGGACCAAAGCCAATGGTGTTAAGCCGAGCACTGTGCACATCCTCAACACACCCCAGGCCAGCAAGGTACTGAGCTTTTAAGAAGATAAAAAGTGATTCTACCAATGAGAGCTCTTGAGAAAGTATTTTTATTAACACATACCGCTAATCAAAATACAGATTATCAATCTCATCGGCTTCCATATATTTTTTTTTTAATGTCCTTTTCTAGTTTTACTCCTTTCCTTGAGATGCAAAACTGGCCCTCTCAGATAAGTCTAGTACTGTTTGATTTGAGTATTTGCAGTGGCTCGTGGAACCTGCAGTAAGCCCCTTTACCTTATTGTTGGCAGACCTTAGTGTTGACATTTCCAGTACAATAAGTGCAGATCCCATCTGGGCCTCATGGCTTTTACTTTGCACCAGATAGCCTCACAGAAACTGCCCCATCCAGTCTAACACGTTTGCCTTCATGCATTCCTGCCCCGGTTCCCATGGAAAAAGTGCTTGAATGAGCTTCAGGACCTGCTTACCTCTGCACCTATGGAGGGCCAATAATTCTGAGGAGAGTTGAGACCTGCTGGCCAAGGGCCTCATGGTTCAGGTTACTATCACATTGACGAACTTGACTCCTGGTATTTACTGAGAAACTTCTTACTCACGACTGGCTTTTTATGTGTACGGACAATGGTTTTGGGGTTTTAAACCTTTGCAAATGAGACCCAAATTCTTCTTCTGATGAACCACCTAAAAAGTTGTACGCAATTTACCCAATTTACAATCTGTGTTTGATTGTAAAAGGTGATTAGTGTACATGTTGTAACAGGATTATCTGATTTTTGGTTTTAACAAGTGCTTTTCTAACTTTTTAAAAAAGAATAAAAAAAACGTTTTTAATACATTTTAGGATTTCTTACTAGATTGTTGCACAAGAGGGAAATATTTTGTAGAGGCTGACAGTTTTAGTGATATGTTTTGCCTGTTTCACCAGTCTTCCCAAGCAGTAAGTGGTTGCTCTAATCCTGAACCAACTCTTCTTCATTTCACACAGGCTTAAAAATAGTTCTTTAAGTGGAGGGCCTTAAGGATTCACATACTTCAGTGTTTTTATTAGACTAGTGGTCCCCATTTTTTTAGCATCCTCCTTTTGTAGGTGGGGTTGTTTCATTCTTGCTTCTAAATATTATTTGATTAAATATAAAAGTTGTATACCCACAGAAGTGACTTTATGATCTGTCAAGGGAAATAAAATGACTAATTGGTGCAGTTTCCATGCTGTTAGACAAATAAAGGAAACATAAAACAATTTAGTTGCATAGGTCTGCACTCCATTAGTCCCCACAGAGCTGTGACCAACACTTTAGGAAAGACAGTTTTAGACTGTCCTCAGCTATGATTCAGACTGAATGTTAATGCCCAGAATTTTCTTCCCACATTCTTAGATGAAGTGGGTCTGGACTCTGAAGGTCAGTTTTTTTTGTGCCGTTGTTGACTCCCATCTCCTGCATGACTCTGTCACATCCTGACATTGTCAGTTGCAACATGCCTGAGAACACATCTGAAGGACCTTCTCTGTCAATGTATTGTAGTCATCAGCTGACACACAGTAATGCACTTAATTTATTTGACATATATTGGTTTATCTCATCTCTCATTTGTTTATTATACAGTGGTAATGGCACATATTAAAGGACATTTGTTATTCGTTATTTGCAGTTGTTTAGCAATTCTCCTTTAGAAAATTCTTTCCCTTTTTTATCCATATGTTGTGATATTTTTGTGATTGATTTTAACTGTGGAGGTGTGTATAAGACCTTTTTTTTTACTATTATTAGTATTTATGTTACGAGTCAATATGATGATTCAGATAGACATAATTTACATAATTATTTAAACTTATACTAATTAATAGTTAATTTTGCATCAAATTCTACAATATATTCATGTTGTTCAGTGTGATACATAGAAGCCCAGTATCCCTGGTGCTGATCCTTTGTCTATACATGTCTCTGTAAAGTTTTGTGCAGCCATAGTGTAGTTGTGGTCTGACTCAACAGAACATCTCCCACTGTCTGTGCACACCCAGCTGATGAAGGGCTTCTGGTGATGCCACTTCCTTTACAAATCCTGCCCCTGCTTTCTCATCTGCCCATTTGGTTTCCAAAACTTAAAGTGCACATGTGATGATCTGCACCTGTTTTCTTCCTTAGGTTGCCTGGCACACCATTGCCTTTATTTTTACTCCCATCAGTTCAGGCAGGGTCGTGTTGTGGGGGCGTGGTGCTCTTAAAAATACATCTTCTTGTTGGGAATGTGCGTGACCTCTTTCTGACAGCGGAGCAGGTGTAGCAGCATTTGTTTTTGTAGCAGTGTGGTGGAAACGAGGCCTCACGTGATGATGACATTTGCTGCCGTCTGTCAGTTGTGTTACAGCAGTTTGTGTGTGTGTGCGTGCGTGCGTGCGTGCGTGCGTGTGTGCGTGCTGTGTTATTGTGGCTCTGACCTTTTTGACCACAACAGGATCATAGTGACATTGAGTCAGATGTTGATACTACAAAATATTTCAATATATTGTTCTGTGGTACCAAATTGATATGCTGAAGTTAAATAGTGTGCTTGAGGTAACCTGATCAACTGAGAAATTCTGTGATGAAACTGCTCAGAATCCATTTTGCTCATTTTAGAAGACATTTGTGAAAATTCCTCTGTATTAGTAAGTAAGTAAGTAAAAACATGTTGGCAGACTGTTGTCATTAATCCACTACTTGATGGGTCTAGTTTGATTACATGTCGAAGGTCTCTCAAGATCATATTATTAATTACCACTTGTCACTCCCTAGAGAAAGTTCCTTATAAAATACCTTGCCATAAATAATGGACAGGATTTGTTAAAAACTTCTTTTTTCAAATTTTAAACCTGATGTTTCTGTTTCTTAATGAACTTAAAATCATGTAGTTTGAGGCATCGTAGTGAGACGAACCAATAAAAGGGTTCACCTTAAAAAAATAAAAGGCCTACCCTGCAAAAACATGAGTGTATCCGTCTTGCACAGAACATACAGTTACACACACACGCACGTTTAATTAAAGGGAAAAAACAGAAAGAAGAAAAAAACAACCAACCACTATTATATTATCTTTTCATGTTTCTGGAAATACAACATTTTTTAGGCCTAAACACACAAAGCACGACCCAAGAAAGTGAGTGCAGTGTCAGTGTTTTCAGGATCAGGATTCGCTTTGCGACTGACACTTACTATCAACCAGTTTGGAAGTTATTAGTTATAATTAGTTGTGTATGCTGTTGAGTGGACTCTGTGACAAGTATTTTTTAATATGGTTCTTGACAATTTTCCGTATACTTCCGTACACTGTGCTATTCCTTGTTTCTTGTTCTAACAGCAGCTCTACTGAAAAGGATCGTTTTCATCTTTGTATTTTTCTTTGTAAAACCTCTTTCTCCATTAAGATGAAGTACCAAGCAGTTTAACCACTAAGTTGTCTTCTTTTTCTCCATCTTTGATGTGAAGTTTGCAGAGATGCAATGCTTGCATGCGTGGGTAGAGCAGTAGGTGACTGTAAAGCGATGGAGAAAAACATCCGTTGCCTAGAAAAAAAAAATATATTTTTTTCATTGTAAGAATGGCATTCAACTGAAGATGCTTAAAGTATATATATGTGTGTGTGTGTATATATTTATTATATATACACATTAATACACATATATGTGTATATATTTATATTATATATATACACACACTGTATATTTGTACAGTGTATATATATATACACTATATATATACATACACATACATACATAGAGAGAGAGAGAGCTGAAAACGTGAGTGAGCTGGAAAGAGGGGACTGTAATATTTGTTCTCTCTTTTTTTCACTTGCAGGCAGTGAACTGTAAAGGCCAGCACAGCATTTCCTACACACTCTCCAGGAACCAGACTGTGGTGGTGGAGTACAGCCATGACAAAGACACAGACATGTTTCAGGTAAATATGTGTAGCTAATGTGGGTTTCTACTTAAGGCAAAGGAGCATATCTAGTCCTTGCATTTCCAGCGTTTGACTTTTTATTAATTGTGGAAACTGCCAGTTGTTATCATTATTTAAACATGTGACATTTACCCTCCAAGTTAACCTCATGATCAACACAAGGCTACTGTGTGCGCAGTATGTTTACATCAATTGTTCTGTCGTCATTAATCTTAGAGGAACTGACCAGAGGGGAGATACACTCCAGACATGTGCTTCTCCTTCAGTTCACTGATTATTATTACACTGTGTGTTCTGTTAGTGGATAAAAAAGCCTGGAAAACTTAATAGAGTTTGTTGTTTGTAGTGTGTCCTCAGTTAAATGGACATGTGAAGCTGTGAGTTTCTATTTGCTGTTTAACTACACCCAGGATTGAATACTCAGCTGACAAAGATACACAAGTCTATAGGTGATGAATTATTGATTGTTTTCTTCCTATTTGCCCCAAGATTGGGCGTTCCACAGAAAGTCCCATAGACTTTGTGGTGACTGACACAGTAGCAGGAGGTCAGGAGGGAGAAGAGACTCCGATCACACAGAGCACAATCTCTCGATTCGCTTGTCGAATTGTCTGTGAACGTAACCCTCCCTTCACCGCCCGCATCTACGCAGCTGGATTTGACTCCTCCAAAAACATCTTCCTTGGGGTAATTACTACTTGGAGTACAAGAGCACTTAGACTTTCACTTTTTTCACACACACACACTGTTTTATGTTACTTGATATATTTGTATGCCAAATTTGTCAAACTAAATCAAGAGCAGAACGTATGTTTAGCAGTCTTTAAAAATAAATGTCTAGAGTGATGACCATCAACCATCCACCTCCATGTCAAATTTGAGTCTGCATCTGTTAAACAAAAGTTCTTAACAGCACACATTGTTTGTTTGTTGATGTTTTTCAACAGGAAAAAGCAGCCAAGTGGAAAAACCCTGACGGCCACATGGATGGACTCACGACCAACGGTGTCCTGGTAATGCATCCGAAGGGTGGATTCACGGAGGAGTCGAAGCCCGGGGTCTGGAGAGAAATCTCTGTTTGTGGAGATGTTTACACTCTGAGAGAAACCCGCTCAGCGCAGACCCCTGGAAAATTGGTGAGGGCATTTATAAAACTTTTGAATCTGAGTAAATGCAACATTACAAAAGGTTTCAGGTTTAAGATTCTTTACTGTCAAACAAACAATAATTCACCGTCCAAGAGGCAACAAAAAGTAAATATGTGAACTGATAAAATAAAAACTCTGTATGTACAAAGTAACAGGTCCATAGGTATGTCCTATATCAGGGGTTTTCAAAGTGTGGGGCGGGCCCCCCTGGAGGGGTGCGGTGCGACGCTGAGAGGGGCGCGTGTGACCCTGGGGAACATGTTTTTTTTCCGCCGTACTACAATAAAGTGTAATTGCACATCCTTGTAAGTTGAACTATATCTCTTTCTTTTTGTTTTTTTACGTTAACAAGGATACAATGTTATGCAGAGGTGTAACTATAACTATTTTATAGACAAATGCCGTTATTTATAGTTGCGGCGGAGAGTGGGTGGTGGGGTGGGGGGCGCAAATTGTTTTCTTCTTGCTGGGGGGGCGTAACAGAAAAAGATTGGGAAGCACTGTCCTATATGGAACATTGGGAGTATTGTGCATATTTAGCATATTTGGGTTTTTCTCTCACACATTTCGAACAATATGCACTACCTTAACTGGATGCTATATTGACCGTGGACTGGTCAGGTTTAGAATCATGAAAGAAACTTGGTGATAGATAATTAAAAAATTGGTGAGGTTCTCCGTCAAAGAAATGCAATCAAATCTGACCCAGATATTCGGGGATTGACAAAAACTTTCTTTCCAACAGGCGGAAAAAGAAAGACTGTGTGGGACTTTCGCCGACAAATTAAATTTGAATTACGTGAGTAAAGATGAGCTAATTTCAAAGTCGATTCCCGTACCACGATGTGATGTGAAGCGATACAAAGCCATAACTGACAGAGTCATTACTCTGTCAATTTGATATTAATGACGCAGCGAAAAGGCCACTGTCCAATATTGACGATTATATTTCTGATAATGTTTCAAAATGGGGCCAAGACAATGACTTTTTGAAGAGGATGCCACAGAAGACAACAAGAAGTGCCCTGCTGTCTGCACATTCAACCAGAGTTGCATTTACTGTGTGTCTGTGTAACTTGTATGAGGTGTCTGGGATGTTAAAGTCAAAGCTCTTATGAAGATCTTTTTTCCTGCTTGGCCAGTGTGTTTAATCTTCTATTAGTACTGGTGGTCATATAAAACAACCAATGTTAATCACGTAGAGTACATGTTGACGTATAGCTATCATCGGAAGAGTTGGCATGATGAGATTAATATAGATTGTTTATAACATAGGTAACTTCAGGTTTTTTGTCTGCAGCTTCTGTTTATTTCCTTGTTGTCTGTGTTAACACGCCTATGAGCCAAAGTTCCACAAAAGATACCATCAATATTTGACCTGTTTCAGGGCTTTGTTAGTATGAATAAAGGCTGTGCTAAACTGATTGTTTTGTTAACGCAGTTATTAATGTTCAGTTAATCAATCAAGTTCAATTAATCAAGGTTCTGGAAAGCTGTACATCAACACATTTGATGCGTAAAGAAGAGAGAAACATATTTATGTGGTTATTACGTAACCTACATTCATAACCACCAGAAACCTAAACTTCTGTACATAAGCAGCACAGATTTATTTTATTTTTATTTACACACCACTGCATTTATGTGTTTAGTTAATCACCAATATTGTTCTGTGTCTCTGCACAAATGTTAATACCAAAAAGTACCTTTAACTCACAAACTACTGGACTTAAATTTTTACTTTTTTTTGACTGAGCCTGACTGACAGGCATCTGAAGACATTTGTTAATGTCAACAAAACTGGAAATAATCTTTTAGTAGAGTAATAAGGCAGAGTAATGTTATCAATAACAACAATAATTACAAACAAGAGGATGAGGAGAAAACACACAGATAAAACACCAGCCAGAAAAGCACCAGCCAAATGCCAGATAGTTATTTTAAACATGTGTATCAGCCCATAGTTTTACAAATAATGCACCCCTAAAAATATGAATGCTTTTTTATATGTGATATATGTCACAGTGTTTTGTTTTCTTTTTCCTGCTGTTCAACTAACCTACTGTGTTGACTTTGTCATCGTCTGCAGGTGGAGAATGAGAGTAACATACTTCAGGATGGCTCCCTAGTGGATCTCTGCGGTGCTACATTACTGTGGCGTACAGCCGAGGGTCTCTTTCACACTCCAACCCAAAAACACCTGGAGGCTCTCAGGCAGGAGATCAACGCGGCGCGGCCCCAATGTCCTGTTGGCCTCAACACTCTGGCTTTCCCCAGCATGCAACGCAGCCGCGCCCTCTCCTCGCTGGAGGAGAAGCAGCCTTGGGTCTACTTGGCTTGCGGTCATGTGCACGGATACCACAACTGGGGTCACCGTTCGGAACAAGAGGCTAACGCCGAGCGTGAATGTCCCATGTGTCGGGTAGTGGGGCCCTACGTACCTCTCTGGCTGGGCTGCGAGCCAGCTTTCTATGTGGACGCAGGTGCGCCCACTCATGCCTTTGTGCCTTGTGGACACGTGTGTTCAGAGAAGTCGGTGAAATACTGGGCGGACATCCCTCTGCCCCATGGGACCCACGCCTTCCACGCCGCCTGTCCCTTCTGTGCCACGCAACTCAGTCTAACTCAGGGCTGTTCCAAACTGATCTTCCAGGGCCCAGTGGATTGATCTTCCTGAGGGTCCTGCTGTGGCAGAGAGGAAGCCACTGGGACGCCAACATGCTGTGAAACTCTTCTTTATGCTTCCTTTTGTTAATTGTGAGACATTTTTTGGACTGGATGAAGAGTCAATCCCTTAAACCTCTGGTTTTATACTGTGGATCCTGCACAGAAAAGACACAATACACATTGTTCTGGGCCTCTGGTGTCTTTCTGGGATATACACAGAAGGGGAGCACAGTGGACCAAAGTTCCTTGGACTCCAGTACTGTTTTTATAAATCCTGCCAACCAACTGCTTTGAAAAATGCACATTGTAGATGTGCCTACAATGGCTGCTATTTTCCATCAGAGCACAGGAGGAGTAAGGTCTGTCTTTGCTCATGAATTAAACTGAACCTAATAATGGTGGAAGGAGGTTGATGGTTCTGTCCAGAGAGAACAAGATTGATTTTTCTTCCTAAAGGGTCAGAAGGAAAGTCTTTCCAAAGCCTGACAGCTGGACTGTTGGCTGGGAGCCAGGACCGACTGGGACTTGGTTATGATGGGAAACCAGTCAGGCGCTCCCCTGTCACCTTTCAGCCTTGATCCTGACCTTACAGCTCTGCAAAATGGCTTTGTTTGCAGAACAAATTTAAAAACTGGGGAGGGGCTTATTTTCCACATGAACTTTTTTTCATCTCAGAGATAAGAAATATTTTGTCAATAACATAAAGGAGGTAATTTTATATCCAGAAGACATAAGGAAATGAAAACCCACATGGTTTTTCACATTTGTATTGGACAGATTATATAGTAGTATTTTACTATACCCAGGCCCTTGTACTGTTTCATATTGCAAATGTTAATATATATTTTTTCTCCTGCGTAGACACTATTTACATGAATGTTTGAGTGTGTGTATGCGTGTGTGAATGTGATTGGGCTGGACTTTATGAGCGCCCTGGGGTGATTTTTATGTTTATCAATTCTTCAGTCAATGCCCTCTTTGTTATCATTCTGAATAGGAACGCAGGAAAACAAAAAAAGGACAACTTGCAGGGTTTCACAGTCAGTCTGCATAAGGAGATCTGCAGCTGTTGATTTATTTTGTGTGATAGATTCAACTATCGGAGGGGTGCCATACATCTGGCCCAGAATCAGCCAACTGGGTTTTTTTCCAATCAGGCCTCTAAACTATCGTTGATTGCCTTTGAAAGGGTTGTTGGGTTGAAATGTGAAAAAAAGGCAAAGAAGACTAACTAGAATGTCTAACTAGGACAAACAATTTGTTCTTCATCCTATAACCATCACAAAAAGTCCATCTATCAATAACTGTTTATGTGTAATTGGATCACAGGGGGAGAAGTTTCCTTGACTGCCACCCAAATTACATGGCACCATACATGTCCCTTTTGAGCCTTTGCCCAAAATTCAACAGAGGGTGAACCCTCAAGTTTCACTCCAATGACATGGACATTGACTCTAAATTATTGAAACTCTTTGTCAAACACTTCTTAATCATTTTAAGTCAAATATTTGATTATTGGCTGGCAGGACTTAACTACGACACCTCCAACTAAACTCCCAGTCCAAAGGTTTAACTGTTAAAGGTATGGGGACGGCCTAATTGCAGTAGAAGACGACATCCATGTAAGACAACGAGGCCGTATGAGCTCTCTGTGTCCTTTACTCCCCCTTTTCCCTTTTCTCCACTTTTTCATGTACTGTGTTCAGTCTGCACTGCTTTTGTTTATAGCTTTATCCCATTTCTGGGTTCCATCCAATGATTCATTCACTCTCCAACTTGTGCTCAGCCACAGCACCATTCAGAGATTATACCAAATATAAGTAGGAGACGTTTTCACTCCCTATGCAAGATGTAAAGCTGAAGTGCTGCTGTGGTGGAGTGTGACAGCTCTGGATTACACTCAGGACTGCTCACTTGAAAGCACCAGCACTGTGGGAACTATGATATTGTCACACATGGTGCCAAGTTTGAGAAGCTGTGTGGGAAGAAAAAGCTGATGTGTCCAAAAATAATTAGAAAAACTAAAGAATCTGGGAAAAAATCATTGCGTGGTTATTTTTCCAGACTGCTCATCTCTGTAGTCTAGTCAGAAGCATTTACCCTGACACTGATTTACCAAAAATATTCGTTAAATTATGAGACAGTGACTGTCAAGTTTCCAAATATAGCATTATTAAGTTTCATTGTCGATTTTCCTGAATTGTATGATGATAATAGCTTCGAGGTATCACCCAGGGCCGGAGTCCACCATGATTAAAAGCTTTTGCGAGGCAAGGTGGTGTCTCAGTGGCAGTGGAGGATCGTGGGGATATTTACTGTCTGGTTACTCCCTCAGAGTAACATACTTAATATTTTTCCAAAAGCATTAACACTTTGCTCATACCGCAGTGCATTTCCAAATTTCCTTTAATTGCCGTGCAAGTGCAAATTCACCTATAGTACAGTAGCATTCCTTACTAAGACTTCCAGCTCCAACACTGTGCCTGTCGTCGCTTAAGACCATGTTCTGTAACAGCTGCAGAGTAGCAGCCTAAAACATTCCTCCTTGGTAAACATGGGTGTGGCCCTCAGTTCACTAAAGGGCTTGTTCTATCATTTAGTCTCCTGCAGGAGTTCTGCACACAAGCCATGGAATGCACTGATTCTCCCTTTGCCTCCTTTTTTGTTATAGTTTTTTTTTTTTCCAAAGATTAAAAGTATTTTTGAAAACTTGCGCAATGTGGTCTCTGATTTTAGGCCTATGTTATCTATCTTATCTTATCGAAAGTTTTTACTTGTGGCTTGTCAGATACGGACCATTAAGAACTAATTCATTTGAAAAAAAAAAAAATATATATATATAGATAGTATATATAGTATATGTGTGTGTGTGTGTGTGTGTGTAGCTATACATTTATGTATGTTTATAAAAATCGCGTTCGTACATCTATTTCTATACATAAAATGAGTGTAGACTCAATATTTATCATAAAGATTTTTCCGTTTAAAATGTCCAGGCAATGTTTCCATAGTAAGCCACAAGAGGGCACTGTTTCCTCAACAATCTCGCCGAGACGAAATCATCAACTGCAACCCAATCTACCGAGTCTGCTCACTTCAGGATATTACATGTTTACGTATGATGTAAATAGAGTACGCAGGATGTTCACTGATTAATCTAGTTAATTTAGAGTCTTTGATTTTGTCAAATTAATTTTTCCGTACACTAATTTCAATTTTAAATCCAACCATTGAACATAAGACATTTCTGAAAAGTCTTGAGTTTATGGCAATTACCCCAGTGTGCATTCATAAATCCATATGTGATGACATTTTCCATCTTTTCTTTTTTGCTTTTCCATAAGGGCACATGAAAGGGATTTAAATACATAACACATCAGTTAGGCTTTTGAGAGCCATGGGACGCCGTGCCTCCTAATTAACATTTCTGCAGTAGATGTGAGATGGGTTCATGTGTCTGCACACATGCCTGTTTTTCTGAATGACAGAAAAGGCAGTGAAGGTGACAGCATGCTAATTCTGACACCGCTCAGTGGCTCCCTTTCCTTAAGCAGGGCAGGGTTATGCAAATAAATGCAATGATACATATTTTTTTTTTGTGGAAGCAGCTTCCTGGATGTGACAGTCCAATTCTGGAGCTACACTCACGTCAAGCTGGATGGATGTGAGATGTACCGTCTTATCACCTTTGTGATCCTAAGAAGCCACTTTAATAATCACCGACATCAACTGTTGAAGCCACCAAACTCCATTCCACTGGCTTGGATTTGAGCTGCATTTAAAGCTCAACTCAGAGGTCGACTATTCAATGAATAATATATTATATTCATCTGTAGCTCTTTTTCTGGCGGTTTCCTGTTATGGAAAACTGCCTGTGGAAGGTTGAGAGCCTCAGAGTTTTGGCAGCAACTATGTTTTTGAAAGGTAGATTCCATCTCGTTGGGCAACTTAGAAAAACTGAAAGATTTCATGTTTATTTCAATTAACATTAGTCTGCATTGTGTTTTATTATGAGAAACCACAATTTCCATCTACTTTATTGAAATTACTTATTTTATTAACTATAGTGTAAAAATAATAACGTTTAAATTACATACATTACACTATACATGGTTTTAAATATGAAAAACAAAGTTAAAAATTATAGCTATAATTGTGTGGTAATTGCTGTATACCACAGCACAGTTTCAGATTTAACCAAATCATTTGCAGATGATATCATGTGTAAAATCAATTCTAATGAGAAAAAACGGTATGTTTTTGCTATATAAAGAGCAATCATGGATAAAAGTAATTGGTTTTAACCTTTATTTTTAATCTGACGGAGTTATGTTTTAATTATTCCAAAACTCCTTGAACAAGCCCAGTGTTATTATTCCGAAAAACATACAACTATAACTAAATATTGTGTCTGCTATATTCAACAGTTACAATAGTAATATATTGTCCATAAACCAATTTACCTGACAGCTGAAACATTGTAAAACGTCATTAACAGCGTAATTTCTCACTTAATGAGTATCAAGCTAGTCGTCCAATAAACAAAAGCAGCACCATATTTAAGATTGTTACTTATATTTCATTCATATTGACAGCATTTAATCTAAAAAACATCAAACATTCAGTATTAACCCTAAAATATGGACAGAATCTTCTAGTTTCTTTAAGGACGTCACTTCCGGTCTCTCCAGCGGCGTCCTGCAAACAAGGGGACAAATGACTTTAATTATGGAGTAATTGCAGTCGTGTGATAATTAAATCGTTATCGGTGAATTGGTCCCACACGGAAACCGTGCCGCTACGTGTCGTCGCCCCAATTCAGTGTGAGAAGGGTTTTTATCTACTATCGTCTCTTCTCCTCACTATCTCTTGGGTCTCACACTGAAACGATCAGCCTTATTGTCCCTCAGAGGAAGGTGTTGTTTGTTAAAAATATTATCTTGTAAAAAAAAAAAAACACGTTCTTGAAGCAGTGTCCTCTACTCGGAGATGAGATGCAACGTTTATCTCAGGTTAGGGCTGTTTGAATAACTTCAATCCTCTTGTTTTAATTGCTCTCGACAAGGAGTTCCGCTGCGGGCTGTGTCCGCCCATGGAGCTCTGTACACCGACAGTTTACCGCGCAAAAATGCACGCGTTTTTAATCTCTGTCATCGATTTGTTTGATCATTTTGTAAGCAACGTGTAAAAAAAAGGAACATTATTATGTGTTTTTTTTCTTTTGTTATTGTTTATTGCCTCAATAACTTCCACAAAGGCAGGGTGTACTTGTTCTCAAATCATCCTCCATCTTGGTTGTTGATAGGGTATATATTGTATATAATCTTTATAGCAGTGTAGTCACGTAGTCAGGGTAAATATCGTTAATAATATAATGTCGGATTCCATTTAGCTTTTTGTGTAAATAGCTTATAAGTTGTGAAAGTATATAATTCACTGTATTGTTTGCTGGATGAAAAGTACAACATTAAATTCAGACTTGAAGATTTCAAGCATGACTTGGTCACAACTTCACTGTTAGATGCAGAACAAGTTTAGTCACAGTCTTATTTATTACTGCACATTTCTATGCAGCTACAATCGCCCCAGGCCTTATTTATTTACATAGTGTGTATCATTTCCACCTCATGAATCCCATGCAATTCAGTCCAATGCAGCTGCAGTATTCTGGTCAGTTCCACATACAGACAAAAAAAATGTCTTTCTCATCTTTTAGTGTGTGCTAATAGCGTTCTTGGCCTGTATGTTTGTAGTGAGCAAATGTTAAGTCAAAAATAACAATGGGCCTAATATGTCTGTGAAGCAGATTCAAAAAGGCTTAAGTGGATTACACCTCATTTCAAGGATGCTTAAGGTAAGATTAAAACAGATACGTGCTAAGTGAGAGGAATACAAAATCAAATACAATGAATTGCGATTACTCAGTGGTCTCAGAAGCCCCTCTATCATCGTGCATGGATTTTCTGCTTGAATTTATCCCCTAGAAAAAAACAAATATATTGAGAATTTATATATATATTTTCACACATTTGTGTTTTTCAATTTCAAATCATCATAATTAATTGTTTGTATTGGTGTTTTTGCTTTGAATTTACGTGCACAGTCGCACACATGTTAGATACAATCTGAGAAGACAAAGATGAACTCTGTCCACCATCATATGGTACAATTTTATATTATAATAATCATAACAGTGTTTTTAGCCGCACTTATTCCAGTTGACTTTGTCACGGCCTCTGCCGGAATATGATGCACAGGTCTCTGTGAGGCTGTTTATCTCTGCTATCATTCTGAACCGGTACTATTGGGGCGAAACAGTTTGGTTGTCTTTGCAGCAAAGTGGTGAAGTGGAAGTGGTACTTTTACAGAGAAGATTTTATGACTTGACTGATTACCCCCCACTGTCCGCCATCTTCCCAAATTCACTGCATCTCCTCCCCGTGTCCCTCTGCCAGCACTGCAGCCCGACGGATAACCGAGCGTGGATTAAGAATGACATCACACTGAAGCGATGGTTGAGCCCAAATGTGAGAAATTGTGTGTGTGCGTGTGTATGAGATGGATGTTATATGTGTGTGTTCAGGACTGATTAGACAGTGAGGGTGGTGGTGAGAGTGGAGCGAGGATTAGAGAGCAGTGTGAGAGTTGGCTAGGTGCTGACACCACTCCACCTCACCAAGGGCTCAATTTACTGAGGGATCAGACTCATTTATAACAGGCTGGGATTAATATCAGTTCAATGGGGCAATTTCTTCATTACAGTCACCCTTGAACCTGTGAAATATGGACACTTGTGAGACATTTTGGAGAGCGGTTATCGGGTCTTACCCGTAATCTACTGCCATGCTGCTGCAATTACGTTGATGTTGCATGTCCAGCAGTTCTAGCAAATATTATATTTACTAGAGTGCTGGATTTTTATACCTGTCGCTTCAGCAGCTTTATATCATAATATTTTCAGTGTTTATTTTGTTATTTATCAGTTAGGTCTGAGGCCTCGAGGTTTGTTTTGGCCAATAATTCATTTATATGTAATATCTTTATTTAGTATTAAAGGAAAGAAAACTCGCCTTGTCATTGTGATTCACACCACTGACACACAACGAAATGTGACCTCTGTATTTAACCCATCACCAAAGTGAACAGTGGGCAGCTTTGAGCGCCCGGGGAGCTGTGAGTGTGGACGGTGCCATGCTCAGTGGACTTCGGTGGTAACTTGGCGGTAGGTGGATTTGAACCAGGGGTCTTGCAGACTCAAGTCTAACCACTAAGTCACCCACTGCCCCCAATGAATTAATAATGATAAACACACATGTTAGAGGTAATACTCTTTTGTACTGTACTTTTAAAATGGCATTTGGAATCATATTCACAGGCACTTTTATATTACTGAAAGACAAATTGGAATTCACATTGTCTTGTGGTATTTTAAAGTAATTTTGTAATGTTTGTAGAACGGTTTGAAAATGGAAACTATGCTTTAATTGTCCTAATTTTGGGAAATTATTGTGTTAGCAGATTTGCCCCTGACAAGCGCCAAATTATTAAGTAATTTGTTGTCTTTGATATTGACAATGTTGAGAACCGACCTATTGAAAACATCAGGAATTTATTTTTTTTTAGGTTTAATTTGTTGTTTGTAAAAAACAAAAATATATAATTTGCATTTGTTTCACTATGTCTAAGGAAGCCACATCTTTTGAAAAGACAAAAAAAAAAAGTAAACAACATTTCATGATATCTGAGATTTTGCCAAAATCAGTTATCACTTTATGATAATCAGAACACGATACTGTAGTAAACAGAATCTCTTTCATAACATCAGAATTTGTGTCCAGCTTTGAGGTACTACAGCTTCTATCGCGAGATGTGCTCAGCGCCTTGGTTCAAATCACGTTCAGCTGCTGCCTCCGAAAAGAGCGCGTGGGCTTTATCACTGCTTTTCTGACTCTAACAAACGAAAATTTGCGGAACTCATCACTGAACATTTTTTTAACGTAATGCCAACTATATTTTGACGTCGTTATTCATCACATAGCAGCAATGAAAACATTTTTTCTCGCCAGCCGGATATTTTGTAACTCCTAGCACTGCTAGCTTCATGATTTGCCGACATTAGCCAAGCATCAGCTTCCCGAGCCGCCGACGTCCCGTAAAAGAAAATAAAATGTCCACGGAGCAGCGGACAAGTTGGATCTTAACGGGCGCCACCGTAGCGTGTATCACCGCTCTGTACGTCCCTTGCGTTCAGAGAACTGTTCCCGGAGGAGACTCGGGTAAGTTTTAGCCAGCAGCTAGCTCTGGGCGTCTGTAGTCATGTGATTTTGTTATGTTGCTGCCCAGCCAATAAGGTGGCGTGTCGTCAGCGAGGGTGTTCCACCGCCTCTGTCCGTGGTGCTGCAGCTTCTTAAGAGGGACTGAAAAACTGGTGTCTCTTTTCAGAATAAAACGTTGAATAGAAAGTTATTAGAGTAAAAAAAGCTGAGGCTTCTGTTTTCGAGTTTGTTTTGTTGTTTTAGAGCATTGTTTAATGTTTTATTATGGCTTTTATTAAGAGAATTTACCATTTTGTCGCCAGAATGCTGCAAAATCGCAAATCTCACTTTTACCTATTCCCTACCCTTTTATAGCACAATTTGACTTTATTTTACAACTGTTCAACTAGACAAGGTAGCCTCATTTGGTTGGAAAAAAAATAAAATTGTCTTTTAACAATTGCAAACTGTATTAATCTTATTTGTGGTTGTGCCATTTATTATGTTCATGCACTGCTGGCACTACTGGCACTACCCATAGGTAAATGTTTTTGACTGCCCTCCACTTACAAAATGGTTGGTATTTCCTATAGTGTAATGTGGAAAAAATTTTAAATTTCACTCTTCACACGAGGCATAACAGCTGACATAAATGTATTTCTCCCAGCACCTTCCCTGTGTGGTAAATCTGTGTGCCCTCCTTCCCCTTACATTCTTGCACTGCAGTTTATGAAGTAACACACGGCACAATTACTGACTGTTGAGAAGTGATAGCAGGGGTACAAACTTGTAAATTATGGACTCACAGGCATGAAGCCTGTGCTTGTTAGGTGTTGCATTTCTCCGACTCGCAAGCCGCTGTAGAGGTTAAATGCATAATTTCCAGAATACAAAGCACTTGGCCAGATAAGGTTGAGCAGAGATGAGTAGAGTGCATGTGATTGGAGCGCTGAGTGGCCATGGCTGGTGTCTACTGAAGAGGGCCTTTGAAAAAATAGCCAGCTCCTTCTCCACAGTGTTTAGGAACGGTGTAGGATGCCCACTCTGATAGTGCCAGCTGAACACCCTTTTGTATGCTCCAGGTCTTCGTCTCTGTGTCCTAATCTCTTTAGGTGTGATGTGCCCTGGAGAGTCTTGAGCGCAGCCCAGAGGTACGCTGTTGTCTAGGAATGTGGAGTGTGAAAATGAAGGGGATTACAGAAGACTGGTGTGGGTGCCTATGCTCCACTATCACAAAGACTTTTGGCACTCATGCGCTCCCCTGTTGACTCAATATTTTGCTTTTTCAGTACAAGAGCTGAAAAACTCATCATGGTGGCACCAAGATGAATGGTTTGGCTCAAAATGTCACCACTGAATGTGGTGAAAGTGTGCCACTAGTGAGGGAAAATGTTTGTAAATTGAGAAGCCAATGAAGAGTGTAGAAAATGACAAAAAAGGTGTCACACAGCTCTGATTCGCAGGTGGAACACAGATATGAAAACATGAAAGCTGTGCAGGTGGAGACTTCATGGTCCATCAAGCTGACAAGTTTGTGCTCCTCGTGTTGTAGAAACTGCAGGTTTTGAAACCTGTTGTGTCTGCAAGGTTGCAGGTAATCAGTCTGAAACTCATCTTCTGCACTTTTGGGTGTTCTTACTTTTCAGAGTTTAAATTTGCTAACAAGGAATCAATTAATGTAACAGTAATAGTTTGAATAACATGAGTGATGGCCCTGTATCAAAGTGTATGTAATGTTTCTGCATTTTTTACTCCTATTCCTGTCAGTTACTGCTCTACGACCACAGTCTACGGTCTCAAAGGTCTGTCAGAGGTGTCTTAGTTGTTATGGTCTTATTGAACCATTAACTGAGCGTTTCATCTCTAGCAAATCAAATTCAACACCAATTCTCAACAGTCAGCTTTAACCTGGACCCATCAGACCAGAAAGTACAATTAAATTATGGTCCATATTAACAAGACTGATTTTCTGTACGCAACCTCAGCCCATGTGGCCCGTGTTTACTGTTGCCGAGGGTTTTTAAAATGTCTTTCTGAATGGACTTGAAGCACATTCAGCAGCAGTTTCTGCCCTCTGAAATGATATGTAGAAATTTTTTTTTTTACGTTTTTATCTGTAGATGGCACCATGGATTAATCACTGTATTGTTTAGAATGATTTTATCACACGTTATTATTATTATTACTATTATTTTTTTTTATTGTAAGATACTTGTTTGTTGTTATTTCTTTGTATTCTTTGCCACAAGATTGCTAGTTAATGGTGGTACCTCATATGTTTTAATTGTTTTAATCAATTTTTTCTCTTTTGACAATTTAATATATGTAATTGTCTGGATTTGAAAATAAATGTATATATATAGTATCTATATATATTTTTTTTTCTAATTGATGTTTATGTACAGTCAATAAAAAATGGACAATCCGTTAATTAATGTATTATTTATCATTATTATTTCATATTAAAATTTGAGATTTAATTTCCGATTATTTATTTACTTTTTTTAATTTTAGTAACCGAGATTATGATGTTAATGTTTAAGACATGTTGCTTTGATGACAGCCATGCGCATACTGTACCGCTTACAGTCCTCCATGTACCAGCAGAGGGAGCTGTCTCGAACACCTAACATTTATCACTAATTTAATCAAAGCCTAGTATCAATTTAGAGCAACACGTTGAGTAAATAATATTGTAATTTGTAATTCTCTGGGTGTGCTGGAAAATTATTATTTTTTTTAAACCAAAATGTATCCAGAATGCCTAAAATGGCATTTTATTTCCCTCCTGTTGCAGTGCCTCACACAGGGTTAGTTTAAAAATAGAGCGACCGTCTCTTCTTGTCGGTTTTATTTCTCTTGTTTATTAAACAGCTTACCTCATCGCTTCAGTGTCTTCATCACGGATGTTTAGTTTATGCTCCCTGGACTAAACAAGACACTGAGACACAGGGATTTTGGGAGCAGGAGAGAGTTGTAAAGGGGTAGAATACTGAGGGAGGAGAGGATGGGGAGGATGGGAAAAGCATTATTCTCAATCAGTATATGCCTGTCTTTGTGTGACAGAGCACTGGAGAGAGAATCTAGTGGTTTGTGTGTGTGTGTGTGTGTGTGTGTGTGTGTGAGCAGCGTGTGCATTTATATATCTGTATGTGCTACAAAAAAGGGAGGGAGGCATCAGGGGAGCAGGCAGAGATGAAGAGAATGAGCGTGCCGCTTAGGAAATGTCACACTGGGAAGATTTGCAGGTTTTGATCCTGGCAAATTAATGCAAAACCCCAGTGCAAGTATTTGATTTGGGAAAACTTTGGGAGCAGACTTGTCTCTTAATAATAATTATTGGGTTTACATTAATTTCCTCCCCTATTCTCTTCCACAGGAGAGCTGATCACCACTGCCTGTGAGCTGGGGGTGAGTATTAACTGTATTGTTTAATCAATTCACTCATTAACTTTTATAAGCATTAAGGAAGTTTAATTAAGCATGGGCAAGAAAGCAGATTAATTCACTTTGAGTCCACAGGTTTTTCCCCCCTCCCGCTCTTCTTTTCTATATACTTATTTTACTAAGTTGCAAATAGAGAATGCTATAATTTGCAACCCGTTTTTCCAAATCCAATTAAAGTCAATGGTAAGGCAATGGCTTTTGTAGGCTTTGCCTTATGTACGGTATAAGGCTTATTATATCCACTCCTCTTTTTGTGTGTGTAAGCCGCGAAGAATGAACTAAATCGGGTTAACAGTTATAATAAGTTTTATTATTTAATAAAGTTTATTACGCCGCTGTGATCCTTTTAGGGAGGCTGTGTCAGTGTCACTATGCCAGTAATCCTGCTGTTAGTGCTGCAGTCCGTGTGGCCCGTCTGTCTGCCTTTCAGGCCTCCCCAGGGCCTGACAGGCCGTCCCCGGACCCCACGCAGCAGGGCCGCCCACCCTCGACCCCTTACTTTCCCATCCCAAAAGCTCAAAGTTTTTTTTTTTCCCCTCCCTGTGGCCTTTGCTTCTGAGCTGCCCTGCGAGTGTGTATCTGTCCTCTTCAGTAGAACGCAGTGTGCTACTAGCACCCCTAGTGGAGAGTTCTCTTCACTTGTTAATCTACATGAAGTTTTCTACTCTTCCATTTTTTTTCTCCTCAGACTTCGCCAAAGTTGCGACCATTACTAAGGAACATGGGGAACAGTTTGTGAGTTAGTCACCCTCTCACCTTTTCCACAGTTCAGTGTTCATTCACAGAGCCGTCCCTTCTCCCTGCCCACATGGCTGGTGTTATCAGTGCCAGGGAATGAGTCTGTGTTTAATGACGGAGCCTTTATCTGGGTAGAGGAGACTTAGCAGCTAATTGCTGTGATTGCCGTGATCCCTCAGGCGAGGATGACTGCAGCTCGGAGGTGGTTTGAGGGTTGGGGCTGGTGAGTGTGACATACTCCAGCGTGGACTCTGGGGAACGGTAGTGTCCTTGAGAAGAGACTGGAGGAATGTAATGAGAAAAGGGAAGGGACCAAGGGCAAAAGGAGGAGGGAAGAGTTCTACTGTGGCTGTGAGTCAGTTTGAGGTCAGGCAGTAATGTAGTGCTACTGTATCTGTTCAAGTTTTAATTTCTCAGTGTAGTGAATCCCAACCACTGTGCTGTGGCGGCAGGAAAATGATCCAATGTACCAAAACCAATATTTACTTATTTACTGCAAATGCATATTGTTCTCTGTTTATGTCTATGTGTGATTGTAGAGCAATTAAATCGGTTACATGCAGCAGAAGGCTATGAAACCATAATCAGAGCTGATGGGTTTTTTTCTGGTGCGTCTTTTTCCACTTTCTGCTAGTATATTACTGTCGTCTTTAACTTACCAGGACTAGATTATAATTATATTTCATTACATATACTTATTGTAAGATTTTCGTTTCGTGGTGTACCTGGGCTATTTCCTGATGATGTCTGTTGCATGTACGGTGGCTCATATAATGTTGCTGTGTTAGTATTCTTCACAGTACACTAAGAAGTTCATCTATTGGAGGGAGAAGAGCACATGGAATCAAACCTATAGCTTTGTTGTTCACTTTCAGTTGCAGCAAGATTGTTGTCCTTTAAGTCAAAACGAGCAGATTTGTTTAATGTAACAATTCCAAAACATATAAATAGGGTTTCTGTGATTGTCTGTCATTTATTCAACATGGCGCTGTGTATATATAAGTTATGGTTTGCGTGAAGCAGTTGAGGTGGTGCTGAGTGTCCTCGATGACAGTAGTTCTCTGCGCCTAGCGCTCTCGTCGTCATAAAATGTTTCTTACAAGTTGTAATTTGCAATCAGTATCAGTAGTATAGACTAGACTTAAAGGCTATTTTGTTTACTCAGGCCTCACCCAACAGCCACAAATTCCACATATTAGAGAATACAAATAAAGTTCTAATAAAAAAATCTTATCATCTTAAATCCTCTCTTAATCTGACATTTTTATTCTAATGTAAAGTTCTTTATCATGTTTCTACTTTTAAACTGACGAAGGTAGTAATTAAGTGTAATTGTAAATAATTGACATAATAGTTATGTTGCATTGATCTTGGAATAGTATTTTGAGCGTGTTTTGATTTTGTTGACTGTATCTTGCTAATGTGGTTTTCCGCATGTAAACAACTGTTACATGCTTGTGCTGCAGGTGGCTCATCCCCCAGGATACCCTATCTTCACCCTGGTGGCACGTCTGGCCATGGTTGCACTGCCCTCACTTTCTCCAGCCCACAGCGTCAACCTTATTGGCAGCTTGCTGGGAGCTGCAGCCTGTGGTGCCCTCTGCATGACAGTGTGCAGGTAGGAACATAAATAACATATATATTTTTTGGGGTTTTATTTTCTTGCTATTGCCATTGCTATTGTGACGACACATCATCAGTGGGGTAAAACTAATCTGTCTCACAACGCTCTAAACCCAGCTCACGTTCCCTATTGGTGGGTGAACAATCCAACACTTGAATTCTTCTTCACAATACAGTCATGGAAAAATGATTAGACCACTCTTTCTTCAATTTCTTGTCCATTTAAAAGTCCGCTTCCACTTAATCTACATTAATCTGGACAAATATTATAACAACTAAAAAGGCTCATAATTTCAGAGCTGATTTCTGGCCATTTTGCATGGTTTTATTGACAGTGACAAAAATCACTTCCGTTCCTATATCACTAGCAATAACATTGTATTGACAAATACAGTGCTTTTAGTCATTGCATGGTTTTGTGTTCATTGTTTCCCCCAGGTGATAAACCTTTAGTGGAACAAGGCATTAAGATGAACAAGGAATTGAAGAAAAACAGAATTTTTTCCATGACTGTACATGTGCAGACAGTGCAGTGTTTTCATTGATCTTCATGGACTTCTGCTGAAGTCATATCATGTTCTGGAAATAGCCTGGTACTACTGTTATGTCATGTTAATAATACAATACGTTAATTTTGGTCTCTACCAACTAAAATAAGGCCAGGTTCATAGATAACAGCAGGCATAGCTGATGAGTTAATCAGTTAAACTTATACCAGGGGTTAACAACTATTTTTTCCTCTTCTTGAGAGCAGGACAATCAAATAAAATGAAATTAGAGTCTTGTTATTAATCGATGATTATTTTCTATACATCACATTAAAACCACACAATATTATTTCTTTCATCCTCTCACTTTTGGAGTCCAGTCGCAGATTGGATGTTTTATTTGGCCTAAATTTCACCACAAGCCACCATTTGATAATCACTACAACATGATGTGTTGAAATAATGGTCTTTAATAATCTTGTATGTTGATTGTTGATATACTGAAGGGGCTCCGTGTGTGTTTTTTTTTTTTTTTTTAGTAAATAATTCTCAGATAATATTTAATGACTTTTTTCCATCTCAAATTGTCAGTTTGTGCAGATCACCGTGTCTCACAGACACAAATAGAAGTTGGTCATTTGGAGGGTGGGTGGTTGGGGGGGTTGTTCAAACATCACTCTAATGACTTTTTGCATCTTGATGCTGTCTGGGACACAGAGTGGCATTTTTTTGGTGCCGTCTCACTGGTGCTAGTCTCCCTGATCCTCTGTTCAGTATTCAAGAGCAGGGTCCAGCAGCCCTTCTCTCTCCCTTCACCCTGCCTTGCCTGTTTACCCATCAGCCACCTAGTGTGAGTGTGCGTGTGTGTGTATGTATATCACAATTATTGTACCCTCCAGCACACACGCTAACATCCCCGTCCTCCCGCTCCCCTGCTGCCCAGCATGCTCCCAATCCTGACACGGCACGATTTCTAATCTCCCTCGTCCCTGCCTCCTGGGTCTTAGAGAAACAGGATCACTAACTCCGCCCCTCCCACTTCCCTTCTCTCTTTCATCGCCTGCTCAGCTCCATCATGAGCACAGTTCATGTTGTTGTCGACCACCTTGCAGTTTGACCTGCTTCTGACTTGATCATTTAAAAGATTTTTCTTGTCCTACATGATTAAATTGCTTATTGCTGCTATTTATTTATTTTTTTAATCATTCTCAAATACTTTTATTGAAGATTTAGAAAGAAATGGAAAGCAAACTCCTTGTTATTGTGATCCACACTAGTGCACGCAACGAAATGTGACCTCTGTATTAAATCCATCACCAAAGTGAACAGTGGGCAGCTTTGAGCGCCCAGGGAGCTGTGTGTGGGGACGGTGCCATGCTCAGTGGACCTCAGTGATAACTGATCAGTTGGTGGATTTGAACCTGAAACCCTCTGTACCCCAGTCCAGTTTCTTAACAATTACGCCACCTGTTGTTTAATTCAGTTTAGGTGCAGAATATGAACTGTTATTACTACTTTCATAGCAGTTAAATGTGTCTCTCTCTACTTCCTGAATGAAGCCTCTCGGTACAAGTGGCCGAGAGGCTGAAATTTGTGAGCCTTGATTTTGACAACAAAAAAAATATCTTTATTTTAACTTTCTAACTATTTTTTATTTAACAACAAAAGTCTTTATTTTATAACACGTAAAATCCATGGAAAAGACCAACATGATGCTCTTTCCCTACCTCATAAAGTTCAGTGTGTATTCAGGACATCAGCTGGACCACAAAGACAGCCCTTTAAGCCTTTTAGTAAGAAGTTATAATCTGTGCTTTTAGTTTCTAAAATATCCTGCATATCCTGAAAAATGTTTAGTCATAATGGGGAAAGGATTGAGATCAGCCCCTGGCTGTGGATCCACTGCTTGGCTTTGCCAGGTACAGATTGTTAGGAACAGAATGAGAAATATTAAGTTGAGTTCTGGATGATCAGTCCTGGCATCATGGACATTGAATGTTTTTACCACCCAGAGAAGATTTACCGTTAATATTTTGCCATTTGGATTAAAACAATCCATGGCCTTGTCACTAGTCCATTGAGCTGCTCACTACTAGGTAATCGGCAATATGATGCTTTCATAATATTTTGGCCAACAAGAATGATAACAATTCATGTAAAATTAGTAAATCAGTAACAGAAGGTCCAAATGGCACAGTTGATTTGTAATAGTAGTTTTCAAGCAGTGTGCACCATAGTACTATAGTACAATAGGTTACCATCACATAAAGATCAATGACAAAAATTTAGGCCAGCTTGGCCTTGTTTTGTTTTTATTAAAAACCAGACGCATCATCAGAAGGATGCTTGAAATATTAATGGTAGATGACAGATGATAATCTATGCAAAACCATTACAGTATATCTTTTTTTATATATATTATAGTATATTGGCAGTGGAGACCGATGGGTTAAGGAAGCAGACTCGGGTCTGTAAGGCTTCAAGTTCTAATCCACCAGCTGCCAGGCTGCCACTGAGGTGCTTTGATCATAGCACTGTCCCCACCCAAATAAATTCCAGTGGGCTCACAGCTGTCTCTTATACACATCTAGCAAAGTGTCAGCGGAGGTGGAAAATTGGTTTACGTGTACGGTGCAATCACTCATCCTTTGTTTTTTACAGCCCCCGGGAGTCGGGGGGGTCAGGACATCGATAAATAATTGATTTTGACTTAAAGAAATATCAGCAGAGTGCTGAACCTCAGGCGTGAGATCAGGCCATGAAAAAGGATAATTATGTTGCTATAGAAAATATGACTGTAATGTATTTGCTGTCATAATTTATTCCACAATGTGCATTAATAAAGTAGAGCGAGTATAGAAATAATATCAACTGCTTTCAGGGCCGGTCTGCTGCGCACACACGGACTGAGCCAGGCTGCCAGTGAGGTGCTTTGATCGTAGCACTGTCCCCACCCAGATAAATTCAAGTGGGCTCACCACCCACAGGAAGGCTGACAGTATGGAGCAGTGTGATTTGGGTGGCTGTAGTGGAGACTGCTGCCCCTGTGACCCGGTAACAGATAAGCAGATGAAGATAAATGAATGAATACTTGTTGTACGTATTTCACTAACGTACTGTAAGTCAAAATTCAGTAATTTATCTTCATCTGCTTATCATGGTCAACAGTCTCCACGACTGCCACCCAAATCACACTGCTCCATACTGTGAGCCTACTGGGAGGTATGTGGGTCAGGACACTCAACAATATTACAATATTATGACTAACTAGTACTACTATTTAGACAGCTACTAGTCAACAGCTGTTTTCAACAGCTCCTGCCTCTGTTTTGGAACATCCTAAAATTGAAATGTTTAGTTTTACATCTTTGTCACTTTTTGTTTCAAATGTTGGGAAAAAAATTACCCAAACTAATCATTTCCCTTTTGGGCGTTTTATTTTCAGACGGCATAATGAAGTGCATTAAATATAGAAACTTGATATCAGTTTCTCTAAAGTAGAAAATTTGCAGACCTTGAAATTCATCTGGAACACACCCAACATGACAGGCCTTTGATGTATCAATTCAAATTAGTCAGCCACATTGCTGTGTTTAATGTGGGGAATGCAAGCTGATAGGCTTGGAAGCCACTTTTCACTCGTGCAACTTTAAATGTAGCTTTTAGTCTCCCTTTGATTTGTCAATTACAGCTCTCTTGGGTGATCATGTGGTTTGATGTCCAAATTGCACGTCTTTTTATGTTTTCACACCGCCGCCTGACGAGCCTTTGATGATGGTGGACAGTTCCATGAATCTGCAGGCAGAAATATTTGGCTTTTGGAATGCTGGAGGTCTGAGCCACGCGTTTGTAGAAGAATATTCCCTTTGCAGCAGTATAATCCAGGCAGCTCGGTGTTCTGCTCTCTCATTTTAGTCATATCTGCGAAAGCTGCTCCGGATCTGGGCTACCTGAGAGGAATATGTCTGAGAACTGAGCTTAGCATGAGAAGGATTGAAGCTGATAGGTTTGCTCGCTGACAGCCATCAAGGCAAAAAAAAAACAACTGCACCCAGCCATCAGCACTTTTTCATTTGATCACATCCTTATATAACAGTCTGCTGCTTCACATCCACTCCCCGTGGCAGCCTTCGAAACAAAAACACACACCTTCACTTGTTTCCTCCACCACTGAGGGATGGCCCATGTGGCACAGCTGATACCTCAGTGGACCAGAGGGTGGGCTTGATGCCATCTCCTCCTTGTGCTGTATGTCCATCTCCTTATAAGGACCTCCACCATATGGCCCTGATGGCACTTCTAACCGTCTAACTGAGGTGGACAGTTTTTTCTAAGGAATGGAGATGCAGGGATTTTTGGACAAAAATGTTAGGAGGATTTTGGTAACTGTGTCAGTGTTGTAATGGATGGACTAGTTCACTAGCAGTTTCTTCTGTACCAGATGAGGCTCTACCTCTCTGCAGGCCACCAAACTGTGCCTCCATTTTCACATCTGTTGTGGAAGGAAAAAATATCTTTCTGTGTCTGTTCTATTCTGAGTGGCACAGGTCACATTTCATCACGGACCTGTTTGGTCTGAGGCAACACATCGCTGTAGGGGTAGTTAATGTGTTTCACCTTATATCAGTGGTTCCCAAAATGTGGTACAGCTCCCTCTAGTGGCACAGAACTTAAGCAGCAGGGAACTCAACATCAGAAAATATTTTTCCAAATTTCCCCCAAAGAGGTTAGAATTTCAATTGTACGGTAATTGAATGAGAATTGCAGTGTGGTTTGAAGTAGGGAGTTTTGAATGAGGTTTGAGGCCAGCGCTCTCGACAATAATCCTGTCAGAAAATGAGGAAAATGTTTGAGAATCACTGACTAACAGTATAGTCAGACAATGTTCTAGTCTAGTTCTAGTCCAGGTGTCCAGGTGTGGGCAACTCTCTGACAATCCTGCCACAACAGGTCCAAAAAAAGGACACAAAGTGATAGATGAGGATCTATCTGTCGTATCCGTCTGTCGCATCTACCTTCTTGTATCCACCTATCTAAAGACTAAAATGCTTTGAGTCTTATTGATGTCATCTATTGGGAAAACATGGGCATTGCATAGAAAAGGCAGATATTAAATTACAATACAAACCGATAACATAATATGGACAACTTTGGCGGGTCGATTACAACGCTGAATAGGCGGCATTAAGCCCGCGGGCCTTAGTTTTCCTATGCCCTGCTCTAGTTACAGCAGCAACTAATGACGTTTGGACTTTCCCTTGTGTATATTAAGGGCAGGACCATGCATATTGTTCATTTAAATATCAATACGACCAAAATGAGAATCTATTGATATCAATCCATTACTCTCCTTTCTGCTTCAGCATGGCACAGTCTGCTCTAACTAGGGGGGATAGTTTCCCTGTCCACGCCATGTTGTGCACAGTAAAGTTTGACAGTTGGGCTTTGGTTTAGGATCAGATGACATGAAGTGAATACATTCTGAAAATGATTAAGCAGCAGAACAGGAATGGATGAATTTAGCCAATTTAGCTTTTTTTTTCTGGAATCTTATCCTGTGCAGTATAGTCCAGAGGACCTCTCTTACCCTCCCGCCCCGCCTCCTCAGTGTGACCAATGTTTCCCCCAGGACATGTCCTTTATTACAGTTAAACAGATGTTTAATGAAGATGTTATTTTCCTCATTACTGGCTACAGGAAGTGGGAGAGGGAGAAGGAGGAGGGAGGAGAGTGCAGTAGACGACAGAGTACAGTAGCAGTTTAATATTCCTTTCGCCCGTGGGCCTAAGATTGTGTCTGCTTCGGACGTCAATATTACATTCCTCACCCACCACAGGCCGTCTTGATAAGGCACCAGGCACGGAGACGGATCAGACTCGGCAATTACAATTCTTCCAGAATTAGTTAATGGAATCTATACAGCAACATTTATGAATCAGTGGTGTGTGCCTAATGAATTTGTGGGGAGCAATGAAAATGGCATTCAGAGAATTGCACAAACAGATGGTTTTGTAAATTGTTTTTTTTTTTTTCTCTTCCTGTAATTTTTTGTGCTGGGTGAAGATTAAGACGGCATTCTTGGAGAAATTGTCATGTCAGTAAATGCATTGTTTGTTGTGATTAATTCTACACGTATCTGGAGAAACTGGAGCTCTCTCCTGGAGGTGGGGGTGTCTTTGCAGCAGAGTGGGGTCTCGACCATCTTTTGCTAACACATGCAGACAGAGCAAAGTAAGAAAAAAAAATTGCATATTTGTCAAAATTCTTTAAACAAATGAGATAACCTAAATGTTGCTAAAACATCAGAAGATGACTCAATATAAGGTTTTCTTTTCTGTGTTTGGTGTTTCACTGGCTGATTGTAGCTTCATTACTGCAATTATCACTTATTTGCAGGCTTGGATAAAAAAATAATATATTACTGGTTGATTATATATTGGATCAAGTAGCTCTCACAAATTCATAACATTTAATAAAAGCCTATTTAGTATATAATTTATATATACTCATGTTTATGTATATATGTCTGCATGTATGTGTATGTATGTATGTATGTATATATATATATTAGGGGTATGAATCTTCACTCACATAACGATCCGATTCATATCTCGATTCACAGACCACAAACCAATTCAGATCCCCAAAGAAATAGGGATGTCCGATATCACATTTACCGATATTTACTAATATCCCAATATGCCCAAACACTTAATTCCCGATACTGTTATGGTATACCAATATGTGCAGCTAATTTCCCCTAAATTATTGTGATACCAGACTAAATGCATTCTATAAATAACTGTGTTCAACATAAACACACTACTTCAATATAAGTTATAGAAAAATGACACATTTATTTTTTTTTTTTGCCATTTTGTCTGAAACAGTCCAATGATTCTTTGTGCAACATTTGATGTAAACAAGAAATGTCTAGTGTTGGACAGAAGAACTTTCCAAAAACATTGATTAACATTATAAACCAGGCTCATTCAGCCTCACAACAATAGTCAATATAAATGGGCACAGATAGAAACAGCTGCAGTATAAGAGTAAAAAGACCTCTTTAATGAGATAAAACAAAAAACATTTCAGCATCGTCACAATGTGAACGACTCTTCCCTGTGATGACATGAGAGATGAAACCAAACGGTGTTTCACTGGCAAAAGTCAGAGAAATACTTTTTTCAAATACAATTAGTCATGACTTAGCCCGGCTACAGAAACTCTGATTGACAATTTGTATTTTATCTCCATTAACAAGTATATCAGGATCAGGTGACTCTCTACTTGTTTTAGTGAAAAATATTCCTACAGTTTTAGAAGGGTTTAGCTGTAGACAGCACTCAGATTGTCACATAGGACATTGTTTTGTATATAACGAACGATAGATTCCACTATTGCCTTGGACTTTGCTGAGTTATTGTCCAACTGCAATATAAAACAATATATATATATATAAAACAATTATCGAACCACCAGACCAACTGCTGTTTTCTTTAGTTTCTTGTTCATTTAATGCCTGGTACCGCTAATTGTCTGGTCAAATATAATGATAACAACAATAGCAAATAAAAATGAAATTCAGGAGCTGATATATAGCCATGTTCCATGGTTTTCCTGATAATAACCAAAATCAAGACTCAATCAATGTCCTTACATCAAAAGCTATGGCATTTGGCCCAAAAATGGTGCTGTGTTCACGTTCATCTGCTGTGCAGCCAAATAATTGAGAATTCTGTTGACCTAAAACACAAGCACAAATGATCAGTTGCAGAATTGTAACAGTTATTTGAACGATCATTTACCAAATTTTCTGAATCTAGTTCTTTTCTTTCACACCATTGCTCGAATCCCTGTCTACTCTTCTTTCACAGTGTTGTGTAATGATTCACCAAACATCTAGAATGTTACCAACCATACAAAGTTCACACACAATGCAAGGAATTGGTTTTCACTTCATATTCCTGTGAGTCTTCTCTGAATGTCATTGTTTTATTTCAGTTAAAACACACCCCTGTCATATAATAGCTGCTAAGTACCCTGCCTGATGTCCCAGCCAAAGAAAAACCCTGGAGTGCCAGTGGCAGCCAATTGGAATCTGCAGCTTCAGCTGGAGCAGCCTCCTCAGGAATGTGTGATTCTTTTCCAGAGCAGCTCTCTGAACCATCACTTGGTTTCTAAAGCAGTGCCGCGCTGATCAGCAGTGGCACAGCTGTGGTATTTACCCCCCTCTCCACCCTCACCCGACCCCTGGGTGATGGTGACACTGGTTCCCCTTGGCCAGCTCTTTTGTGAAGCGTCATTCACAGCACATTGTTGGTGTGGGGTTTGGTGTGCTGCTATTTTGGTGCTGCTGGCACGTCTCTGGACCATACTGTAGAACTGGGGAGGTCACACACGGGTCTTATTTTCATGCCTTGGTTTTTAAAGAGTCCCTGTAGAGAACATTGTAATGCATGGCAGTTTTCCTGCTGCTATTTAGTGCATCCTTTCAAAATAAATGTTGCATTTGGTAATCTGCTTGATTTATTTTTAACATAAAGGCCAAACCGTCCATCTTCCCTGCACTTCTAGAACCAGTGGTCACATAACTTTTATGACATAAAAACAAATTTTTAGGTCCAGTTGTGGTTCTGTAACGCAGAGTTCCTGAAGAGTCTCGAAAAGCCCAAGTTTGGACTAATCTGTTCATAATTTAGTTCTTTTAAACTTACTCGCTCTGGGAACATTTTATTTGACAGCAGAGGAATAACATTTTTATTTCCAGGAAGGAAAGGAAAGCAAACTTCTTGTCATTGTGACGTTGTGTTTCACACAATGAAATGTCACCTCTGCATTTAACCCATCACCAAAGTGACAGCTTTGAGCGCCTGGGGAACAGTGAGTGTGGACGGTGCCATGCTCAGTGGACCTCAGTGGTGACTAGGCGGTAGGGGGACAATTACAGCTGGTGACTCCTGACGTAGACCTTATTTATTATTGACGTTGACATTTTTATTTACTTCCTACAAAGCCACTGATGTCTGGGAGTTAATTATCCAAGTGGTGATACAGACATTTTGGCAGCGCAGCTCAGTCCAAAGTAGAACAGTCAGCTCTCTTGTTCTTCTGCCATGTCTCAACCAGACCATTGTCAATGAGACACAACAGGTCCACACAGCAGCAGCTTCCTGCTCTGCACTGAGTGTTGATAACAGAGAACACGGCTTCACCGGTGACAGAACTTATCTGTGTGCCCAGGGAGCAGTCGACTCACGGAATGATTCATGGAGGAGGCTGAGACGGACGGGGGTCTCGGGTGGTCCTGTGCAGACAGACAGGTTGTTGACAACACACCACTGGGCTCTTACAGACTGACAAGCACTAACAGAGAGAGTTGTCAGGCACTCTGCGGGACTGAGGCAGTTGAAGGGGGCGGAGAGTGATCTGACATGTGCTTCCTGTGTTGTGAGATGACATTCTGCTGATGTAGAACCATCTTTGATTTGACAACTCATCTCTACATGTGAGCGACTGTTTATCAACTCAGTGTATACACCCACACCGGCCCCGCCTCCTTGTCCACCCTGCTAGGTGTACGAGCCGAGGGGTTAATTGTCGAGCAGGGAGGTAGAGCGATGGGCGTTGAGGCCCACCCCAACCCTGCGCACGTCTTCACCCTCCCTTCAAATTAAGAGCTAATTCCTGGAAGTGTGAAGTGAGGAAGCCACTGCTATCTCTTATTAAGACCCCCGCCCAGACTTTCACATCAGCACAGTTGACCCCCACCAGACGTGTGCTCACATTTTCGACTCACTTAAAAATAAAAAATTGAGAGAAAACCCACAAAATGAGTAAAGTAATCAGCGAGCAAGAGTTTTTTTTTCTTTTTTTCTGCCTTTCCCTACCCTTCTCTCGCTCTCCTTTTTTTCCTGATTTACCGCGCTTTCCTCAGAAAGCTCCATTGTTCCCCTTGCCTAAGTCTCATCAGGCCTTTTGTGGCTGACTATCACAGCGGCAGGCAGAGAGCTGGAAATGTATAAATGGTATCATGCCTTGTGATTAATGGCGGTGCTTATGAGTCAGGTCTGATAACGGGCCTGCTCTCTACTCAATTTCAGATACCGTTAATGGAATCTGTCTTCTGCGATTGTAATGTGAGAGCGCCTAATTTGCTATGGAGCTTGAAGCTGTCACCGGCAAGGGATTGTGGGGTCATAAGGGACCTGGCAGCCGTTTGGCCTGCAGCTTGTATCTGCAGTGCTGAATAGAGCAGCTCTCTGCCTGTCAGTTAGCTGATAGGCTGATGAGGACTCTAAGCCACTCCACACAATGGCGGAAAGGGCCATACTGCCTGACTTCCCTAATTGTCGAGGCTGCTCATATTTCAGAGCCAGCGTGCCGGGGACCGAGCTGCCGTTTATTTTTTTTTTCTCTATTCTCTTTTCAACCTCTCGCTTCTTGAACTTTTTTTTTTCTCCTGATTTTTCTATATTTCATCCTCCATCTAGCACACTGCCTCACCCCTTTAACACACATTCTGCTGTGTTTCTTTTCTTCCCCCTTTTTGCCTTCATTTGCGGCCCCGTCTCTCCTCCTCTCTGCCTCCGCCTCCGTCTCATATGTTTTGTAAATGGTGGGTCTTAGTGCATGAAAGATTATCCCAAGTTTTCTTCAATTACTGCAAAGAAGATGGAGACAGTACAGGAGAGGAGAAAGGGAGAAAACTTTTGTGCATTCATTATATTTAAGAAGCTGAGGAGTCATGTGTTGTTGTTATTATTCTGACAGTGGTTTCTGTGCTGCTGTGATAAACAGGCTGCTGACGAGACTGTTTTTACCGTTTGTTTAAAACATACAGTATGGTATTCAGGAACTGACATTAATCCGTTCACACCTTTAATAACTAAAGTGGTCACATTTTTGTTCCAGAGTTTATAATATTTTGTTTTATGTTATTTATTGTTAGTCAAGCTGCCATTTACATTTTTAAGTTGGAATAATTACAGGGGAGATTTAGATTAATTGTGATTAATTATGTTTTATTAACATTTCTGGCCAAGGAATCGGACCTGGTTCTGCAAGGCTTCAGGTTCTAATCCACCGTTCTGATCAAAACACTGACCAGACCCACATAACTTCAAATGGAAGGCTGACAGTATGGTGCAGTGTGATTTGGGTGGCAGTCGTAGAGACTGTAACTGCCCCTGCAGTGCAGCAACGTAAAGGGGAATGTAAATGAATATTTACATTTCCTAAAAATATCCTGTTTATTGCCTGATTTAAAAGACAATTTTACAGCAGGTAGGTGTTGGTGTTTTACATCTGTTTTATTTCAAATAAAATGAAAAAATATTTTTTAAAAATATGCAAAATCCACCTTAAAATTTAGATTTCTAGATTGGGAAAGTAGATTATGTGCCTCTTGACAGGGCCTTGAAACTTGGGCAAAGTTTTTGTCCTCCCCAGTTTCCATCAGTCTACAGGCCAGCCATACAATTCTTTTGGCAATTTTGGTTTTTCACCTCAGCAGCTGTAGAATTACTTCCCCGTGTGGCAGGACAAGCTCAAGCCAGGCATCCAACACTAACAAACGCATGTTTGGGGTTTAGATAAACTTCTTCCTTTCGTTTGCTCTAATACCAAAAATAGTTTTGACTGTTTATACTATAATCAATGTCCTGTATTGATACTCCAACCACTGTGCTATGGAAATGTAGGTTATTGGGAACTAAGCAACAGTGGGACACAGTGAAAACCATGACCTCATTTTTACCTATTCTAAATTTTCAAATCCATTTACTTTGTTGTTTTTAAAAATAATAAAGCATTTAGAGTGAGTTGTTATATTTTGAAATGTATAATTATCCTTGATTGGTCTGGTGTTTTCGGTTCTGCAGTAACTGTCAGTACCAGCCAACAGGTCCTTGGTACAAAAGCAGTGGACTTCATCACTTCCACTAGGTGGCAGCAGGTGGCTATGAAAATATATATATAAAAATACAAAAAGTTGTTTTTCGTATTAAGCTTTTTGTGTGTGTTTTCCTTCAATTCCCTCTAACATTTCAGTGTCAGTGTTTAAATAAACAGTTCAGTGTTTTGGTTTGGTTTTTATTGGTTCAACATAGGATTTTTCCAAGTACAAAAACGTTGGCCTTGGCTCAGAGGAGGTTTGAGACATTCTTTGGTCACTAATAAATGGATGAATGTTTTAATTATTGCATTTACAGCATCCTTCTGCTCACGTATTAAGGTTTTCTAATCTGATTAATTGCACATATGTATTATGACAGATGACAGTTGTAATTATTTGACAGTCTATACAATGGATCAAACAGCTGGAGTTCCTGAGCCTTTTATATAAACACATATATACATATATATGTATATATATCTTCTTCTTCTTTTCCTTTCGGCTTATCCCATTTTTATATATATATATATATGTATATATATATATATATATATATATATATATATAAACTGAATAGCCAGAGCATGTTTTTATTATTTGGTTGAACAGTCAATTTGATTAAATACATTTTTTAATTCCATTCAGGCCAAAAACACATTGTTTTGACCCAACAATATGTTTTATTCTTCATTTTAAACAGTGGCCTGTATTTAACTACAGGAAATTCAATATGTCACTGATGAATTAAACTCTGCTTCTCCTCTGGTGCTGTCAGGATGGTGGGCCCTGGTCCTGGAGCGGTGCTGACCGCAGGCCTATTTGCTGTGTCCAGGCTGAGCTGGCAGTGGTCCATGGTGGCCGAAGTCTTCACGCTCAACAACCTCTTCGTTGGTCTGCTCTTCTTCCTGACCGCCAGCTTTCACTGCACTGAAAAACCAGAGGAGCGAAAGAAGGTGAAGCAGGAAAACAAAGGTTCATCACACAGGAGTCATTTACCAGAGTTTTTATTTCTAAGATTTTTTTTTCTGCTTCATGTTGTCAGATTGCTCACTGGGGAGCACTTTGCTCTGGGTTGGGGCTGTGTAACCAACACACCTTAGTGCTGTACATACTGATCATCATTCCATGGGTGTTTTACCGACTTCACTTTCATAAGGTAGGTCCTTGGGTCAGAGTTCTGTCAGTCAAATGGTGGAAAAGAACTTTACTAGAAGTTCAGCTTCCTCATTTTCTGCAGCGGTCTCCCCTCTTTTGACTTTTACCACATGCTACACAGTAGTTTCTTACATATATCATTACAGTGTTGTCCCTTCTGGTAAGATTTTTATCTTCCTATTAAAAAACTATTTATGAACCTACGGTGCTGATCCTGGTTCTTCATGTTCTAGTTTTTTCCTAACCCTTTCTAATAACCCTAGTTCTTCCTCTTCCTCAATTCTTTAAATAACTTGCTTTGTGCAGCTGCAGTTTTGTGAAAGTATTCCTATATCACAAAACTGTTTCCATATAGTTCAAAGCCCAGGGTTTTTAGGAAAAAACATTGATGTCCAAAAAGAAAGTTTTTTTCTTAAGGAAAATAAAATGAAACTCCATGTCCTCGTTTGTCCTCCAACGTCTTTCCGTAGTGATTGTTATGTACTGGCATTCTCCGAACCCACATGGATCAGTCAGACATTAAGCTGATCTGGAGTCTGCGGAAAACATTTAAAGCGATGATTCAAATATATTCCCACAATATTTGTTCTAGATCCTTAAAATGACTCCACATTTTTAGCATGTATGAATTAGACAGTCTGTCGTGTGTGATTTTGACAGGAGCTGTCTCTGCGTGTCCTTCTGTCTCTGGGAGCGTGTTTCATCGCAGGGTTTCTGCCGTACGTCTACCTGCCTGTGTCGTCCTACCTTAACACAGCCCGCTGGAGTTGGGGAGATCAGACCACAGTGTCGGGCCTGCTGACACACCTGCTGAGGACTGAATACGGCACATTCAGTCTGGTGGTCACAACCTGTCCTATACCTGAAGCTCTTCTGTCTCTGTGTGGGATTAATTTGTTTTAATTCTCCTTCGTCTCTATGTTTTATTCCCAGGCCAAAACAGGAAATGCTGTAAAAATGACTGAAATGCTACAGTAAGTTGTAAACTTTACTCTTTTTATTTTAGATCACTGGATAGATGGATGGATGGAAGGATGTAAAGATTGAATCCCATTTACCCTCAGGATATTAAAATTGTGATTTAACATCTTGAAAACTGAAAAAGTAACATTAAGGCACCTTTGTTCACATTTTTAAGTTTTTATTTCAATGATTGACAGTATATTTTGATTCCAAAACTAATAAATACTTTGTATAACCTTGTTTTTATTTTAGCTTGTCTTCACCCAAGGAGTGAGTTGTTAATAAATTAATTAAATTAAAAATACCAGGCTAAAAATGAAGAATCTATTATAACTGTGTTAATTTGATCCTAGTCCGATTGAGTTCATGAACAAATCTGGTCTGGAGGACATTAAGTATATGTTAGTAGAGGACAAAGTCCTTCCTGCAGCTCTCTCTGTGTCTCCCTACCATCCCATCTGTATGTCCTCTCTCTACTGTCTCCTCTGTCTGCCCTCTCTCTTTGTCTCTCCACCATCTTTTCTGTCCTCCCTCTATATCCATTACTCTACCATTCCCACTCTCTGTCTTCTCTCTCTCTCTGTCTTTCTTCCATCTCCTCTATCTCTCTGTCCTTTCTCTGTGTCTTTCCACCACCTCCTTTGTCCTCCCTTTCTATCCATCACTCCACCATCTCCTCTATCTGTCCTCTCTCTCTCTATCTAGATGTGTATAAGAGACAGATCTCTCTCTCTCTCTCTCTCTCTCTCTCTCTCTCTCTCTCTCTCTCTCTCTCTACCATCCCCTCTGTGTGTCCTCTCTTTCTCTCTCTCTGTCTCTCTTTCTACCATCCTTATCTGTGCTCTCTCTCTTTCTCTGTCCTTCTACTACCTCCTGTGTCCTCCCTGGCGCAAGGATGACACGCGAAATCTCTTTTTGTCTCTCTACCATCTCCTCTGTCTGTCCTCTTTCTCTCTCTGTGTGTCTCGCGACCATCTCCTGTGTCTGTCCTCGGCAGCTTCTGCTCCCACTTGTTCCAGTCTCTCCCATCAAAGTGGAGCTGAACCTGCTTATGGAGCCAAATCACTGCGTTCTGTTTCTGCAGCAGTTTGAAATGATCACTCAGCTTTGGTCTTTAAGCGTGACGAGCTGTGATGACAGACACTGCAACAAAATGGGAAAAAATTGTATTTTTCCACTCAGCCCCCGTCCACCCAACTCGCCCCCGACACACCCCACCCACTTTCACCAGCACCACCAGCTACTGCATCCGTCCAAACTGCTGGTTACTGTGTCTGATGGAGTAGTCGGAGGAGTGTGTGCATCTTAAGACCCCCTCCAGTGCTACCCTCCTGCCCCCCACTCTGTTAGACACCCATCCATTTGCCTTTGCCCCTGCTGCTTGACGGACAAGTATACCTTCAAGATGGGCCAGAGAGGCAAACATGACAGGCATATCAGAGTGGAGACGTAAACCCGTTGGAGAAGCTGACACACACTCGCACTCACATGAGCACATTCACTCAGAGTCTACATCAGGAGATACAGAGACTCAATAAGCTGTCAAATAGAGAGGGGTATTAAGGAGGAGGCAGGAAACTGTCTCTCTGTGGCTGACAGGCGGCGAGGGGAGGAGGAGGAGGAGGCTCCAAAAGGGGGGGGTCCGTGACACAGTCGATCGCTTATGTCAATCCAACAGGAAGTAGGGAGATACAGTCCAGAGAGTTTGCTCTGATAAGCAAGGGAGGGAAATACTTATAATTAGTATTTTGGACTGTGGTAGCAGGGAGGCTAATTAAGTGGCTCTCGACGTCCGTCACTTGTGTGTGTCTGTGTGTGTGTTCCTGTGTGCAGGGCGCAGATGGACCACTGCGTCACAGACCTGTCCATTCCTGTTCTGGTGCTGGCAGTGATAGGCCTGCTGCTGTCCTCGCGGGACAGGTGAGGATAAGAGGGAGACGTCAAAATAATGCTAAAAGGCACAACTCTGTCACACACATGTCGGCAGCCACTTCCACTCAAAGTCTAATCCCCCCCAGAGTGAAAAGAGGAAACAAAACGGGTGACAAAATGTTGACGTTGGTTAAAAAGGGGACACAAAACACACAACGTGCAACTGTCGAGCTGTCAGGGTGGATGTGACGCTGCATTCACATCAGTGATGTCTAATGAAACTTCAATTTTCTTGTAAAAGGAAAAAAAAAACCAACAGTTTGGTTGTTGCTTTGTTAGAATTATGATTAAAACGACAACACACTGTCTGGATCTGAATAATGATGATCAAAATTGTATTCTATAAAATCATGTCTGTGAAAGTGCCAGAAAATGTATGATGTTAGTATGGGGTCACAAAGATAAAGAAGAAAACACTTTATCTTTTATTTTGATTGATCAGCTGATGGCCTGGACCAGCCAGAAAAGTAGAGTCATTATCCAGGACATTACTGTATTCAAACCTGGTTTATTTAATAATAACAAGATTATGAAATAAGAATAAAAATAAAAAAAGAATGTGTGTCGGAGGCCAGCCAGGTAAAAACATCAAAGTCAGACGTTGGCAGAATAAATCATTTTGTCTGGATTTAAAAAAATGTATTCCAAGTTGTGCTGCTGTTTTTTCAGGCTGTTGTATTTATAAATACAAATACATTTCACAGCACTTTTGTACTAAGTCAGTGACTCAGCTGTTGGCATCACTTCACTGTGACTCAAAATCAACGTTCACTACAGTGAGTCAGCTGCTCCGAATATGGGCCTGTGTCATGGGCTTTTTTACTCCAGCATTCATATTTTGGTTAAAAATAAATGATAATAACAAATATAGAAGTTTAATTGTGACAGACTTATTATTGATAAATATATATTTAAATTGTAAGCATAAATTGGTGAATGTAAATCAATATCTCTCGCTATATATATATATAGTATGTATTTATATATATATATACACACTGTATATAAAGATATATATGTACATATATACACATTTATACACACATATATACACACACTCATACACACACACACACACATATATATATATATATATATATATATATTGCAACTAAATATATATATGTATATATAGTAAATTAGATTAATTTTAGATACACACACACATATATATATATATATATATATATATATATATATAGGGAGAGACAGAGAGTTAATGGTTTAATGGATTGCAATTGATGGATTTAAACATTGTAGAAAATTCTTTTTTCTAATCACAGTACCCGGGAAATATATTCTGATAGCACAGTGTGGACATTAAAGCATGTACTGCGCACCAATCACCAACTGCTGGTTTATAGACCAAATGCAGCCCCGTAACCTTTCAATCCAGTCTGTTTTCCCAAATAAAAATCCAAGAATAATCTTAGCCAAAGATCTGATTTATGTTTTATAATTTTGAACCCTCTAAAAATACAGTTGGTGACTCCCGATGTCCAATGAAGAACGTCTGTCTTTGTGTTTCTCTTGTTCCTAGTAACAGTGGCTCAGTGTCCCGGCTGTTGGCTGCCATGCTACTGGTCTATTCTGTCTTCTTTGCCTGGAGAGCTAACCTGGACATCAGCAGACCGCTGCTGCTTGGAGTGGTGAGCTTCGAGAATTTTTTGGGGTTTTCACTGAGCAGTGCTGCATGTAGTTGCTGGACAATACATGGATAGATAGATGATCTGCGTCTGCTTTTGTCTGCCTGTGTATGGGAACGTGTAGGTTGAGCGTTTTTGGATCCAGAGTGATGCTGTAGTGTGTGTACTAGCGGGCGTGGGTTTGACGACGACACACGCTGAGCTGGAGAGGAGGCTGGGCTTTGGGCGGTTGTGGAAGACCACAGGCTGGGTGTTCACTGCAGCACTGCTGGCACAGATGGTGCAAACCAATCACAGGTGATCACTACACTTTGCTTAGATACTGTCTCTATTGTTGATGTTCTATTAGAAATATATTGTCCTGTTTGGATGTATATCAAAGCAAAAACCTTTGTATTTTCAAATCAAATTTTCAAGGTGTATTATCTTTAAAAACAGTTCATTAAGTTTAATGATGTCAATTAATGTAAGATTTCTCTTTATATTGCTTTTTTTTATTTAATTGACAGATTGACAGATGAGGTCAGACAGGAGTCTCCATGACGATGATGTTTGCAGATGACATTGTGATCTACAGTGAGAGTAGACAACAACTAGAAGAGAACCTAGAGAGGTGGAGGTTTGGACTGGAGAGAAGAGGAATGAAGGTCAGTCGTAGCAAGACAGAGTACATGTGTGTGAATGAAAGGGAGAAGAGTGGAGTGGTGAGGTTACAAGGAGCAGAGGTGGAGAAGGTGGAGGAGTTCAGATACTGAGAATCAACTGTTCAGAGCAGTGGAGACTGTGGAGGAGAGGAGAAGAATAGAGTACAGACAGGATGGAACATCTGGAGAAAAGAGTCAGGAGTGATCTGTGATAGAAGAGAGTCAGCTAAGGTGAAGGGAAAGGTTTACAGGACAGTGGTGAGACCAACCATGATGGATGGATTAGAGACACTAGGAATAGGTAGAAGACAGGAGACAGTGCTGGAGGTGGAGGAGTTAAAGATGCTGAGAGAGACAAGGATGGACAGGATCAGGAATGGGTTGATTAGAGGGACAACACAGACAAAAAGTTTGGAAAAAAGCTAGAGAAGCCAGATTAAGATGGTTTGGACATGTTCAGAGGAGGGACAGTGGTTATATTGGGAGAAGAATGATCCTAGAGATGGGGCTACCAGGTAGGAGATGAAGAGTAGATTGATGGATGCAGTGAGGGAGGACATGGAGGTAGTTGGAGTCAGAGTAGAAGATACAGAGGACAGGGGGAGATGGAAATTGTCGACTCGTTTTGGCAACACCTGAAAAATGGACAAGCTGAAAGGAGAAGAAGAAGATTGTGTGTTTTTGTTAATTCCCCTTATTTATTGCGTCATTATTAATGTGAATTGGAACAAACCTCCCTGCTGTTTTTTTTCCATTTCTTGTTCATTTTAATGCCTGGTACCACTTAAGGTAGACTTGGACAAATATAATGATAAAACCACCAAAATACCTCATGATTTAATTATTTATTTAAACATTTAATTTAAGAGTTTGTTTTTGGGTGTTAGTAGTAGTAGCCACTCTACATGGTTTTCTCGACAGTAACCACAATCCTTCAGTTGTGCTTTTAGGCCTTCACTGTTTTCCTGTTTCTGAGGTCATAACCCTTTGTGGTACCAGCCACTAAAATGAACAAGAAAAGAAGAAAACAAAAGTGTTCTTTTACTTTTTTCCATGAACATTATTAATACTGTTCATATTAAATATTATTAAATGGAAAATTTGTTTTATAAACATCACAGTACATACAGATTTTATGGGATTTTTATTGTTCTTCTGTTTATATTGTTCCCCAAATTGTTATGCTCGTAAGACAATGTTCTGAATGAATAGAACCCAACCTTCCACATCAGTGCTGATACAATCTTCTCACTTACTGCACTGAAGTGACCATCAGCAGGTGGCCTACGGACCAAAGATGGCCAATGGGCCAATGGGTCAAATGTGTTCATACGTGTTTAATACCATAGTGAAGACATTTTACGATTTCTTTCTCATGTTTTATTGAATATTTTCCCCCTGATTCATCCTTGTAATTAGGTCTGAACTTTAAATGTGAACCTTATCTGTGTTTCCCCATGATTTGGACCAAAGAGCAGCAGATACATGGATGTCACACTACCACTAGTCTAGAAAACAAAAATTTGGCTTTTTTTAAATCTGTCAATCAATCAGTCAATCAACGGATCAATCAATCAAATTTCATTGCTATAGCCCACATTTACAAATGAAATTTGTCACATAGGGCTTTACAGGGTTGGTAACATCCTCCGTCCTTAGACCCTCAGCCAAGGTAAGGAAAAACTACTGAGGGAAAAAAACGGTAGAAACCTTTGGGAGAACTACAGGAGAGGGACTGGACAGACAGCCTGTGGCCTCATGTCCATTCCTCCCTTCTCTCTGTGGTCAGATTGATCCCACACACTCAACATGCAGACTTTAATCTGCACACTTTTAAACATAAGTCTGCCTGTCATTGCAGGGAGTTTGATCTGAGCAGGAACTCTGTGGTGGACAGGTTCGGCAGGGAGATTCTGGGCTCCGTTCCCAGAGACGCCATCATCCTGACCAAAGGAGACCTGCCTGGAAACTCCATTCGCTACTTACACTACTGTGAGGGTGTCAGGCCTGACGTTCACCTGGTGGACCAGGAGGTGAGAGGTTTGATTCCCCTTGTCTGTGTAGATTCTCAGTCATCCAGGTAATTTTCTGTTAGTATTTACTTGGGGATTAGATAGTATTTACCCGATGGCTCTGATGTTTCTACACAACTACTGGTCTTCTCACCTGTGTCTAGATGATGACATATTCCTGGTACGTGACCAAGATATCCCAGCATCTTCCTGGAATCCACTTTCCCGGTCGCCAATGGGACCCGTTTAAGCCTGAGGAGAAAAACGCTTTCAATCTGGAGCAGTTCCTGTCCCGCAACACAAAGTGAGCCGCAGGTTGGGGCAAAGAGAGGAAAGATAAGGAGGGGAGAAAAGGAAGGGTTTAAAAAAGATAAATCAGGGGGTTGTTAAATTGACACAGAGTGAACTGGGAGGGCAACAATGGTCCAGATGAACAAGTGGGTGATCTAATGAGGCAGAGATCAGTGGGGCGGATGTCAGTTCAGTGAGTGCAGGGTGAAGATAAGCCCACAGAACTGTGGAGTCCATGAATGGAGTTTGATGAACTACAGAAGTCCTTTAATCTACTGGATTTGCCTAAATGTTCCTGCTGGAATTACTGCTACCTCCTGCTCTTACATCCACTCCTTCAAAGAGCCACTGGCAGGAGACCTGTCAATACCAAGCCCACCAGGGGGCAGTGTTTGCCAACATGTCCTAGTGTGGGGTAACTTCGACCTGCGGGACAAATCCTCAGAGAGAAGCTGATGATCAAACACTTGCACCATACAATCACCAGTGTTGGACGTGAACCTGTGTCCACCCGTCTTCTGTCTTTACTGTCTCCATCTGTTCTGTTTCTGCAGGAAGGATGTGTTCGCCTGCATTGGTCTGAGTGATGGAGACAAAAGCTGGGAACGCAGCTTCTCCCTGTGGCCTATGGGTGTGTGTGACTACATTGTGCCAAACCAGAGGGAGTTTCACCCTGAAGAATGGTCTCGCCGAACCCGCAATCTCTATAACTGGAGCGAGACGCACAACAGGTGCTGTTTACTCCTCCACTTAGTCTTATTGTTATCAACACATGAAATGGTTGCTCTTTATATAAGTTGACACCTCTTAGTCCCTAATACCACAGGGTTTCGGAGAATTGAAATGGTTTATCCTAAAAAGTTTAGCCAAAAAAAACAAATAACTGATTAAAAAATTGTTTTTCTTCTCTTTATTAAAAATATTACACTCCAAAGAAATCTTAAACAACAGTTACTGTAGTCTCCTGCACGTAATGACTGTAAAACTTTGTTCTCTCAGCTCATCTTGACACACAACTGGAAAGTAGCCACTAAAATGTTTCCAAAATTTTGTTCTCACAGCAGGACCGGAAACCACTGAATTATCAGATTCCTATTTTTGTTAAAAATACTGGGAATCTGTCAAAGTTGTTTTTGCCCACAAACCTAAATTAAACTCACGGTGTACATTTGAACCATTTTCTATTAGCTTTAAAGGTAAAAGTCTCATTATTATATAATTTGGGCAAAAACCTGCCACTAGAAAACACAACCCAGGGCTTTTTAATGTAAAACTTTGGGCCAGATAAACATGTGAATGAAAAAAAGAAGTGTCACTTCACTTTGTTACTTTCAACTTATATTTCACAGGATATTTAGTTTAATATGCTATGTAGGCTCTTTGTCCCAAATCCAGTATATTAGACTTTATATTTTATCTTGAAATTCACTCCTTTATTGAGAATATCATACCTCTAAAATATCATACAATCAATTAAATCACTCACTCAATTAAATGTGGGAAATGAGTAAATGTTAAAAAACCAGCTTTCAAACCAAATTATTTGCTAAACATTTATCTTCATTCCCTGGAAACCAGTTTGCACATCCGTTTAAAAATCCAAAGTCATGTTCATAGTTTATTGAACCCTAAGAGACCACAGTTCTTATTTTTTCTTTAATTTCTGTCAGCAGTTAATGGTTGTGAACCTCTCTGTTCATTGTTTAAACATCGTTTAACCGTCTCGTCTCTTCTCCGCTCTTTGCTCCAGCTGTTTTTAAATTCAAACAGTGGAAGACATTAGGCCGTCGGCCATTGGAAATGAGATGAAGATGAAAACTAACCAGCCTCTTATTGCTTTTTGTCAATAACTATGTCAAAAGTGGAATTAGTGAAGCTCCATATTCTGTCGCGGTTGCCAGCAGCTCCTCATTCTCTCCGATGTCCACGGATGAATACTGTGACATTATTTCTCGCACCCCCACGACAAGCGTGTCCGTCGATGCCCACCAGCCCAATATTAGCTCAGGGGCCTTTCTAAAATATTCTTTTGAAGAAGAGGTCAAGTGTTTGCAGTCAACAAAGTAAAACATTTAACTTCTTTATTCCATATCTAATGTACTGGCTGGAATAGAATATTAATGTTATTTTTAGGCTATAACCTACTTGGCTGAGTGGAAGTCTAGTACTTTACAGATTTTTATTTTGAGGTCCGTCTAATTTTTGCATTAAAAATCACCAAAAATATGTGGTGCAATACAATAATCTTCTAGTGTTACTTTACCTGCATTTTATCAACCTGTGCCTATTTACTTGAACACAATCCTGTTATGTGGCAGGAATTGAATAAAGAGGTACCGGTAGATCAGATCTCGTTTTGAACATCATCTTCTGCCCCCTGGTGCAGTAGTATTTATGGTTCTACACATCACTGTCAGATATATAAAAGAAAACAAATAAACGGCAGTAAATTTGTCTTAGTTTTTAGATGAATTTAGATAAGTTTCCTTGACAGACATGTTGATTTTTGTGGACACTAATGATAAGTCCCTGGTACCAACTAACAACGCATACCTTTTCCATACATGAGCAGTTTCCATACTGGATCCTGGGAGCGAGTGGCCAATGAGGAGATGTGGCAGGCCAGGTACTGTTGCGTTTTATTATTTTATTTGTTTTTCTTCACTTTGGCAGGAAGATAAAATGCAGTGTCACAGTGAACACAAGTCCATCCAACATCTCTGTAAAAGCAGACTTGTGGGCCCGAGCAGCTTTATCTACACGTACATTCTTCTTGGTGGCAGCGTCTGTATGAATCACTCCAGTGGAGTGGTGCGTCTGAGAGTGTGGATCTGCGTGGCTCATCCATCCAGCACTTAGCCCTAAGCCTGCACGCTTTGTTTCAGGATGAAGACGGCTTTCTTTCTATTTGACCTGGCGGAGAGAACACACGGGGAGGGGAAAGCTCGCCTCTTTGAGCTATCGTACTCCGTGAGTGTCATGATTATACGCGCACAAACAGTACACACATGCACACCAGCTCTCACCATTAACACTGAAGTGCAGATTTAATATCACTTCTTGCCTCCTTGTTGTTGGTGAACGCACGTCAACTGTTTTATTCCACTCCTTTGCTCAAAATATCGAACATACTGTATTACCAAAATTGTTTGTTCTGGTTGTTGAACTTCCTTCCACTATGTACCTGAAATGCTAAATGTACTGCTTGTAAATACTGTCTAATACATGTGTCAAATTATAGGCCCACTGGCCAAATGTGGCCCTCTCAGGATAAACAGACTGAACTGAGGTATCTGTGTATGTCCTCTGATATTTACTACCTTTCCAAGCTTGATAAAGTCAATGAACTCTTCTTACCTCGCCGCCTTATTTAATAATTGCTTTAAGCTGTTATTTTTTTGTGTGACCTCCATGAGAATGACTGTGACACCCATGGTCTAATGGATGCTTCCATCAATTGTAGAAACACCGTTGTCATGGGCACAGATTGTGTCCTCAGGCGTTGCTCCACGTCCACGACTTTAATTTTAAAAAAGATAAACTTCAGCAAAACTTTGGTGAACGGGCATGGACAAACTTTTTGACTTGCGGGCCACAGTTGGTCCTAAAATTGGACAATTGTGAAGCTCAACAGGGCCGCTTTGGGCCCCCGGGCTTCAGTTTGCCCTTGTCTGATTTACCTATTTCCATTCACCTCCCTCTGTTTTCTACTGCAGCTCTATAAGGAAATAGTGGAGGCACAAACTAACTACCCTCCAAACTGGGACAAGAACTTCGCGCTGGCCTGCGAGAGGTTGCTGCGCTCAGGTCATCGTCGCTACAGTCCACACAGCCTGCTGACCTGCAGCATTCAACACTTCACTCTGTACTTGGAGAAGGAACCCACGGATGCCCAGGCTGTGGCCATACGCTCGGCCATTACTCACCTAGTCAAAGAGAGAGACAAGCTCAACAACAGCCAGAGGAAACACCCCTGAACAGGTCCAAGAGAGCCCCCTTGAGGCCATCCAGGAGGTGCCATGTTGCTGCTGTTGTCATGAATACATGCACTGATGTTAACATAAGTTCATTCGGAACTAGATGAACGCGGAAAATCATTTTGTGGTATTGGGTTTATCAACTGGTGGTGCAGGGGCCTGTGACTAAATTCCAAAAGTAAGAATTTTACATTTTTCTGAAGTGTCCAGATTCCAAAGGTGTCCATCCAGAACTATTCTAGCCGTCCGACAGTACCATCAGTGACTCCGGTTGTAATAGTTATGAATTTGTGCGGAGGATGGATTGAAACAAACTCAGCCGTGCTGCATTTAATGACTGTTTACATTCGTATTAGACTTCAGTCGCCACAATCAATCTTTAATTTACTATACAGTCCCATCTTGTTTATATTTTTCTTCTATATTGGTGATTATTTAGCCTCTCGTCACTGCTCTATTTTTTCCCCTCACATTACGATGGTAAAACAGAGATTGAAGGAAACCCAATCGGAGGGCAGAAATGGGGGATTAGAGTTGTTTTTTTAATCTCAGACAAACTTGTTCTTTGACACAATCCACGCAATGCAACGACATTTTCAGCCCACGCCTCAATCCGTCCATCAGTCAATCTCAGATGGTCATTTAAATATTTTATTTTACACATTGTGTATTTTTTTTTCTTCCTTTTTAATCCCTCAGGGATTTAAATGAAATATAAAATGTCACGGCGCTGGGGAGTTGTTTTTAGAGGTGTGTTTGTGGGAACATGACTTTATCAGTGGTCTCTGTAGCAGCCAGAGTCCTGCCCTTAAGTGCATTCAAGTAGTTGGACTAAAACAGCAGAAAAAGGGAATCTTATCAACAAGATATAATGAATAAAACTGAAAAGCCAAATCTTCAGATGTTGATCCATCATCTCTGAGGATCTTTGGGACTTTCCTTTCTTTTTTTTTTCAAAAATTTAAATTGAAAATTTTGGTGTAATTTTAATATTTTTCAGCTCATACAATTCTTTACTTAAAAGAAGGTTTTGATGAAGATAAAAACATCATGAATCTGCAGCTTTGTCAGTGCGACATCTGTCTGTTCTGTTTTCAGTATATGTAGTTTGGGTTGCCCCTCGTCAAATATGGAAAAAAACGATTCCAACTTTTGCTGTCATCAGGCTAAAATATTCCAACAGAGATATATTTTTGATTAAAGATTCTGTGTTTTGGATAACAATGTTGTTTTTTTGGTTTTTGTTTTTGTGTTTATTTTGCGAGATTTAAACCTGTTGTTCTTACTTGTTATATTTTCATTTAGTACATTTCCTGGAAAGGTTGGTTTATTGAAAATAAAGGTGAACAGATACCAGAAATCCACCAAAGCCTTAATCTAGTGGCCTGAGGGCTGAAACTGGCCCACCAAACTGTCCAATCTGGTCTGTATTTGGCTTATAGAAATACCAAAAAAATATTCATTTGAGTGTACACACCCAATGTGTCTTTACAGACAATATAGAATAAATATACGCAGTTGTCAACGCTGAGTCTGAATGGACTAGAAAATGTTGTCGTGCTTCGGTGCATGTTGTACCAAATTCTTGAAGTGTTGAATTAATTTATCGTTCTTTAGTGATATAATACAGTAAAGTCTTTTTCTTTATTATTACTTTTGTTACTGCAGTGTCTAATGTGTTCAGCATTGACAAGATTTGAAACTGGGTTTTAACTGTAACAATTCCCTTAAATTGTCCAGTGTTAAAAACAAATGTTGCTCAGTGAAAAATCACTTTACAAAAGAAAGTATTCTTCTTTCTTCTTGATTATAAAAATGGATTATTCCTTTTTTTCCGGTTTGAAGTAAGTCCACCAGCTTTTCTGGAAGTGGAGTTTGTGCCCAATTTCGGTAGCATGTGTTTGTTTGTGTTTATGTTCCCGTGTTATTTCCACTCCCCTCTCTCGGGCTACTGCCCATTGTCATCCCTGTCTTTTCTCCCACCCTCTCCTCTCCCGCTCACCCCGTCACTTCCTACCACCTCTGTTTCACCGCACTCTCCTGTCTCGGAGAGTCACTTGCCCACCCTAAATCAGCAAGCTGCCGAGGATTGTGGGAACCCATGGAATCGGCGTGACCAAGGATGCAGGCAGGGAGCCACAGCAACGCTGGAATGTGGGGCGTCTGAAGAGATAAGAGCCGTGTGCCCAGCCAGGGAGAGGGGAGATGAGGAGGGATGCAGGGGGGGGAGGGCGAGATGGAGACGGAGAAAGTATCAAGTCTGTGAATGGGTAGACAGAAACACAACATCGTAAACAGCCCAGAGAGCACGTCGGAGTGAGGCAGAGGAGAGAGAAAAGGGGTGGGGTGGGAGTGGGGGGTACTTAGAGGGGCACACACTGGAGATGGGAAGCCAGCCTTATTCCTCTTTGCATTTCATTTACATCCCTGGCCGTATCGACCAATCGGATTGGGAGCAAAGCCCAGGGCTTAGGAGGGGAATAAAAAGACAAAATGCCTTTGCTGCTCTCATCCCTCTCTGATAAAACCCCCTTCTGTTTTTCTTTTCTCTATTTCTCCCCTCTATAAGTAGATACTGTCCGAAATGCCAGCAGAGAAGCGACACCTCCGCTCGCTGTGCATCTCAGATAGACCGTGTGGCAGCAGGGGCTGAAAAGACAGCTTTAGCAGCTGGGCCTATCTCCGCCGCTCTCCTCTCCATTATGGCTGGATGGAAGCTGGGGCTGGAGGGAGGTGGGGAGGGTGGGGTGGCGTGTGTCGGCGAGTGTTAGGGGAGAGAATGGAGGGTGTGAGAAGCATGATATACTCAGCTGGCTGCCGATTTTGCAGAATCTTACACTCTGAAAAAACTTTGCCCGCAGATCCTTTTACTGAGCATGAGAAGCCTGTTTCAAGGATGTTTCCAGGGGACACCTATATTTGTGGTGGTGGGTGACGACTTGTGCCAAACTTCATGTGTACTTTTTCATGGGTTTTCTATCCCTACAGTCAACAAATGCAAACATCAACTTTCTTGTTATCTGTCTTAGCACTTGCGGCAAAATGTGACCAATCCTGTGACTGCTGTTGTAGAGTATCTTAACGCGTTGACCAAATACGTTTGTGTTAACTAGTTGACGTGTATTGGGTTGAATGAGGCCCATTAGCCCAGTCTGTGTTGACGTGATGCTGTGACTACCTGGCATTAAGTTTGTGTTTGTGCTCACTCTTGGTGTGTGTTGTTTGTTTGTTACTCCAGTGTGTTTGCAGATGCTGTCAGCATGTTTGTGCAGGTGTTTGCAGGCAGCCGTCGTTGTGCTTGTGTTTATATTTGAGGGACTTTGTCTTTTCTGTTGTCGACTTCTTTTCCAGTGTCGGCAACATTTGACATTTTTTTGTCTCTTGGCCGATTTCGTCGCTTTGTAGAAACAGGCTGATAAAAGTACCTTTGATAGCAGTCTGTAGTCGGTTGTTGTCATTTATCTTCTTCTGCTTGTCTGTTGCAGGGTCACAGGTGCAGCTCATGCCACCTAAATCACATCGCACCTGTGGGTGGTGAATCCACTGGAAGTTCTGTGGGTTGGGATGGTGTTTTGCACAGAGCACCTCATTGGCAACCTGACTGCTGTGGATTCAAACCTGAAGACATGCAGACCTAGTTCTGCTTCCTTAACCACTGGGCCACCGTTGCCGTTTAGAAATGATTAAATTGAGCAGAAATATTTTGTGATGTGGATTTGAACGTGAGTATGAATTAGGCAGGAGGTTCGTTTTCAAAGGTTGTTAAAGTTGTTAAATTTCAGACAAACCTATACTTTTACCTTTACTAGGATTTGACAGGTGAGCTTGTCTTTTTGATGTTCTCTATCAATATATTTTCTTTTATTTTCACATGGCTCCATTTGAATTCCATCTGACCACTTGGGGTTGTGTACCTCAGTTTGAAAAACCTGTATTTATGAACTCAAAAAGATTTGTATTGTAACTGGTTTTAATAATCCTGTCTGTTTGCGGCCTGGTTTTATAGTTTGTATCAAACAGTGTAGTTGAGCTTGATGCTGATGATGTGTTAAGGGTTGTTGGCTTTGAAGTTAGGCTTATGAAGGCCGGTAATAAGTTAGCTGAATGGGATCTGTACCAAGTACAGATCCCTGTGGAACACCATAACTAACGGAGAAGAACTGATTTACGGTTTAAAAACCTGCAGTACTCAGTCAGCTTAAGGATGCTGTGTGGTTGAAAATGTATTTTTTTCACTGGTCCAAAGTCAAGGAACCTTATGTTGAGCCATAATCGGGTCAAGTTTTACATTAACTAAGGCCGTTTCCCTACTCAAAATCCACTACAATTATAGCTAAATAATTATATTAAAGCCATGCCCTCATCTGGTTTCTTCACCACTCATACCTCAGCAGTGTTCTTTACCTGTTCCCACAAATGCCCTGTGAGAGATAAGGTCCCATTAGGACCCTTATCCTCCTTAACCTCGGAGACCTCACCAATCCAAAACAAACCAAACAATGAGATGCAGATATGTGAGGGATTAGAGGTTGAAGGGTGGGGAATGTCACATCTCCATTTCCAGGATCAATCATCAACCATATAGTAATCTCTGGCCCGAGGCCTCCTGTACTTCCACTGGTCTTCCCATTGGAGAGTTGGCATTACCAGCTGGAGAAGGGTTTCTGCTTCTTGTAAGCTGTTTGGAAAACGGCCGTTCGTGTTCTAACCTGATAGAGAGGAAGTGTGGAAGTGGGAGTGATGTAACCAAAGGTTTTTTTTTCTTCCTCCCCTTCCACGCCTGTCGTCCCTAACTGATGTGTAAATTCACGTGTTTGCACGTGTTTGATAAATGTCCACGGAAATGCTTGACTGCATCTGTGTTTGCGCAGTTAAGTTCCTCCTAATCTGCAAATGTGAAATAACTTCAGAGTTCTTCAGAGCAAACTGAATATTATCCCCAAGTTCTCGTTGTTATCTTGTGTACACACATTTGTTTATTTGATACACCCCCCTCTCCACTATGGCACTTATGTATATCAAAGGCAGCAGAGCAGAGCGTAATTGAAAATGGCTACCGTGGAGAAAGGTCTCTCTCCGCTTTGGCTGCGAAGAGGCAGAAAAAGCCCCATTCTACGCTCCCTTCTTAGATCTATTTAAATAATTGAGGAGTAAACTGACAAATTAGGCACCTTTATGGACGCCCCTGGGCTCTCTCAGGGGTCCTTCAGTTTCCCCAATACAAGAAAGCACCACCAGGCACAGGATAATATCTCTGTGTGCTCTGAGAGGGAGAGCGTAAGAGGAAGAGAGGGAAGGGGGAGAATCTGGGTGAGGAGGGGTTTCGCCAATCAAGCGGGCCACACTTTCTCCCCCAGGTTCTAATTTTGTGCCACATTAAAGAGCTCGGCCTCCATTTAGGACACAGAGAGGCATTTTCATAATTTACCGGGTCTCTCAACTCGCTCGAGGAGCCTTTTCCCCCTCTCTGCGGCTCCCTCTCTCTCCCTCTCTGTATCTGAATGGAAGGCAGAGAGAGAAGGTGATTCATCCTTCTACTTTCAACCAATCAGCTTTGGCTTTACAGAATGTTGTTGCCACAAAACGTGTACTGTAATGTGATCTCCATCTCCTTAATATATAATTCACAACATTAACTTTTTGCAATGGTGAGAAGTTTATTACAGCTGCACCGCTGAGGGGAATCAGTGTATTCAGTTACATTGAAACAGCATGAAATGCAGTTTTGTTTGTTGCTACTACTAATGACCACCAGGGGTAACATCTAGAAAGATACTTACCCTTATCCAAATCAATTTAAAATAAAAAAAAACATAAATAAACATACAGTACATCTCTATATATGTATAAACATACTGTATATTCATTCATTCATCTGCTTGTCTGTTGCTGGGTCACAGGGGTTGCTGGTGCCACCCAGATCACACTGCTCCAAACCGTCCTGTGGGTGGAGAGTCCACGAGAAGATGTGGGTCAGGGCCAGTGCAATTCTCAGAGCTCCTCAGTGGCAGCTGGTGGAATACATCCTGAAACCTTGAGGGTCCAAGTCCACTTCCTTAACCACTGGTCCACCACTGCTGACTGTATACTTCTATAATAATATACCGTAATTTCCGGACTATAAGCCACACCCAGTACATTTTTTAAAGGAAAGAAACATTCTGTACATACATAAGCTGCACCTGACTATAAGCTGCATGTGCTGCATTCTTTTTCCATTTCCCATGATGAGGGTCAGTTTATGCTAATTTTATTCATGTACAAAGCGCGTTACCGTACGTTATACTTCTTCTTCTATGGTGTTTATTGGCGGTTGTGACTTGCATTTTCCTCGACACCACCTGTCTCACTCTTACCTTTTCTGCTCGAGCAATTAGAAAAAATGCATACATTAGCCGCATCTCTGCATAAGCCGCAGGATTGAAATTGTGTGACAAACGTTGCGGCTTATAGTCCGGGAATTATGGTATATAAATACGTGTATAGGTATATATTGATAATATATGTATGTCGTTATCAGTAAGTATGATAACATACACAGCAACCGTGGTCAATTTCCCACAGTGCTAGACTAACTAACAAATGCTTTCCTTCTTCTGTGGTTTTGTTTTAATGGACAACTGCCCCCTACTGGTTATAGACTGAAAGAAACATCTTTAATGACAAACACACCACAAATGTGCAAATATGATCAATTCTACCTTGGAGTGATCTTTGCCATTGATTATATGAAGGGTCAGTTCAGTGACTCTACATAATCCAGGTTGTATTGCTCTCTCCTCCACCATTCATTCATGCAGCAGTGCGTGTGTCTATGCATCGATTCATATGTGATCGGTCACATAATTCACAGGCTCGGGGGGGCATTTCATCACTGACAGACAAGCTAATCTAAAATCCCCCCAATTTACAAATGGAAATCCCACCATCCAATTGAGCTAATAGAGGGCCTTGAATGGGATAATAAGATGTGCTGTAACACTGTGTAAAAAGCCTGTAATGTTGTGTTGGTGTAAGAGCCTGTGTGACTGGATGGCTGACTGTCTGCAGTGATTACGGCGGCCTGCGGGCCTGGCGGCAGCTCTGTGCCTGGTATGGGGAGCTTCTCCCTGGGCAAGGAGAAGGAGCGCAAGTCTACCTCCGCCAGAGGAGCTACAGGGAGCAGGGCGTCAGTAGGGGGAGTCGTCCCCATGCCTGGGTACGTCTCTCTCACTCTGCCTGTCTGTCTGTCCGTCTCGTCTCCCTGTGTCTGTACTGCTGCAGTGCTCGCAGATGTGCACAAACAAGGGAGGATTAAAGCAAAACGAATCTAAACAGACAAATGGAATTAGAGTGATGGGTGTCGGTGGGCTGGTTCACAGTGATAAACATAATGACGCGCTGCAAGTGTGTGTGTTTGGTAGTGTGTGTGTTCCCGTGTCTAGGGGATTATCGCTGGTTAGGTGGTAGGTGTGTATGGCTGTGTGACTGCTTCTGGGTGTCTTTGTGTGTTTGCCTATCTGTCTATGTTTTTGTAATTATGTGTGTGTATATTTACTGTCTCTGCTCGTGTGTCTAATAAATGTGTTTTTTCCCCCATATTGCCTCACAAAAACAAAAATCAGTCTACCCTCTACACGTATCCCAGGGTATGTTCCTGTATTCTGCTGTTGGTCTGGGTCACGCTTCCGTCTCGGTAGCTGTTTGTGTTTGTTCGTCACCGCTGCCTCAGCCGAACCCTCATCACCTTCTGTTGACATACAGCTAGGAAGATGAGCGGAAATCTTCGAGGGATATGAAGGTGTTGTTCACCAAATTGGTATTGGACCGTGCCAGAGGTTGATGTGTTTGTGTGCCACGGAGGTCGGGAGTGTGGAGGAGTCAGCAGGGGGGCAATAATCAACAGTCTGGGGCATCCCAGCCAAAGGGATTTAAGATTAGTGCTAAACCATGGCCTGCCAGATGGGCACAACACATCTTCAACATTGTACTGTTGCACCTCCAAGACTTCACTGGTTCTGATAGGAAGGACTCCATATTCAAAGGTTACTTCTGTAGTGTGATCCAGAGTTGCACTGTTAGTCGACCAAAACCTTTGTAGCCTCACTGAGACGAACTGACTGTAGTTCATTTAAATCATACTATATTCCTATTAAATACATTAGATTCTATAGCTCTGGTATGGTTCTATACACTAGTGGTCGTCAACTAGCGGTTTACGGGCTGAATGGGGCCTCTTAAACTCTCCGATAACAATGTTAGACAAAATAAAAAATATATCATTTTCATATTTAAAGGTTGCAAGGCTTCACGTTACAACCTACTTAGAACATAGCACCGTCCCGACCCACCCCCCAACTTCCTGTGGCTGACAGTATAGAGCAGTATGATTTGGGTGGCATTGGTGGAGACTGCTGCTGTAGACAGGAGGAAAGGATGAGTGAATACATGGATACCAGTTTTTACTATCCATCATCAACAAGTCAACTGTCCAGATTAATAAGTTCACCTGGTAGAGACATTTTGCCCTGTAGTATGAGAATGTGTCCTGTAGCTGTGGCATGTTTTCTTCAGTCCATTATTAAACGCACAGTTTCCTGCCGTTGTTATGACGTCTCCCGCCATCATAACAGCGGTGCAGTGGAGTAGGTGGAGGTTCTGGGTTCAGGTCAGCTTGTTGACACCTTGGCCAGTCAGCGAATTCCAGGCAGTCAGAAATGAATCTTGCAGCTTGTTTTGATGTTCTGTGTTCCAGACCCACAGGCGTCCTTCAGATGATACAGTGAGTGTGAATGATGGAAAGAGGAGAGAGTTTGGGTTCCTTTGGGATTTCAGTGGCCAGCAACACTCCTCCGTCATAATCTGTCTCTTTACATCATCTCAAATCCATGTTCAATTATTAAACAATATTGTTGTAACAGCCAACCATCCTTCATTAGTCCCACTGTGCTCCATCTTGGGACGTTTCTCCACAGGTATCAGACCAGTCTCTGTATGGCTGTAGGACAGATTACATGAGACAAGTCCACAAACAAATAAAAGATTACATGCTTTAAACCCACTTCATTTTGATGCCTCGTCCAGTGGCTGTGCTCAGCCTAAAGATTTTCTCTCCTCCAGCTAACTTGGGATTTTCCTTCTGACCTGCTGGTCAGCCAGCGGTGTCTTCCACGGAGAACCTCTGTAACAGCGTTGTTGAACACGCCTGGCCCGTCTCCTCCACTGGTATTACTCAGACTTTGGAGTTCAAGAGACTACGGGGGTTTAAACACAGATTTTTGTGTTTTTATTCAAAAGGGGAGAAAGACTCTGTGTTGTTCTTGAAAAGCTGTGTTTATCCAGGATTAGAGACACCAACATGTTAATAATTGTTTCTCACAGAACTGCAAAGAAGCACTTTCCTGTAATCCCCTAATCAGGCATTACACCTCTGAGCGAATCCTTAACGCAGGCGCGTGCTGTGTGTGTGTGACGCTGCACGCCCACAAACTGCAATACACCCACGTTTCCTCATAACCACGCCCCATATATACGACAGCAGAGGGCACCTGCTCTCCATCCTTAAACAGGAAGTTTGGATGAATGTGACAGAAAATGAATCCCAGCCAATAAAGTTTCAAAGTTGGACATTAAAATCACCAAAGAAATTGAACAAGGAATTAGAAAATGACAAGTCAGATCAAAATTTATTTTCTAATTAAAAAAAATAGTTACTTTTTTTTTAGTAAACGCCTTCAACCAAACACCAGCGACGTAGAGAGAAGACAATAACCATCATACCTTTCACTGAGCCAAGGTCACATATTTTGTTATTTCTGGGTCAGTGAGTCAGTACAGTGGCACCAGGTCACTGTACACGCTGAGAAGTTGACAGGTCTGAGGTCAGTGTTGATGAAAACTTCATCACTCAGTGCTGGGAATGTGACGATAAAGCCCGACCATACCATTGTTTAATGAAAGAGTTTGGAAAATGATGACTCCATGTTTAAAACGGGGCAGTGGTGGCTCAGTGGTTAGGGTTAGGGCGCACCCCGGGCGTTCAAAGCTGCCCACTGTTCAGTGTTTGCTTTCATAACTTCTTTTTCCTTCCTGAAATGGTTCAGATTGTAAGTGTTTCATAAAAGTTTTCATTCTTTTAAAAAATTGGCTAATACACCAATGAACCTTGTCATTGTCATTAAGCTTCATGTTACATCCTTTTGAGATCTCATTTTAGTTTTAAAAAGTTGCTGGCTTTTCTGAAAAATTTAAAGTCTGGACAAAAAAAAAAACGCATGTAGTTCTCCCTTCTCCCCTGTAAGGGGTGCTATCAAGTAGTGAAGTAGTTTTTATAGTGTTTGACACTGTGTAATACAACAGAGAGCGGTTGATTATCTTACATCCTGATCCCAAGTACACACCTTAAGACCAGGAAGAACAGTATAACGTTATCAAAATATTTATTTTCACATCAACATTCACTCATTGTTGGCCTGTGAAATGGCTTTTTGCTTCAGTTTTTGTTAAGAAAATAATATAATTCGAATAACTCATCATGTGTTTTTGTATCCATCATTAGATGTAAGTGTTTGTTTCTTTGTCCATCCTGCAAGGTCAGCCCCGTGAAGAGCCCCCCTCACTCCCAGCCCCCTTCTTCCAGGCACTGGTTGAAGAGTGTGATGAGGGGATTGACGGGGATTAACCTGGGGAATTTAATTAGTGGAGCTGTTGTCTCTGCCCTGAATGTTTCAATCTGACTGGAGCAGCCTGGTGATGCTAGAGCTGGACCTGTGGTGGTCGGCAGCTGGGACTGGGATGGAGTTGGGGAGGCCATAGCGGGGTATCTAGGGTGCAAAAACAAGACACGCGTTTGACAAACAGATTAGTGTAGCACCCTCGGTGGAGTGTTCCTGGCCCAGGGAGGTGATGAGGGAACAGGAGGGAGAAAAACAGCGAACTATTCTGGCCTTTACCCAAGTTGGAAAGCAAAACAACAGTGGTTCTTCACTGGTCAGGTCCCTGGACCAACACTTCTGTCTTCCAGTTATGACCTAGTTCTTTTTATAAAGCACACTAAATTAAAAAAGTGTCAGTAATAAGTGAAATTGGGCGCTTCCTTCGACTGTTACTGTAACCCTCCTGTGAATGCTGTCCCAGAGCTGGGTCATGTAAGAACCACTGATTAGAGTTCCATTTCCTACTTGGGGATGGTTTCATTTTACTTGATAAAAATAGTCCAGACGTTGGGATGGACTGTGAATTTCCCATCATTCCCTAGTGAACTTGAGTCCATCCTTATGTGGGTGAATGGAGAGCTGGAGTATATCTACAGACTGTGTGAAGCCTGAGTACCCCAAACTTTTAAAGCCATGGAAGAAAATTTAATGAAACAGCATGAAACAAAAATTGCTTCACAAAAGGGTTTTTAATTAAATATAGTGATCTAGTTTATTTACGTTTTTAGAATGAAACCCGGGATCAGTTTAGTTGAACACATCACATAACATGCAGGAATTAAAGAAAGAGTTTGATAGTTATTTAGTTGTTTTTCCCGTCTCTGCTGCCAAATCAAGATGAATTTTTAATAAACAAATAATAGTTTTCAGACCAATCACATTGAATTGGGAAATTTTCTACTGAACATCTAGCAACGTCATGGGAGACTAATGGAACACAGTGGTTGAGAACTGCTGTTGCAAAAAGATGCCAAGAATCCATCCATCCATCCATCCATCCATCCATCCATCCCTTCATCCATCCATGCATCCATCCATCCATATCTCTGCCCATCTCATATTTATTCTTTTATTACTGATACTGTAATTTTCTTCACCTTTTGTCCCTGACAGTTGATATTTTAAAGCAATATTAGAAGAAACAGTACAGAAAAAAAGCTGAACTTCAAAAGACAATAATTAGATGTCCATCCAACTGTCCATAGATGTATATATCAGGAATACTAACAAACTAACAGTGACATTAATGAACAGATTGTGTTTATATTATAATTCTGTCAATACTGATCTCTACTCCGTGCTTAACCTTCACCTGTATCAGCAGTCGTTATCCATCGTCAATCCATATTCACTGTAGAATTGTCATCCTGATGCTTAACTCCCCCATTAGCCCATCTGGGCTGCATCAGTAACCACCCACTCCCTGGCCTCCTCCCTCCTCCCTCCTCCTTTGTCCCTCTACCCTCCCTGCTAACACACATAGACAGTGGCAGCAACAGTGGCCGTATGGTGGAGGTGGCCGTGCTCTGTCGTGTCATTGCTGTCTGTGGGGGTTGGTGAGACGGGGCCGAGGCGGGGGTCATGTCCAGCAAATTAAAAAACCTGCTGTAGGAATTTGGCCAACTCCCACGGGAGCAACCTGCAGCCGCCGACTCTTCCAGCTCTGACCCGTTGGTCACTGGTGAATCCTCTTTTTGTATTCCTCACACAGCCCCAGCTCTGGGGAGCTGTTGGCGAGGCCCCCTCAGGGACTGCAGATAATTTAAGTCAAACATTATGTCCCTGCTTGTTTGACACCCGTTTAAAGCTTTTCAATCACACGTGTGTTTGCTACAGTCCTGCATGCAGCCTCTGAGTGCTCTCCATGTCACAGCGTCTCAGGGACCTAATCAATTCTATTTGATCGAGTCCCTCATGTCCCTCATGTCAAAACAATTGATTTTCCCCTGTCTGATGCTACAGGACAGATAAACCCAAGTAAGACACACAACCTTTGGGATTTTTTTTCATTTACTTCTTAAGAGACGTGTTGTTGTAAAAAGTAGGTCCTGGACATTTCTCCTCCCCCTGCACCTCCCCTCCTCACCTCCTCCTAAAGCTGTCAGTGTGCCACTAATTAAGGACTCTTAAAGAGCCATGGAGCAGACTCATTAACGAACTGTAGCATCCTTACTGTCCATGGAGGGGGAGTTCAGAGGAGAGGAGGGAGGGAGGACAGTCTGCTGCCCCTGCTCATCACTCGCTCTTCAGTTAGAGTCCAGAAGGTCAGGGCAAAAAAAAAAACAAAAAACTTTTCACATGATCTCAGATCAGATCAAGTATTAACACTAAGGACGAGGTGAGAAAAACAGTTCAGTCTGAAATGATTGTTGTCTTAAATCTCTTATTTATTTATTTTATTTCCAGTCATGAAACATCAGAACGTTGTTCCACTTAGCAATGAGCCCCCACAATATATGAATAAAAGCACGCCCCCCCCAACCCCCCCCCCCCGAAAGCCCCCCCCCCCCAACCA